>CM038792.1:163462794-164062794 GCA_021764765.1 Vicia sativa | reverse complement strand
AATATAATTTTCAAACCTTGACCTAAGGTACTCATCTATCAACGAATAAACTCTAGACATAGATTTGTGAGTTGATATTCACTTGTATCAATCTTTAATATTATTGTGTTGATTATTAACATGAAACATCATTTAGTAATTAATACAGTAATAGTCACAATATTGCTTTAAAGATAAACGATATTGAGAGGATACATGATTTTAATGATCATTGACAAGTTCACATGCTTGATTAATAAGATACGAATGAAATTGGTTAATGAACTCTAATCTTGACAACCTTTTTAAACCATTAAAACTTCAACTTTTTACTGTTATGACTTACTTTTCATGCAATCGATACTTTCTGCTACCATAAACCTCTTAACCTTAGAACATTATAAATTGTAGAACGGCGGTAATATTGCATCAATTCTTGTGGAGACGATAAAGCAAATAATTTTTCTATAAAATTATTTCAACAAGCTCATCATACGTGCCAATTTCAGATCTCAAACGTGTGAACCAACTCTAGTATTTTCTGATTTTTGCAACCGTGTGAGACAAGGTGAAAACTAGAAATGAGTCGTTTTGCACTTACACTACAACAAAAATGAGTTTAGGCAACAACGAAAATCCGCGGCATAAAGTAAGAAAACCGTAACGTAAGCTTTTAAGGGACGGTTTTTCAGATGTGGAATAAACGGTCGTTGCCTATACTTAGAACACGGTTTTTTAACTTTAGCCCACAGTATTATGAAAGTGTCGCCTATAATATGCCAATTGCCACGGTTTACTGAATTTGTTTAGACCGCGGTTTATATTTAGCTACAAAATAAAACCGTCCCTTTAGATTTAAGCTACGGTTTTTAAATTAATTTTAAGCCACGATTTATTTTGGCTACAGTATAAACCGTGGGCAATATAAATTTTTTTATAAATAAAGTTAACCTACAATGGCGAGACCAATTCAGTACTCTCGGATGTTTAAAGCTTTTAACTCCTTTAGACACTAATTGAGAAGCTCAAAATTTCCTCAAGCATAAAAATAAGGAATACATAATCTCTAACAAATTTCTCTTAGTCCTTCACCACCAATTGAGAAGCTTCATTAGCCTTTGCATTCACTTCTAAACCTTCCAATTCAATTTCTCCTATAAAATATAATACTTATCAATCAAGCATGCATCACATGAAAATTAAGTATAGAACTATCTACCACTATTTCAATAGTATTTTACAACAGTATAAATTATCCTAAAAAACAGTATTAGCGAAAGTGAATCTACAAATTATAACATATTATGCCTAAACAAACAGTGAAGCAAACAAGATCACAACTATAATTATCTCTTCAATATTATGCCTAAATGAGCAGGGATGCAAACAAGATGACAACTATAATTATCTCTTCAATATAAGTTTGAAGTCTTGTTAAATTAAATACAAGTCTAATTGGTAAATTAAATATAAATCTAACTGTCACCATCTATTTTATTCATGGTTCTTAGTTTACTTTCCAATCTATAGTTAAAACATGGCAAATACAACAATTGTAGTACCATTTGGTGAGCTGGAATGTCAATTGTAGTTCCAATTTCCTTTTCAAAGTCATCTAGAATATCTTCTTGACGATCTTTGACAGGTCTTGTGTGTATTTTTTAAAGAAAGTGTTGGTCCCCGTGTTCTTTTAGTTGTCTCTGTTTTGACATTAAACAATATAATGTAAAATAAAACATCACAAATAACATACACATATGACTAACAATCACTAATATGATAATGAAACATCACTAATATCATTTTAGTCATGTTCTTCTTCTTTCAAAACAAACTGAATATCATATTTGGTTGAGGTATAAATTAAAATTTTCATGGCATCACCATATTCATCACCACAAATCTAAATTACACATTTCAACTCTATGAATATCTTGATAAATATCTAATTAATTAGGTTTTCAATAAAGTATTACTAATCAATATCACTATAGCAAATAATTCTATGTAGTAAAATACCATATCCATAGCAAAAATTAATTTATCAACAATGTACTATAACTTATGTTTTGTTTGCTCAACCTCAACCTACAGATTTAGTAGCTAAGGAAAATTGAACAATGCCCAAAGGGAAATGCTCTTCTTCTAACAACCAAAGTTATCAATATACCTTAGTAGTGAAATGAATATATGCAAGTGCTTCTATGAATTGACTAAAATCATTTTTGTTGAACTCACTATACTCTTTTAGGTATCCTTTAAAATATGCATCTACAAATAAGTGTTAAAAAGTGGGTCAATCATAGAAGCAATAAAAATATTTATAGGCAGAGTACATTTACACTCATTTCTAATTTTTTATAAGCACAATAATAAATTAATATCATTAAAATAAAAAAACTCTTTCAACAGGGTTCGATTTTCATCTTGAACATTTTATTTTAAAGGGAAAATATAAATTAAAACGTAACTTTTACCAATAGGTTGCGTATTTTATCTGTTGTCTTTCAAATAGTATATTGTCACACTTTTATAACCGTGTCATATAAAAATTATCAACGGTTATATTATGCCCACACTTCAATAACTATAACCTATAGAGAATAAACAACCATTATATTATGTCCACAATCATTTCCAATTTTTTATAAGCACAATAATAAATTAATATAATTAAAATCAAAAGACACTTTCAAAAGGGTTCGAATCTCATCTTGAACATTTTATTTTAAAGAGAAAAACATAAACTAAAACGTACCTTTTACCAATAGGCTGCGTATTTTATTTGTTGTCTTTCAAATAGTATATTGCCACACTTTTATAACCGTGTCATATAAAAATAATCAATGGTTATATTATTTCCACGCTTCAATAATTGTAGCCTATAGTGAATAGACAACGGTTATGTTATGTCCACACTCATTTCTAATTTTTTATAAGCAAAATAATAAATTAATATAATTAAAATATAAAAAAAAACTCTTTCAACAGAGTTTGATTCCCATCTTGAACAATTTATTTTAAAGGGAAAAACATAAACTAAAACATAGCTTTTACCAATAGGTTGCGTATTTTATCTATTGTCTTTTAAATAGTATATTGTCAGACTTTTATAACCTTGTCATATAAAAATAATCAACGTTTATATTATGTCCACGCGTCAATAACTGTAGCCTATAGTGAATAAACAACGGTTATGTTATGTCCACACTCATTTCTAATTTTTTAAAAGCACAATAATAAATTAATATAATTAAAATAAAAAAACTCTTTCAACAGTGTCCAATTCCCACCTTGAACATTTTATTTTAAAGGGAAAAATATAAACTAAAATGTAGATTTTACCAATAGGCTGCGTAATTTATCTGTTGTCTTTCAAATAGTATATTGCCAGACGTTTATAACCGTGTCATATAAAAATAATCAACATTTATATTATGTCCACGCTTCAATAACTGTAAACTATAGTGAATAGACAACTGTTATGTTATGCCCACACTCATTTCTAATTTTTTATAAGCACGATAATAAATTTATATAATTAAAATCAAAAAAACTCTTTCAACAGGGTTCGATTCCCATCTTGAACATTTTATTTTAAAGGGAAAAACATAAACTAAAATATAGTTTTTACCAATAGGCTGCGTATTTTATCTGTTGTCTTTCAAATAGTATATTGCCACACTTTTATAACCGTGTCATATAAAAATAATCAACGGTTATATTATGTCCACGCTTCAATAACTTTAGCCTATAGTGAATAGACAACGGTTATGTTATGTCCACACTCATTTCTAATTTTTGATAAGCACAATAATAAATTAATATAATTAAAATCAAAAAACTCTTTCAATAGGGTTCGAATCCATCTTAAACAGTTTATTTTAAAGGGAAAAACATAAACTAAAACGTAGCTTTTACCAATAGGCTGCGTATTTTATCTGTTGCCTTTCAAATAGTATATTGTCACACTTTTATAACCGTGTCATATAAAAATTATCAACGATTATATTATGTCCACACTTCAATAATTGTAGCCTATAGTGAATAGACAACGATTATGTTATGTCCACACTTTTAGAATCGTAGCCTAAAGAAAATAAGGGACGATTTCCTACAAAAATCTAAAAACTTGTCAACCCCTAAATAATCACGGTCTATCATACTTTAAGCTACGGATTTCCCGCCGCTGCATATTCTTATGTTGCCTAAAGTAAAAAATGGTGTAGTGTTAGTGGGATGCGTTTTGCAACCAAAAAAAAAGTTGGCACATATGTTGTGGTCCCCAAGTTGAGTTTTAGGTCAATTCTAATTTCGGATGTACCAAAGATGCAGAGTTGAGTCACCGTGTTCAAGCTTAGGCCAAATGAAATCTACTCTTGCATTTCTTGATTTTCTTTTTGCCAAATGACTCATTCATGGAGGAGAACATGATTAAAAAAGAACCAATTCAAAAGGATGATTGATGTGAAAATGGAATGAGTTGAAAGTTGAGGTTTTGTCACTAAAAACCATGTCTTGCATTAGATCAAACATGTAATGACCTAGTTTTGTGTACATGTGGTCTCCAACATTTGATGGACTCGAAGCTTAAATTGATGTTTGACCTCTGAAGAAAATATTTAGAGGTCATGAAAAGGGGCATTTGTCTTAAAGAAGCACCCAAAAATATTGAGAGTTGATAAAGTTATGGTTTTTGGACAAAAAGCATGCCATAATTTACTTTTAGGTCACCCAAACTTGTACAAACATGTGTTTTTTAAAACTTTTATTGCATTCTTGGGCACAATGATGATCATTTGAACTACACATGCTTGAAGATTGATTGTCCTTTGATAAATCTTGAGGAATGTTAGAGAAATTTAAATGAAAGGGCATATAAATAAACACATTGTTAAGTGTCAACTTTTGGATAAATATCATATTATTTATAGAAACTTTTAACCTCTTTTGTTGTTTTTATTTAAGTTAATCACTTAGTCTTCAGCTATTTTGTGTGAATATAAATATTTTGAATATTTTAATTGGTTTTTTATTTTTTCATCTTATTTTGATAAGTTATTGCGGCTTACGACTGGCTCGGAAGAATGCAAGCAACAAACATTATTTCTCCATTTCAGAAGTGTCGCCCGGCCCGGCGAACCAGAAGCGACGAGGTAGCGAAGCGTCGCCCGGCGACGCAGCAACGAGACAACAACAAAATTGGCAAAATTTTGGTGAACTCTCTGGAGTGTGTTGCTCCATGGATCTCCCGACATATTTTGGATCGCCTGGTGAAGCAAGACTGTCCCCCAACGATGGTCGTTATGATGACCTTCTCCTTTCACCAAACCTAATCATGTGTTAATATTTTGTGATGGCGCCCGACGAGACTTTATGGTCGCTTGACAATTCTGGACGAACAACCCATGATTTTGAGCTACTTTTAAGATATTTAGGTCATTCTTCTTCATAACCCTAATCTTCCAATACAAGATATAGAGAGAAAGAGTAGAAAAAACCCTTTTACTCTATTTTTACCAAAATTAAAGCTTTACAACCTCAGTCTTTGATACTTCAAGTTTGATGTTCATAAAGCTTTGGAGTTTTCTTGATCATCAAGCTACCATGTAAATGGATAGCTAAACCTCTCTTTTGTGTCAATATTAGAGGTAGCTAAAGCCTCTATTTTGATATTTTTGTGTATGAACTTGGTTGATGATTAATATATGTTGAATATCTTTTCTTTATTTGCTCTTTTGATGGTTTGGATCATGATTGGGAAATATGTTTCAAACTTGACCTAAGATATTCATCTAACAAGGAACAAATTCTAGACATAGATTTGTGAGTTAGTATTCACTAGTATCAAGCTTAAAGATTCTTATGTTAATAGTTAGGTTGAGACATCATTTAAAGATTAACATGACAACTCACAATATTGTTTAGACATAAATAATATTGAGAGGATACGTGAATGTATCGATCATCAACTAGTTCATTCACTTGGTTAATCTAATATATATGAAATTAGGTTAATGAAACTAATCTTGACATGTCTTTTACCATTTGAAAACAAAATTAGAACTCTCTTTAACCCAAACAACTCTTTTTGAAAGGAAACTAAACTTGTTTGCATGAACTTTAAGATTTTTGTGTCTAAGAACCAAAACCCTTTTGTAACCAAACATTAAATACACTTGAACTATAGAAAGGCAGTGATATCACACCAATCCTCGTGGAAAACGATATTTTAAAATACTTATGGTAGAAAATACGTACAACAAAATGGCATCGTTGTCGGGGATTGGCATTTGATATTGCAAGCATTGCAATAGTTTTTGTGATTTAAGAAAATTTATTATATGAATATTTGTTGTTTATATTTGTGTTGTTAGAATTTTCATAGTATAGTTTATGCGAGGAAGTGTTCTGGACGATCAACTCCTAATTGATCCAAAAATTGAAAGCAAAATACTAATACCTAGACCAACCGCAACAAACAATGACAGATTGGAACGTGCTTGAGGAGAAATTTCTTGAAAGATTTTTTTCTCAATCAAGATTCATGGAATCTAAAACTGCGATCTCGTTATTCTCGCAAGGTGTTAGTGAGCCTCTGAATGGAGCATGGGAAAGATACAAATCAATGCTTAGAAAGTGCCCAAGTCATGGTTTCGATGATACCACTCAAATTCACATTTTTCACAATGGTCTCCAAGCGCAACATAAATTATTGTTGGATGCTATGGCGGGGGGGTCATTAATGGCAAAGAAAACCATAGAAGCAATTGAAATCATTTACAAAATGGGAAGAAATGATCACCAAGCTCAAAGTAATAGTGGGAATGTGCAAGTGAAGACGGGAGCCCTTGAAATAGGTTCTAATAATGAAGCTCTTTAGGCCCAAAACAAATTGTTTGTCAAGAAAGTTGAAGAATTGACCAATCAAATGGAAAGACATCCATAACAAATCAAAGAAATGCAAGACTCATCTAGCAAGCAAGTTGAACAAATTGCTTGTTGTGAATTGTGCAAACGTGATCACAAAACTAGGTTTTGTCCTCCGGTCGATGAGGAAGTAAATTATATGGAAAATCAAGGGAAATGATATCAATCAAGACCTCCTTATCAAAATCCAGGCCAAGGTTACCAACCAAGGTTATCAAGGTAGATGGTGACAAGATAACAACAACAATCAACAAGGACAAAATCCATATCAAAGTTGACAACAACCTCAAGCTCAACCTCAAGACCAAGCTAGAAGATCAAACATTCAAGATATACTTGCTCAATTCATGCAAACATCTATGGACAACCAAAAAAGAAACGAAGCATCAATAAAGAATCTAGAGATCCAAGTGGCTCAACTTTCAAAACAAATTGTCGAACAAAGTGTCGGGCCCTCGTTTTTGACAACTACTTAACCAAAACCAAAAGCTCATTGTAAGGAAATAATGACGAGAAGTGGAAGAGTTGTTGATAATGGTGTAGGCGTGAATGTTGAAGTGAAGAAAGTTGTGGATGAGGAAGAAATGTTTGTAGAATATCTAGTTGAAAAGAATGATGAAAAATGATGTATTTGAAAATGAGGTAGTGGAAGAGAAGAAGAGAAAAATGAAGAGGGGTAAGGAGAAAGTTGTCACTTTGCCGATACAAAATTTACCTTATCCACATGCTCCTTCAAAGAAGGATGATGCACGACATTATGCTCGGTTCATGGACATCTTCAAATAATTACAAATCAATATTCCTTTTACCGAGGCTTTAGAGAAAATGCCAAAGTATGCCAAATTCATGAATGACATTTTAACAAAGAAGAACAGGTACACAGACCAAGAGACTATCATGGTCAACGCTAGTTGTAGTGTGATCATCCAACGTACAATACCAAATAAAGTAAGTGATCCATGAGGGGTCACTTTACTGGTTACTATTGGTGATGCGTATGTGGGCAAGGGATTGATAGATTTGGGTTCTAGCATCAATTTGATCCCATTATATATTGTGAAGAGATTAGGGAACATAGAGTTGAAATCTACCAAGATGGCATTGCAATTGGCGGACAAGACTACTACTCACCCACATGGAGTAGCCTTAGATTTCTTGGTTAAAGTGGATAATTTCTTTTTCCCCGTGGATTTCGTTGTGATAGAAATGGAGGAAGACTTGGATGCTCCTTTGATTCCTGGTCGGCTGTTCATGGAGACTGCGAGAATGATGATAAATATAGATGATGGTTTAATGAAAGTGCGTGTGTAAGATGAAGAGATTTGGTCCAATATTTTTGAGGCAATGAAGCACTCCAATGATAAAGGTAATTTTTCAAGATTGATGTTACCAAAGAATCCATAGAAGATGCTACTAGCCAAGTGCATCTTACAAATCCTCTTTAAAGATGTTTAACCGAAGCTTTTAATGTTCTTGATGATGGTGAAAAGAAGGAACTTGAAGAGTGTTTGGCGGATTTGGAGATTTTAAAGGAAGTGCAACCGTACCAGAATGAGTTGGATATTTTAAAAGAAGATCCAATGGAAGAAGAACCAAAGTGTGAGTTGAAGATGTTACCTTCTCATTAAAAATATGTGTTTCTTGATGATGATGGTAACAAACCTGTCATTATTAGTAACACTTTATCTCAAAAGCTAGAATGTAGTTTGATTCATAATTTGGAGACAAACCAAAATGCAATAGGTCGGATGGTATACAATTTAAGAGGCATAAGCCCAGCTTATTGTATGCACAAAATTATTATGGAAGAAGAGTTCTATCCTGTGGCCCAACCTCAAAGGCGCTTAAATCTAGTTATGAAAGAAGTGGTGAGAAAGGAAGTTGTCAAGTTGTTGTAAGCGAGCATGATTTATCCGATCTCGAATAGCATTTGGGTTAGTCTGGTGCATGTGGTTCCTAAGAAGGGTGGTATGACGGTTATCACAAATGAGAAGAATGAATTGGTTCCGACTCGAAAAGTGACGGGTTAGAGGATGTGTATTGGTTATCGAAGGCTAAACAAGGCTTCAAGAAAATATCACTTTCCTCTTCCTTTTATGGATCAAATGTTGGAACGGATATCGGGGCAACAATTCTATTGTTCTTAGATGGATACTCGGGGTATAACCAAATTTTAGTAAATTCGGAAGACCACGAGAAAACTGCTTTCACGTGCCCATTTGGTATTTTTGCGTATAGACCTATGACTTTTGGCTTATGTAGTGCACCAACTACTTTTCAAAGATGCATGCAAGCTGTCTTTTCCGACTTGATTGAAAAGACTATTGAAGTATTTATAGATGACTTCTCCTTCTTTGGAGCATCTTTCAATTTGTGTTTGGGAAATTTGGACACCGTCTTGAAGAGGTGTGTTGAAACCAATTTGGTTTTAACTTGGGAGAAGTGCAACTTCATGGTTACCGAAGGCATCGTTCTTGGGCACAGAATATCTTCGAGAGGGATCGAGGTTGATAAAGCCAGAGTTGATGTCACAGAGACGCTTCCTCCACCAACAAATATCAAAGGAATCTGAAGTTTTCTAGGCCATGCTAGCTTTTATAGAAGATTTATCAAAGATTTCTCTAAGATTGCAAAGTCGTTGAGCAATTTTCTCAACAAAGATAAATCTTTTATTTTTTTATAAATATTATTTAATAGCTTTTGAAAAATTAAAGGAAAATTTGATTAATACACCCATAATCACCGAACCGAATTGGAAATTGGATTTTGAACTAGTGCGCAATGCTAGTGATTATATGGTGGGATCCGTGATCGGTCAAAGAAAGAACAAGATTTTCCATGCTATACAATATGTGATCAAGGTTTTGAATGATGCTCAAATAAATTATGCAACAACTGAAAAAGAGTTGCTTGCTATAGTGTAAGCTTTGGAAAAAATTCGTCCTTATCTTATCGGATCAAAAGTTATGATTTTCACGGACCATTCAACTATAAAATATTTTCTCACCAAGTCGGACTCTAAATAACGACTAATCCAATGGAATTTGTTGCTTCAAGAGTTTGATTAGGAAGTCCGGGACAAAAAAGGTTCAGAAAACTTGGTGGCAGATCATTTATCCCATTTGATAAATATGGAAATTACGAAGATGGAAAAAGTGATAGATGAATTCCCAAATGAAAAACATTTTGCTATCTGTTCGCGTTAAAAGGTGACGCGCTAGAGGGATGCGAACGTGAGTTCGGATTCTCTGGCTCGAAACGATTTAATCTTTTGATTTGTTTATAAAGATGCCGCGAGCATCAAGCTTTATTATTTTCAACACAAGAAAGATGATTTAATGATTATGAAAAAGGGGAAAGCTGAAATACCCTCAATTGATATTGGTATGCGTAACGACTAGCGCAAACTAGACGTAACGCATTGGGGAGATTCTGAGTAAGGGGGATTGTTATATAAAGGGAATAGATGGAGCACCCTAAATATATATAGTTATCTATAGCTTTTATATATGAATATGTTTGATATGTTTGTGTGTTTTAATTGCTATTTCTATGATTGGGAAAGTTTCTCCTTTGGGATTTTAAGAAAGATAGATTATGAAGGATTCTAGTGTTTGTTATTATTGTGCTCGTAAAGATCTGTGGATCTTCTGCATACATATCCCCTAGTGGGAATCAGAGCATTTGTAGCTCGGATCTAAAGGGTTCTATGGTTTGTTTGGTCTGAGGGAAAAAGAAATTTGCTCGGCAAGGATGAGACCTTGTGCCTACGTATTCTCAAAAGGATGTTGAGAAAGTCAGAGCAATCGTAGTTCCCACTTATGCTAGTGGAAAGCAACGGGATGTTAGTAAGAGATAGACAAATGTCATCTTAATGAAAAATGTATCTAATCTATTTCATCACATACATTTTTGAAAAGATTGCTTGATAAAAATCTTTCATCATAAGTATTAGGTGTTTTGCTTGAGTGTACAAGCGTTACCACTTACATGTTTAAGAAAGATGTTTTGAAAAAAAAGATGATTGAATTTTTTAACTGTAAGCATTGGGTGTTTTGCTTGAGTATACAAGCGTTACCACTTACTGTTAAGAGATGTTTTGTTTGAAAAGAGTTTGAAAAGAGTTTGAAAAGTTTTTTTGACTGTATGTGATATGATAGATGAGATACTTCTTCCATAGAGATGATAGATGTCTAAATCTCTAGGAGAAATTGATTGGATTAAAGGGATGCTTTTAAGAAGCCCATGGGTCCTTGTATTGATAGCCCAAGAGGAGGCATTCCGAAGGTCATCGAGGGTCCTTGTATGAAGCTCAAGAGGAAGCTATAGGGTATGGCTGGCTTTGTGTTAAAAGGGATTTCACCGAGAAACCATCCTTTTGGAATTAAGAGCAATTTCACCGGGAAATTTTACTCTCTGGGGATTTTGAAATTGATTTCACCGGGAAACCATCCTTTCAGGGTTCTATCTTAGCGCGGGTGATTCTTTGTATTGGAAGCCCAATAGGAGGCTGTTAAGAGATTTCCTGGCTCTTTCATTGTATGATGCCCAAGAGAAGGCTAAACTCAATGAGGAGTTCTTTTGAACGAAGCCCAAGAGGAGGCTGACTCAACAGGGGAGTGTTGTCTTATATGAAGCCTAAGCGGAGGCTAAACTCAGATGAATGAGTTTTCTTATATGAAGCCTAAGAGGAGGCTAAACTCTATGGGGAGAGTTATCTTGTATAAAGCCCAAGCGGAGGCTAAACTGCAGGGGATGAATTATCTTGTATGAAGCCCAAGCGGAGGCTAAACTCATGCTGGTGATGAATTATCTTGTATGAAGCCCAAGCGGAGGCTAAAACTGTGGGGAACCTATTGGTTAGACTAATTGCTATGTTATGATTAGACAGCTATATAAACAAGTGTGTGTGTGTGTGATATGTATTCACAGGAGTTTATGAAGGAAATATAAACAATGCAATGATGTTTATTTACAGAAGTTTATGAAATATAAGCAAGTGTCTGTGAAAACGAACGTTTAAAACGAGCGTAACTTGATTATTTACAAGTTTGAACTGTGTACAAGGAAATGAATATGTACACGAATGAGTATTTATGTACAGAGAAAGATGGATGTACGTGGGAGGGTTGGGACTTACACCATAAGGGAGGCCCATTGGTTTGAAAGCAGTTTCACAGGGAATAATGCTCCTTTCAATACCAATGGTATTCAGTGTATATACAGACAAAACAGAAATGAATGATCGAAGTTTATCTGTGAAAAAGTATCTGTATTAGGTACAGATAAAAGTTTTGTATGAAAAGAATTTGATATGTACAAGGAAAAGGTATGTACATAAAGAATGTTGGTTTGAGTATACACAAGTGAAATGAAAACAAACGATCGAAGTTTGTCTGTACTTGAGTATAAAAAGTATCTGTGTTATGTACAGATAAAAATTTGTATGTATTTTGAAGAGAGTTTGATATGTACAAAGAAATATTATGTACACAAAAGAATGTTATGGGACTTACACCGTGAGGGAGGCCCATTGGTTTAAAAGAAGTTTCATCGGGAATAATTCTTCTCCTTTCAATACCAATGGTATCGGTGTATAAACAAACGAATGAAAACAAACGAAAGAAATTTGTTTATGTTTGAATATTGACAATGATGATTTGAGTATGTACAAGTAAAACTAAATATGTACATAAAAGGGTTGGGACTTACACCGTAATGGTGGCCCAAGATCGATTGAGAAATTCGAGAGAAAACGAATTTGATTTTATCGTTTAAATCGGATCGATCGTGGTAAAAGATGTAAGTTTTGATGAAATGATTTGAAAAATGATTTGAAAATGTTTTGAAATGTGAGGTTCATTTATGAAAAGTTTTGAAAAAAGTCGGAAGTCGAAAACTTGAAAATTTCACCTTGAAAGGAGGTTTGAAAAAGTGTTCAGGACGTCGTTTTCGGCTCGATTAAAATATGATCAGATGAAAGTTTTTTCTGAAAATTTTTGCACTATCATAAAATAGATGTATTTATTGACAAGTGTTCAAAAAATCACCTTAAAATAAGGAGTTTTGATTGGTCAAAAAAATTGTGGAAGTTTTATGAAAAAAACATGAAAAATTGGAAAGTTTGAAAAAAGAATGGTCCTGATGGGAGTTGAACCCATGACCAAAGGGGAAGACTAAAGGCAAGCAAGCTACCACTGGGACAAACGCGCCTTGGTGTTTAGTGGACTAGAGCACGTGTAAACAAAGCATTGGAACATTTAAAAATTTGAAAATGAAGAACACGCGCGCAGCTGTTCTTCGTGGTTTTTGATTTTCAGTTTCCATGATTCAAGCTCAAATCTTTGTTTCTCAACGAAATTGAATGAAATGAAAATCAAACTTGCTCGTTTTTTCATCACGAACATGATGGTACTTGTTAATTGCATTTATATTCAGTCTAACTCAATTGAATTTCTGGAAAATGCTAAGAACCCTAAAACTGATTTTTCAAATTAAATGACGTATGTTTGATGATTCTTTGATTTTATTGAGGGTTTATGATCGTTATGTGTGCAGAAACAAAACGGCCATGAGTTTTTTTCAATTGATGCAAGGAATCATAGAGTTCGAAGTTGGTGTTCATACCTGTGAAAGTGAGAATTGAATTCAATGCAAGAGTGTTTCCAAAGCTTGTTTGTGGATCATTTGAGCACCAGCGGCATGTATGGAAGCTGTGTGAATAGTATGCTTGCTTCAAATTACCTCAAATCGTTCCAGCCAAGTCCACCTGCACAATTCAGAAATAGAAACTCGAATTCGATGGAAAACCTGTTACAGATTGTTGTTTATGTTTTGAATCATCCCTATGATGTATATTGAAGGTGTTAGAATGATTAGAACATGATTTGATCAAGCCTAGCTTCAAATTCGATCCATAAGGCAGTTTTGGAAGTTTGAAAGCATGAAATGTGAAAACTGGTTTTGGCTTGATTTCAGTTTGATTTTAAGTTATAAACAAGTTTGATAATGATCATGGAAGGTGTTTGACACCAAAGATCAACCTGATTTTAACTAAATTTCAAAATGCAATATCTCTCACTTTTGCACTAAGTTGCTTGATTTTCAAGAAAGAAGAATGAAAGCATGATTTTGAATTTGCTTTGGTGTGGTTTTGGACTTGAATTTGTGATCTATTTATAGGCAACAAGTTCTGAAATGTTAGGCAAAGAGTACAATGCTTTTGGAAAATCAAAGATAACTTAGAGGGCAAGAATGGTATTTGCCAAAAAAGGAAACTTCCTTTTTTCACCATGTGCTCATTTTTATAATTTGATCCAATCCTCTCAATTATTACCTCTAACTGATATTTATCAGTTCAATCATCCATTTGGCAAGGTTAGATTGCTTCTAGGTGAAGAAAACACAAAATGACCTATAATTTGAAGTTTTGGATTTTGAAAATCAAGTTTCATGGAGCCTTATGTTTCAATTTCAAAAGTATGGCTAGACTCCATGGATTTGAGAGTTCTTGGACATTTTGGAAAGCTTGTTTCACAAGCTACAACTTTCATGTTTTGAGTTTTTTTCAAATTCAAATTGGAACTAGGTGAAAAAATGGCATGAAGTTTGGAAAAAATAAGAAATTTCAACACAGAAAATTTTCTAAGTATGAAAACTTTTGACTTTTTGTTGACTTTTTTCAAATTCTTTGATTTTTTATGATCATGATGGATCATTTGAAGTATTTTGATGATTGAAAAAGTTTTGTTTTGAAAATTTTGACCAAAAGTCAAAGTTTGACTTTTCAGTGCAGATGAAATTTCATCAGATGTTTCTGAAATTGACTGATGAACTTTGTGAACTTTTGTGATGTTTTGAATCCAGAAATTAGGTCAAGATGTTGTATCTAAGATATAATGACCAATCTCTATCCAAAAAAGTCATTTCTTGTTCAAAAAGTCAGAGAGAACTCATGCCCGATCAAAACCCTAATTGGTCGATCCTTGATTGATCTGTGAGAGAAAATGGATATCTGATGATCAGAGGTTGATGATTTGATCAAGATAGATCAAATGAGGTGAGAAAAACTCAAACCCTAATTGATTGCCTCTTGAATCAGATGAAAATCTGATGAAACCCTAATTTTGACCTGTGAAGTCCACACCCGATTAATGTTGTCTGAGCTATTAGTTATGCAAATGATGCAAATGTAAAGTGGTATATTAGGTCAAAATTTGGGGTATGACACTATCCAAGAGAGGCCATGGTTTGCTGACTTGGCTAATCATAAGGCCTCCAGATTGATTGTGGAAGATTTGTCATGGAATGAGAAAAGGAAATTCTTGGCCAATGGAACCATATCTTTTTAGGTTATGTAGTGATAATTTGTTTAGAATATGTGTGTCAATAGAGGAGTCTAAGAACATTCTTTGGCATTGTCACAATTCTGCTTATGGAGTTCATTTTAATGGTTTACATAAGGCAACAAAAGTCCTCCAATCGGGATTTTATTGGCCATTTTTGTTCAAAGATTTATACTTGCATGTGAATAATTGTGATAAGTGTCAAAGGAGTGGAGGAGTAGCAAAGAGAGATGAAATGCCTTTGAATAACATGTTAGAAGTGGAGGTATTTGATTGTTGGGGAATAGACTTTGTAGGACCATTTCCCCCATCATTTTTTAATGAATTCATCCTTGTGGAAGTGGATTATATGTCTAAATGGGTATAAGCGATTGCTTGTCCAAAAGCGGATGGCAAAACTGTTATCAAATATTTAAATTTTTTTCCCGTTTTGGTACTCCACGTGTTTTAATTAGTGATGGTTGATCACACTTTTTCAATACACCACTTGAAAATTTTTAGGAAAACTATGGTGTAAAGCATAAAGTTGCGACCCCTTACCATCCTTAAGCTAATGGACAAACTGAATTGTCTAATAGAGAAGTCAAGAGGATTTTAGAAAAGATCGTGTCAAGTTTGCGGAAGGCTTGCTCTCTTAAGCTAGATGATGCTTTGTGGGCGTATCGCACCGCTTACAAGGCTCCTATAGGTTTGACTCGGTTCCAAATAGTTTAAGGTAAAACATGTCACCTTCCAATGGAAATTGAGCACAAGGCTTTGTGGGCTTTAAAAATTTTAAATTTTAATTCTAACCAAGCAGGTGAGAAAAGGAAGATACAATTGCAAGGTATCGATGAAATACACAATGATGTGTATCACTCGAACAAACTCTACAAGGAAAAAGTGAAGCTATATCATGACAAGAAGATCAAAAAAAAGGATTTCCAACCTGGTCAAATGGTGGTTTTGTTTGATTCTCGGCTAAGACTCTTTCCGGGAAAATTAAAGTCCAAATGGTCGGGTCCATTCTTGGTCAAAAAGGTAAAGGAATATAGAGCGGTAATGTTGGAACATCTGGTTGACAAGAAAGTTTGGACGGTGAATGGCCAAAGGTTGAAAATTTACATTTTCGGCGAACCCAGCTGAGAGATTTTTGTTTTATATTTTGGTGATTTTTTATCACTTTGGACCGTCGAGCTCGAACGACGTTAAACAAAGCGTTAGTTGGGAGGCACCCCAACATTGTAAGTATTTTCTATTTTGTGTGATTTTTCTCTTTGAACTATGTTAGAAAACGTTAGAAGAAAATTTTGAACCAAAAAAATAGCATTTTCCCTCTGCCTTGCTTCGCCGGGCGAAACAGGAAGGTCGTCAGGTGACGCTTCGCGTGCTGACCTGCAAGGCTAAGCATTTTGGCTTTGGTAAATTATAGTTTTTGTTGGGCCCACGGCCCAAATCCTATACCACCAAAATTGACCCATTTGGGATCATTTTGTTTTTCTCTTTTCATTTTCTCAAACCCTAGCCATGAAGCTATCTTCCTCTCTTCCATTTTTCAAATTTTGTGCAAGCTTTCTTCTCTCTTTGAAGCATTAAGGTAAGTTTTCGTTATTGTTCTTATAGTTTCTATGTGTTTGTAGTATAGGTTGTGTAGTTGATTAGTGTAGATAGCACGATCTTAGGAACTCATCACCATGCTCAAATTCATCTTTCATCATGAAATTTACCACTGAATTCGTGGTTGTTGAAGTAGAAGTGTTAGGAAGTAAAAAAGTTTGATGTCGAAAATTTTGCAGATTTGGGAATTTCGCCCAGAGTCGCCCGACAACTAGGCAAGCATCTCCTGACGATGCTGCCCATGCCCTCCAAGTTCATTTTTTTTGTTTTTTGCATTGAATTTTCTCTCATATTAATTATTTGGTTTGTCTGTTGTTTTGTTTTGTGGGATTGTTTTGCAGATGGAACCTAAAAAAGGACGACTAAATCTAAGTAGGCAATCTGTTGGTTGTAGTTGTAATCCACTACGAAACTTTGACGATAGAAGATTTGTGAGTGTCGAGGCCGAGGCAAGGTGCAACATGTTAGTGGAGAAAGCATTTATGTCCGAAGTGTTGATTTGAATGCAAATAGGAAGCCTTTGAGATACCTTCTGGAGGACATGACTGCAGAGGCACAAATTGTGCTTCTCTTGATTTTGAACAACATTAAACTGAATCTGCATCGATCGACCATTCCTATTGATGTTGCAATTTTGGTGAAGTGTATCTGAAACACCCGGCCGAAAATCAATGGAATAACTATATATCAATGAAGTCGTCATCGAACGTTTTTTATCCCTCCAAGAGGGAAAGGTAAACATCGAGTAAACCTGAAACGAAGAAATCACGGTTTTGCGACCGAGAGATCGGGTAAGGAAGTCTGTTACGCGAGGGGAAGGGATTAGCACCCCACACGTCCGTAGTACTCTACGATATCCGCTTTTACTTTCTATATAATGGGTGTAAAGGTCTATCTATATCTGTACATGGTATAATGTATGAAAATGCAAACAGAAAAGACGAATAAAGAAAAGAAATAAAAGAAAGAAAACACGAGGAAAAGAAGGAAATATTTACAAAGGTTGCTCGATCTAGCCCCGCGACAGGATGCCTATGTATTCTCTCGTGCAATGGGAAAGTCAGAACGCAGTAGTTCGGCTCACTTGTTTTGGTTGGTTTGTGTTTTTTAAATTAGCAGACGAAACAGCAAACGATGACGAAACACCTCCATGATGACGAAACATTAGCTACAAACGGGATGACGAAACATCGGGAGACGGGATGACGAAACATCAGCAAACGAGATGACGAGACATCAAAGGATGAGATGGCGAAACATCAGAGGATGAGATGGCGAAATATCAGCAACAGGACGGCAAAGCATCAACAGCAAACAGGACGACGAAACATCCTAGACTAATTGGTTTGTATCTTTTACTTTGGAAAAAGTTTCAGATTATTAGAATGTTTTAATGCACTTGACAAAAACAAGATTTTAGTTTTAAGGATGCAAAAGGATAAAGGTAAAATGGCTAAGGGAAACTAACCTACTTCTAAATCCTAATGTTATCATGCAAAGTTGACCCTAAGTTAAGGGTATAAACAAAGGGAAGAATCTACCTAAAGTTATCATACATGGATGCCTAACTTAATGTCTAAACTCGATGACTAAGTTAATCGAGGAAACCTAAGGGTAACCTATAAAATCAATCATCTTGGTTGGAAAACCAAGTGAGAAGAGGGGTAGAATCAAGTAAAGTGCTTTGGCAAAAGCACACAAACCAAGCACTAACAAGTGCTAAAAAAAGAAAGAAGAAGGAGAAAGAAGAAGATGTAGTGAAATTTGAGTGAATTATGCTCATGCAAAGTGTCATGTTAAGTGAGATCAGTAGACACAACCTTCATTTACAAAGTTATACAAAACTTTAACAAACATCAAACATCATTATAAACACCCACAAGCAAGTTAATTCACAAACTAGGTCGAAACTAATCCTAAAAGCATGCAAGGAGCTAATTGTGCGAAGCGATGGACTTAGATGAAGTTAATAGACAATTAAAGAATAAAAAGACATACAAGTCAGTAGCTAATCATGTCAATGCTCATATACATCATCTAAAATAAACCACAAAGATTCAAGAGCCAAAATCTATCAAGAGTGCGCAAACATGCAACAAACGCGTGCGGTGAAGTGCATCTAAGTGTGTGAGGTTTATGACATCAAAATAAGGTTTCAATATGAATAGATTACAGTACCATCATCATGCAAATGAATTAATAACCAAATCATAAAAGAAATGTCATGAAGATGCAACTATAACATTGGTGCGAAAACTAGTTAAAGGTTTGACCTAGAATGCAACCAAAGATGGAATGAAGCATGATTAATGCATGAATGCAAAAGGATGAAACTTATAGCATAAAGAGACATGGATGACAGTATCTAGCATGGTAATGAAGCCAACGATAAGAATCAACGTGGTTAAGTTCTAAGGGCTTATTTATCTGTGAAACGGGTTCTACTGATAATACAGGCTCAACACTCCTCTTTGAAATATTATCGGATTTGTTGAATACTCGATGGTCCAATAATATTTTTCAAGAGAAACTCGCCTGATCGTAGTCTCGCATGACAATTACTCTAGGCTTACACCCGAATAATCTCTGCACTACATCCTAAATGGCCAGGATGGGTTATGTGTTCTACAGCCCACTCAGCTTCTTAAGTTTCCTCGAAAGTACAGCGTCTTTGCAAATACTTGCTAAACACAATACCCCCAAGACAACCTCCATCGCGGAGATATTAACCGTAAGCATTGAACTTCTCACGATTAATACCTCCACCTAGATCTTAAAATGTTTCTTAAATCCGGGTTAGGATTTCTTTCCATCAGATGAAATCACAAAAACACACAATAAAGAAAAACAGATATATGCAAAACATAAAAGCTTATCCCCTTTCTTTTCTTTTTGAAAACAAAAAAAATCTTGGTGCTCTCGAGCAGAGTAACGCGTTTTCTTTTCTTTTTTGAAAATCAAAATTTCAGTACTCCCCAGAGTCGCCATTTTTCTGCGCGTTAAAGGTGACGCTAGAGGATGCGAACGTGAGTTCGGATTCTCCGCTCGAACGATTTAATCTTTGATTTGTTTATAAAGATGCCGCGAGCATCAAGCTTTATTATTTTCAACACAAGAAAGATGATTTAATGATTATGAAAAGGGGGAAAGCTGAAATACCCTCAATTGATATTGGTATGCGTAACGACTAGCGCAAACTAGACGTTACGCATGGAGATTCGAGTAAGGGGATTGTTATATAAAGGGAATAGATGGAGCACCCTAAATATATATAGTTATCTATAGCTTTTATATATGAATATGTTTGATATGTTTGTGTGTTTTAATTGCTATTTCTATGATTGGGAAAGTTTCTCCTTTGGGATTTTAAGAAAGATAGATTATGAAGGATTCTAGTGTTTGTTATTATTGTGCTTGCAAAGATCGTGGATCTTCGCATACATATCCCTAGTGGGAATCGAGCATTTGTAGCTCGGATCTAAAGGGTTCTATGGTTTGTTTGGTGCGAGGAGAAAGAAATTTGCTCGGCAAGGATGAGACCTTGTGCCTCACGTATTCTCAAAAGGATGTTGAGAAAGTCGAGCAATCGTAGTTCCCACTTATGCTAGTGGAAAGCAACGGATGTTAGTAAGAGATAGACAAATGTCATCTTAATGAAAAATGTATCTAATCTATTTCATCACATACATTTTTGAAAAGATTGATTGATAAAAATCTTTCATCGTAAGTATTAGGTGTTTTGCTTGAGTGTACAAGCGTTACCACTTACATGTTTAAGAAAGATGTTTTGAAAAAAAAGATGATTGAATTTTTTAACTGTAAGCATTGGGTGTTTTGCTTGAGTGTACAAGCGTTACCACTTACTGTTAAGAGATGTTTTGTTTGAAAAGAGTTTGAAAAGTTTTTTTGACTGTATGTGATATGATAGATGAGATACTTCTTCCATAGAGATGATAGATGTCTAAATCTCTAAGAGAAATTGATTGGATTAAAGGGATGCTTTTAAGAAGCCCATGGGTCCTTGTATTGTTAGCCCAAGAGGAGGCATTCCGAGGGTCATCGAGGGTCCTTGTATGAAGCTCAAGAAGAAGCTATAGGGTATGGCTGGCTTTGTGTTAAAAGGTATTTCACCGAGAAACCATCCTTTTGGAATTAAGAGCAATTTCACCGGGAAATTTTACTCTCTGGGGATTTTGAAAGTGATTTCACCGGGAAACCATCCTTCGTGGTTCTATCTTAGCGGGTGATTCTTTGTATCGGAAGCCCAATAGGAGGCTGTTAATAGATTTCCTGTCTCTTTCATTGTATGATGCCCAAGAGAAGGCTAAACTCAATGAGGAGTTCTTTTGAACGAAGCCCAAGAGGAGGCTGACTCAATTGGGGAGTGTTGTCTTATATGAAGCCTAAGCGGAGGCTAAACTCAGATGAATGAGTTTTCTTATATGAAGCCTAAGAGGAGGCTAAACTCTGTGGGGAGAGTTATCTTGTATAAACCCCAAGCGGAGGCTAAACTCCAGGGGATGAATTATCTTGTATGAAGCCCAAGCGGAGGCTAAACTCATGCTGGTGATGAATTATCTTGTATGAAGCCCAAGCGGAGGCTAAAACTGTGGGGAACCTATTGGTTAGACTAATTGTTATGTTATGATTAGACAGCTGTATAAACAAGTGTGTGTGTGTGTGTGATATGTATTCACAGGAGTTTATGAAGGAAATATAAACAATGCAATGATGTTTATTTACAGAAGTTTATGAAATATAAGCAAGTGTCTGTGAAAACGAACGTTTAAAACGAGCGTAACTTGAATATTTACAAGTTTGAACTGTGTACAAGGAAATGAATATGTACACGAACGAGTATTTATGTACAGAGAAAGATGGATGTACATAGGAGGTTGGGACTTACACCATAGGGAGGCCCATTGGTTTGAAAGTTTCACAGGAATAATGCTCCTTTCAATACCAATGGTATTCATGTATATCTGCACAAAAGAAATGAATGATCGAAGTTTATCTGTGAAAAAGTATCTGTATTAGGTACAGATAAAAGTTTTGTATGAAAATAATTTGATATGTACAAGGAAAAGGTATGTACATAAAGAATGTCGGTTTGAGTATACACAAGTGAAATGAAAACAAACGATCGAAGTTTGTCTGTACTTGAGTATAAAAAGTATCTGTGTTATGTACAAATAAAAATTTGTATGTATTTTGAAGAGAGTTTGATATGTACAAAGAAATATTATGTACACAAAAGAATGTTATGGGACTTACACCGTGAGGGAGGCCCATTGGTTTAAAAGAAGTTTCATCGGGAATAATTCTTCTCCTTTCAATACCAATGGTATCGGTGTATAAACAAACGAATGAAAACAAACGAAAGAAATTTTTTTATGTTTGAATATTGACAATGATGATTTGAGTATGTACAAGTAAAACTAAATATGTACATAAAAGGGTTGGGACTTACACCGTAAGGGTGGCCCAAGATCGATTGAGAAATTCGAGAGAAAACGAATTTGATTTTATCGTTTAAATCGGATCGATCGTGGTAAAAGATGTAAGTTTTGATGAAATGTTTTGAAAAATGATTTGAAAATGTTTTGAAATGTGAGGTTCATTTATGAAAAGTTTTGAAAAAAATCGGAAGTCGAAAACTTGAAAATTTCACCTTGAAAGGAGGTTTGAAAAAGTGTTCAGGACATCGTTTTCGGCTCGATTAAAATATGACCAGATGAATGTTTTTTCTGAAAATTTTTGCACTATCATAAAATAGATGTATTTATTGACAAGTGTTCAAAAAATCACCTTAAAATAAGGAGTTTTGATTGGTCAAAAAAATTGTGGAAGTTTTATGAAAAAAACATGAAAAATTGGAAAGTTTGAAAAAAGAATGGTCCTGATGGGAGTTGAACCCATGACCAAAGGGTGACACACGTGGCACAGAAGACTAAAGGCAAGCAAGCTACCACTGGGACAAACGCGCCTTGGTGTTTAGTGGACTAGAGCACGTGTAAACAAAGCATTGGAACATTTAAAAATTTGAAAATGAAGAACACGCGCGCAGCTGTTCTTCGTGGTTTTTGATTTTCAGTTTCCATGATACAAGCTCAAATCTTTGTTTCTCAACAAAATTGAATGAAATAAAAATCAAACTTGCTCGTTTTTTCATCACGAACATGATGGTACTTGTTAATTGCATTTATATTCAGTCTAACTCAATTAAATTTCTGGAAAATGCTAAGAACCCTAAAACTGATTTTTCAAATTAAATGACGTATATTTGATGATTCTTTGATTTTATTGAGGTTTATGATCATTATGTGTGCAGAAACAAAACGGCCATGAGTTTTTTTCAATTGATGCAAGGAATCATAGAGTTCGAAGTTGGTGTTCATACCTGTGAAAGTGAGAATCGAATTCAATGCAAGAGTGTTTCCAAAGCTTGTTTGTGGATCATTTGAGCACCAGCGGCATGTATGGAAGCGTGTGAATAGTATGCTTCAAATTACCTCAAATCGTTCCACCAAGTCCACCGCACAATTCGAAATAGAAACTCGAATTCGATGGAAAACCTTTATGATTGTTGTTTATGTTTTGAATCATCCCTATGATGTATATTGAAGGTGTTAGAATGATTAGAACATGATTTGATCAAGCCTAGCTTCAAATTCGATCCATAAGGCAGTTTTGGAAGTTTGAAAGCATGAAATGTGAAAACTGGTTTTGGCTTGATTTCAGTTTGATTTTAAGTTATAAACAAGTTTGATAATGATCATGGAATGTGTTTGACACCAAAGATCAACCTCATTTTAACTAAATTCAAAATGCAATATCTCTCACTTTTGCACTAAGTTGCTTGATTTTCAAGAAAGAAGAATGAAAGCATGATTTTGCATTTTCTTTGGTGTGGTTTTGGACTTGAATTTGTGATCTATTTATAGGCAACAAGTTCTGAAATGTTAGGCAAAGAGTACAATGCTTTTGGAAAATCAAAGATAACTTAGAGGGCAAGAATGGTATTTGCCAAAAAAGGAAACTTCCTTTTTTCACCATGTGCTCATTTTTATAATTTGATCCAATCCTCTCAATTATTACCTCTAACTGATATTTATCAGTTCAATCATCCATTTGGCAAGGTTAGATTGCTTCTAGATGAAGAAAACACAAAATGACCTATAATTTGAAGTTTTGGATTTTGAAAATCAAGTTTCATGGAGCCTTATGTTTCAATTTCAAAAGTATGGCTAGACTCCATGGATTTGAGAGTTCTTGGACATTTTGGAAAGCTTGTTTCACAAGCTACAACTTTCATGTTTTGAGTTTTTTTCAAATTCAAATTGGAACTAGGTGAAAAAATGGCATGAAGTTTGGGAAAAATAAGAAATTTCAACCCTTAGAAATTTTTCTAAGTATGAAAACTTTTGACTTTTTGTTAACTTTTTTCAAATTCTTTGATTTTTTATGATCATGATGGATCATTTGAAGTATTTTGATGATTGAAAAAGTTTTGTTTTGAAAAATTTGACCAAAAGTCAAAGTTTGACTTTTCAGTGTAGATGAAATTTCATCAGATATTTCTGAAATTGACTGATGAAGTTTGTGAACTTTTGTGATGTTTTGAATCCAAAAATTAGGTCAAGATGTTGTATCTAAGATATAATGACCAATCTCTATCCAAAAAAGTCATTTCTTGTTCAAAAAGTCAGAGAGAACTCATGCCCGATCAAAACCCTAATTGGTCGATCCTTGATTGATCTGTGAGAGAAAATGGATATCTGATGATCAGAGGTTGATGATTTGATCAATATAGATCAAATGAGGTGAGAAAAACTCAAACCCTAATTGATTGCCTCTTGAATCAGATGAAAATCTGATGAAACCCTAATTTTGACCTGTGAAGTCCACACCCGATTAATGTTGTCTGAGCTGTTAGTTATGCAAATGATGCAAATGTAAAGTGGTATATTAGGTCAAAATTTGGGGTATGACACTATCCAAGAGAGGCCATGGTTTGCTGACTTGGCTAATCATAAGGCCTCCAGATTGATTGTGGAAGATTTGTCATGGAATGAGAAAAGGAAATTCTTGGCCAATGGAACCATATCTTTTTAGGTTATGTAGTGATAATTTGTTTAGAATATGTGTGTCAATAGAGGAGTCTAAGAACATTCTTTGGCATTGTCACAATTCTGCTTATGGAGTTCATTTTAATGGTTTACATAAGGCAACAAAAGTCCTCCAATCGGGATTTTATTGGCCATTTTTGTTCAAAGATTTATACTTGCATGTGAATAATTGTGATAAGTGTCAAAGGAGTGGAGGAGTAGCAAAGAGAGATGAAATGCCTTTGAATAACATGTTAGAAGTGGAGGTATTTGATTGTTGAGGAATAGACTTTGTAGGACCATTTCCCCCATCATTTTTTAATGAATTCATCCTTGTGGAAGTGGATTATATGTCTAAATGGGTATAAGCGATTGCTTGTCCAAAAGCGGATGGCAAAACTGTTATCAAATTTTTAAATTTTTTTCCCGTTTTGGTACTCCACGTGTTTTAGTTAGTGATGGTTGATCACACTTTTTCAATACACCACTTGAAAATTTTTAGGAAAACTATGGTGTAAAGCATAAAGTTGCGACCCCTTACCATCCTTAAGCTAATGGACAAACTGAATTGTCTAATAGAGAAGTCAAGAGGATTTTAGAAAAGATCGTGTCAAGTTTGCGGAAGGCTTGCTCTCTTAAGCTAGATGATGCTTTGTGGGCGTATCGCACCGCTTACAAGGCTCCTATAGGTTTGACTCGGTTCCAAATAGTTTAAGGTAAAACATGTCACCTTCCAATGGAAATTGAGCACAAGGCTTTGTGGGCTTTAAAAATTTTAAATTTTAATTCTAACCAAGCAGGTGAGAAAAGGAAGATACAATTGCAAGGTATCGATGAAATACACAATGATGTGTATCACTCAACAAACTCTACAAGGAAAAAGTGAAGCTATATCATGACAAGAAGATCAAAAAGGATTTCCCTGGTCAAATGGTGGTTTTGTTTGATTCTCGGCTAAGACTCTTTCCGGGAAAATTAAAGTCCAAATGGTCGGGTCCATTCTTGGTCAAAAAGGTAAAGGAATATAGAGCGGTAATGTTGGAACATCTGGTTGACAAGAAAGTTTGGACGGTGAATGGCCAAAGGTTAAAAATTTACATTTTCGGCGAACCCAGCTGAGAGATTTTTGTTTTATATTTTGGTGATTTTTTATCACTTTGGACCGTCGAGCTCGAACGACGTTAAACAAAGCGTTAGTTGGGAGGCACCCCAACATTGTAAGTATTTTCTATTTTGTGTGATTTTTCTCTTTGAACTATGTTAGAAAACGTTAGAAGAAAATTTTGAACCAAAAAAATAGCATTTTCCCTCTGCCTTGCTTCGCCGGGCGAAACAGGAAGGTCGTCAGGTGACGCTTCGCGTGCTGACCTGCAAGGCTAAGCATTTTGGCTTTGGTAAATTATAGTTTTTGTTGGGCCCACGGCCCAAATCCTATACCACCAAAATTGACCCATTTGGGATCATTTTGTTTTTCTCTTTTCATTTTCTCAAACCCTAGCCATGAAGATATCTTCCTCTCTTCCATTTTTCAAATTTTGTGCAAGCTTTCTTCTCTCTTTGAAGCATTAAGGTAAGTTTTCGTTATTGTTCTTATAGTTTCTATGTGTTTGTAGTATAGGTTGTGTAGTTGATTAGTGTAGATAGCACGATCTTAGGAACTCATCACCATGCTCAAATTCATCTTTCATCATGAAATTTACCACTGAATTCGTGGTTGTTGAAGTAGAAGTGTTAGGAAGTAAAAAAGTTTGATGTCGAAAATTTTGCAGATTTGGGAATTTCGCCCAGAGTCGCCCGACAACTAGGCAAGCATCTCCCGACGATGCTGCCCATGCCCTCCAAGTTCATTTTTTTTGTTTTTTGCATTGAATTTTCTCTCATATTAATTATTTGGTTTGTCTGTTGTTTTGTTTTGTGGGATTGTTTTGCAGATGGAACCTAAAAAAGGACGACTAAATCTAAGTAGGCCATCTGTTGGTTGTAGTTGTAATCCACCACGAAACTTTGACGATAGAAGATTTGTGAGTGTCGAGGCCGAGGCAAGGTGCAACATGTTAGTGGAGAAAGCATTTATGTCCGAAGTGTTGATTTGAATGCAAATAGGAAGCCTTTGAGATACCTTCTGGAGGACATGACTGCAGAGGCACAAATTGTGCTTCTCTTGATTTTGAACAACATTAAACTGAATCTGCATCGATCGACCATTCCTATTGATGTTGCAATTTTGGTGAAGTGTATCTGAAACACCCGGCCGAAAATCAATGGAATAACTATATATCAATGAAGTCGTCATCGAACGTTTTTTATCCCTCCAAGAGGGAAAGGTAAACATCGAGTAAACCTGAAACGAAGAAATCACGGTTTTGCGACCGAGAGATCGGGTAAGGAAGTCTGTTACGCGAGGGGAAGGGATTAGCACCCCACACGTCCGTAGTACTCTACGATATCCGCTTTTACTTTCTATATAATGGGTGTAAAGGTCTATCTATATCTGTACATGGTATAATGTATGAAAATGCAAAAAGAAAAGACGAATAAAGAAAAGAAATAAAAGAAAGAAAACACGGGGAAAAGAAGGAAATATTTACAAAGGTTGCTCGATCTAGCCCCGCGACAGGATGCCTATGTATTCTCTCGTGCAATGGGAAAGTCAGAACGCAGTAGTTCGGCTCACTTGTTTTGGTTGGTTTGTGTTTTTTAAATTAGCAGACGAAACAGCAAACGATGACGAAACACCTCCATGATGACGAAACATTAGCTACAAACGGGATGACGAAACATCGGGAGACGGGATGACGAAACATCAGCAAACGAGATGACGAGACATCAAAGGAATGAGATGGCGAAACATCAGAGGATGAGATGGCGAAATATCAGCAACAGGACGGCAAAGCATCAACAGCAAACAGGACGACGAAACATCCTAGACTAATTGGTTTGTATCTTTTACTTTGGAAAAAGTTTCAGATTATTAGAATGTTTTAATGCACTTGACAAAAACAAGATTTTAGTTTTAAGGATGCAAAAGGATAAAGGTAAAATGGCTAAGGGAAACTAACCTACTTCTAAATCCTAATGTTATCATGCAAAGTTGACCCTAAGTTAAGGGTATAAACAAAGGGAAGAATCTACCTAAAGTTATCATACATGGATGCCTAACTTAATGTCTAAACTCGATGACTAAGTTAATCGAGGAAACCTAAGGGTAACCTATAAAATCAATCATCTTGGTTGGAAAACCAAGTGAGAAGAGGGGTAGAATCAAGTAAAGTGCTTTGGCAAAAGCACACAAACCAAGCACTAACAAGTGCTAAAAAAAGAAAGAAGAAGGAGAAAGAAGAAGATGTAGTGAAATTTGAGTGAATTATGCTCATGCAAAGTGTCATGTTAAGTGAGATCAGTAGACACAACCTTCATTTACAAAGTTATACAAAACTTTAACAAACATCAAACATCATTATAAACACCCACAAGCAAGTTAATTCACAAACTAGGTCGAAACTAATCCTAAAAGCATGCAAGGAGCTAATTGTGCGAAGCGATGGACTTAGATGAAGTTAATAGACAATTAAAGAATAAAAAGACATACAAGTCAGTAGCTAATCATGTCAATGCTCATATACATCATCTAAAATAAACCACAAAGATTCAAGAGCCAAAATCTATCAAGAGTGCGCAAACATGCAACAAACGCGTGCGGTGAAGTGCATCTAAGTGTGTGAGGTTTATGACATCAAAATAAGGTTTCAATATGAATAGATTACAGTACCATCATCATGCAAATGAATTAATAACCAAATCATAAAAGAAATGTCATGAAGATGCAACTATAACATTGGTGCGAAAACTAGTTAAAGGTTTGACCTAGAATGCAACCAAAGATGGAATGAAGCATGATTAATGCATGAATGCAAAAGGATGAAACTTATAGCATAAAGAGACATGGATGACAGTATCTAGCATGGTAATGATGCATGTTCATCATATGCATGTTCATTATTTACAATGCACAAACAAAAGCAACTAGGAAAAATTTAAACATGCATTTAGAAATGTGAGGTTAGATGTGCTTAGATGAATGATTGTGAACATGCCTTATGGTGACATTTTTGAGTGAAGTCAGTGGTGGAAACATAGACATTGCATACACATTAGACACAAACAAACCACAAGCATCTCAAAAGAAAAAGAAAGCAAGAACTAATGCAAGAACTAGTCAAGAATTTACCCTAAATATGCACCTAGGAAACAAATGAAACATGGCATGGCATTAGTGAGAATGTATGACATTTAGATGATGGAAAATGATAAAAGTCAGTAGTTATCATGGCGGAAATTCACTCATGTCACATACAATCATCCAAACCTTTACATGAGCAACTTTCAATAAGAAAACATGAACGCGCATACTAGAAATGTGGGATGGAAAGTATTTGTGTATGTGGGCAAACATATTTGTGTCAAGTGTTGTGGACAAATAAGATGGATGATGAGGACATAAACATAATTCTCACATAAGCACAAAACAATAATCAAATATCATACTTCATGATCATTCATAGTGCAAAGGTTAGTAGTGAAAAGGAGTGATCTTAAACCCTAGAATTAATTGGAAACATGCATACAAGCTAATGGGTCAATCATGATGAAGAGGCAAGATGAGGAAGGAATGTAACACACAAGGTCAGTAACTTAAGACCTAAGTAAACTACAAACAAAAGCAATTCAAACAAAGTAAAAAGCTCACACACACACAAGTTCATTGAATTAAGGTTGGAAAACATCTAAGCTAGTTAAACATTATACTTAAGAAAAATTTAAACAAAGTGGTTTTAATTAGAAAATTAAAACCATGTGTGACTTGTGCCATAATTTTAACTCAAGATATGATTCATGAGCAACCAAATGTAGGAGATGAAACTTCCATACACAAACAAATCACCTATTTGATGAACAAAATCATCCAAAGCAAAATACCACCTATCTTAGATCAAACAACATTGATTAAGATTTGTAGGAAGGGAAAGATGTCTTATATGTCATAGGGTGATGATAGAACCCTCACAAGATATTTGTCATGAGCTTAAAGTAATGTCAATTGAAGTGACATGCCTCAAAAATCATGAACCTATAATCCCTCAAGGTATGTTTCAACCAAACCATAAAAGAAGAAAAAAGAAAATCTAGCTCTTCTAGGTCATCATGACGACATTACAATTGAGTGCAAGTCAATGAATCAAAGAGAATTGAGTTATTGATTACATAATTTACAAGGTCAGAAGTAAAAATCAAAGATCCAATTGGAATTGGATTGCTAGAACCATGCATGATGCATACAACACAAGTGGTACAACCATAAGCATAAGTTGGTAACATTCTAATCAACAAAAGTTGCATGGGCTTGAGAAAATTAGGGGCTTAAATGAATCAATCAAACTGGAATCAAGGCCCTAAATATGCTATAAGGATGAAGTAAGGGAGTGAGAAGTAGATTCCTAAAGAATTGCATGAATGCATTCCTCACCTTACCATCCATGCACAAGGATGCAACAAATGAAACAAAGATCAAACTTTTAACTAAGGATCAAAGTGATCCTTTGAGGTCAAATGTCTCTCAAATATTTAGAATATTATCCTTGAGGTTATCATTCTCCCTAAACATCAATTAGAAACACAAACTATACAAGAAAAAAGGTTTAAGAACCAAGACATCAACAAAATAGGGTTTGGGGAACCACACAAAACTTTATGCTCAAAGTAGAAACTTAATGATCAAAATGTAATTTCCAATGAATGAAAACATGTTACACATCACTAGAGCACTCAAATGATCATAACATACCCAAATCTTGGCCTTAAATCATGTCCACAAGCTTCACAATTGAAGCTAGACTCAATTACACTAGGCAAAGGTATGTTCACTTTAGAAATTCCACAAAAATAGAAAAATGAAAGATAAAATCCAAGTAAAAATGAAATAAGGAGCTCAAATCTCTTACAAGTCAGGGACATATCCTTGCTCAATCCAAAAATCTATGGAAAGGTCAAAATAAAATTCAAAAAGTCAACAATATCAATATTTATGCTCATATGACCAAATAACAAGAAAAATTGGTATAAAATGTAAAAGTCAGAAATAAAAATCTATAAAAATTAGAAACAGTGACTTTACATCCTTGACATGGTTAAAAATATTTTTGGAATTTTTTATTTTCAAAGAAAAGTGGTAAAAACAAATAAAATGCAAAATGGATAATGGATAATGCAAATCATGTATTTAATGCAAAAATTGATTTAACTATGCAAAATGACAAAATCATGAAATAAAAATCAGAAATGCATGATGTATGGTTTAAATGAGCTAGAATATTTTTTATGCATTTTTTATATGCATGAAAGTATTTTTAAATGATTTAAGTATGCATGAAATGCAATATAATGCATGAAATTATCTAAAAAATGGAAAAAATGCAAGAATGATGAAATAAAATTCAAAAATGTATGGTGCATGATTTAAATGGACTAAGATATCTTTTATGTATTTTTTGTATGCATGGAAATATTTTTAACAATTTAAATATGCATGAAATGCAATATAATGCATGAATTTATTTAATTATGCAAAAATGCAAAAATCATGAAATAAAATTCAGAAACTCAAAATTAACCCTCTGGAGGATTCAAAATATTTTTTGTGGAATTTTTTAACATTGGAAAGTGTTGTTTAGGGATTTTTCAATTGAAATGCAATTAATTAAAGTCAGAATTTATTTAAATGGTCAAAACATTTTTAAAAAATTGGAAAAAATTCCACAAAATATTTAAAGCCATTTTGAGCCTATGGTGTTTTTTTTGTAATTTTTGGATAATTTTTTAATTCAAAATTAATTTATGCAAAATGCTAATTACAAAATAATAAAAATGAAAATTCAAAATTGCATGGACCAATCAGATGATGCCACGCATCATCTTCAACCTCTAGCCAACCCTAAAACGTGTGTGTCATGCAGTTTCATGCAAGCAACTTCTGGCAATCGTATCTCACTCAATTCTTAACCAAATTAAACGATTCAAAGCTCTAAATGAAGATCACATGGCAAGCTACAACACACAACTTGTAAAACATCAAATGATCCACCATACATCAAGAAATCTGAGCAAGAAAATCAAGAAAATCATCCAAATCCGGATTTCCAAAACTTCATGCTATGCAATATGCTTCAAAAATAGATGAAATTATACATCAAACCTAGTGCTTGGCCAGCTAACCACGCATATATATCCTTAAATTCATCAATTACAAGCTAGAAATTCAGATTCGAAGTTTGAATGTTACCTCTTGATTTGGAAAATAAATCCAAATATGCCTCTGGATTTGAAGAGAAAATACCACAATCTTGCTCTTAGATCTCCAATGAAGCTTGAATGATGAAGAAAATCCACTTCAAAACACGATTTGCAACAATTCAAAGTATGAGAAAAAAGTGAGAAAATGCAGAGGAGTTTTGGATTTGGAAAATGAGAGAAAGGAAGCTCCCTTGCTCAAATGTGATATCTAACTTATAATGTGTGTAAAATAATGAGGGTACATTAGTCCTTTCATTCAAAATCCGTTAGAGCAAAAAAAAATCACCAAAAGTAGCATCTTTTGAGTGCTTGCGTTTTGTGCTCATTCACGCTTGCCTTGGCTGCATTTTGATGAGCTAGATGAGTAGTGGAAGCTCTTATCACGTGATATTTCCACAATCTTGCTAAATATGATACAAAATGAAAATGTGCATGGAATGAGTGGTGGAAACTATGCTAAAAAATGCTTGGCTTTTTATGGCAAAGAAGCTTGCTGGCAGCTTGCTTCGAACTTTAGAAATTGTTTGCTCAAATAACTTGCACAAAATAACTTAAAAAATGCACAAAACCAATCTGCTCAAAATCAGCCTTACACCACCTTTTTCTCCTTCAATTTTCTCATAAATGGCTCGTGCATTTCTTGGCCTTTTGATACACATCAATAGCTCTTGGCATGAGGATTAAAACAAGCTTTGGTTCACTGAAAATGGAGCAAAAATGAGTGAAATATGACCATTTGAAGTTGTGCACAAGCAAGGCAAAATTCTGGGCACACGCGCGCGTTCTCTGGCCTGCATGGTTGTGCATGGAGTCAGCCTTGTGACCTCAACTTGTGAGCCTTGTAACTTGCTCAATTTTGAACCAAATGATGTGATTCAAACTTCCATTTAAAGCTCTCATGGCATACTTCAAAATGCACGAAGTGGTTTTCAAAAATTCCATCTAAATCAAAAGATATAAGCCTCAACATTATACTCACCACCTGTTTGTGAAAATTACTCAAAGAAAATGCCCAGAAAATGCTTGCTTGCCCAGCCTTGGTCAAAATTTGTGCATGAAACTTCTAACTCAAATATCTCTCAAATGGTGCATTTTTGAGAAATTTTACACATTAGAAATCTTGTAGGATTTTTTCCAAGCTTTCCAGAAATGTATGGTATGCAACCATTGGATAAAAATTGAGAAAGTTATGATGTGTCAAAGTTCCATAGGTTGGACACTTAGAAAAAATTCAAACTTCACATAACTTCAAGAACAAGTTAACCCTAATTTCTTCAACTTTCTTGATTCAATGGTGAATTTGGTCATAAAAAATGAAAATGTGACATTTGAATTGATGGTTGACCAAAAGTCCACTTGGTCAACTCCTGACTTTGACTGATTTTGACCAAAATGACCATTTTGCCCCTTGTGATCAATTGACTTGCTTCTACTCAAAATTGAGCCTCAACATTTCACTCATTGATGTCCAACACCATATAGAAACAAGTGAAATCAAGTTTAGGTGAAAAATCTGAAGAATCCTGATTTTACTCAAAACCTTAATTTTGCTTCATGTGTTATGAGATAACCAATCAAGCTTCAAAACCTCAAATCTTCTGAATGTGTTGAGCAATCCTTTGAACCATGATAACTCAAATGACAATAAGAAGGTAATACTTCAAGAAATTGACTCATCCAAGCTTCAAACTCCACAGAGGGCCAAAACCCTAATTTCATCAGATGAGTGCCACTGATGAATTTCTCACCAACCCTCTGCAAAACTTCAACTCTTGAGGAATCAATGAGACATATGAGATGTCCTGAGGCATAATACATCATTGTGACTTGAAAGATTCACAGACATGAGAATTTGGGATTCCCTCAGAAGGGTATGATAACTCAATCAACCTCCTTAGCTTATAGAGATCTTGGGAACCCAGAGAGCTTGGATCCTATCATGAGATATGAATGCAGTAATATGATATTTATGATGAAACATAAGCCTAAATCAAGAGGGTAAATTTTGGGGTGCAACAGTATCCTAGACGAAAAATCCGTGGATGTGGCGTCCATTATTTTAAAGAAGATGAAGACTTATCTTGAAAGCACAAAGTCAAAGGAGGTAAATTCTAGAAACCCTCTTCTTTTTCCATGTTTAATCACTACTATGTGCCTTGAAAAAGGTATATTGATGTCTGATAAAATCAGTGAAAAAGTTAGCGGGGTGATTGATGATGATTTTGTGGGTCAGTACTGTTTGGGTAAGTTGGAAATGAAAAAAAGGTTAATCGTACGGGTGAATCATTTAGTGATCAAGGTGAACTTGAGGAATCTGTGGGTCTTGATTATGCTAATTGAGGTCCTAGGATTAGAGAGACTTGTAATTACACATCGGACATGTTTGAAGCACACCAAAGGTCAGGCAGCTTTCTTCATAATACCATGTCTAAGGTTTATGGAAATTAGTTGACATCTCATGAGGACTTTTCTTTTCTGACCCGTGCAGAGTATGATGCCTATTGCAACTGGCCTGCCCACAGGCGACCATTCTTTTCGAAAGGGGAAGCACCACCTTTTGACGGTTGTAATTTTGATAGAGATGGTGGAGGAGATGACATGAAACATTGAGAGGCTTCAAAGTGAAGAAATTTATCAAATATTTAACTAATATAGTAAAAATAATGAAGTTGTAGATATAATAGAATAAATAAATTATTTAACTAAAACAAAAAGTATTGTATCAAAACTAAATAACTTATTTATATATAAACTTGATTTACATTATATTGATGGTTTCTTAATATGTGCTCTACAATTTAACATTATTCATATTTAAATATTCTTTTGTAGTTTTCATTTGGGGTATTTATATCTAAATTGATAGAAAATATATGATAAAATTTTTATTAATATGATATATTAAGTTAACTGGATAAATATGTGTGCTATCGCAAGTGATAACATTAAATTATTATAAATATTAAGTTAAAAATAATGTCAAATTGATACATAAAAATTTGACAACACAAGTAGTAAAAGATATATTTACATTAAACAACAAAGCATTTTAAATATATAATAGTTATGCATTTCTTTTTATATTAATAAATTGCAAATATCTGTCAATATATAATAGTCACTGGAATATTATGCATTTCTTTTTATATTAATAAATTGAAAATATCTGTCAATTGATTTTAGGTATCACCCTTAAATATGAGTAATGATAAATTTTTATTTATTAATTGTAAATATTTTTCCATTAATTTTATATTAATCAGTAAAAAATAATACTCGTCATTAATTTATATATAAATGAGTCATAAATATTCATCACATGTTTCTTTTAATATTTATCAATGTTAAATGTTTATTTCAATTTTTTTAATATATCAGTGACAAATATTTCTTCAATATTTTAATTAATAATTATTATTTACAAATATAATTTGTTATGTGTGTTTTTTTTATATTAGTCGATGAAATATGTAACAATGATGTTGAGAAAGTCTAGTGATGTTTGCTTATATACGGGTGAGGAATATTTTATTGAAAATATTACAAGTGTGACTATGGGTAAATAGTTCTACATTGGATAAGAATGTGGTGACATGAGTATTTATAAGTAGGAGAACCCACTTGCCTATCACCTTAAAATTTTAGGTGGACAAGTGGTGTGTCTCATAGCTCATATGAAAAGTCCCGATCCCCCAAATTTAAGAATTTAAGTGTTAGTCATCCCGACATATGTTTTTTTCTCGTAAGTCAATTGATTTATAATTTCTCCTTTTCTATTGAGTTAATTCCGTTATTGGTATAAATAGATTGGAGAACCCTTAATTTTCCCTTATATAATATCTTATTTACACAAAAAAGAAATTATTTTCATGAGTTACGACGTTACAAAAGTCGAGTGATGTTGCTTGTATAAATTTATGCTGTAATGTTTAAATAAAATAAAAAGTGGAACACTATTTTTTTTAGTGCATTGTTTTTTGAAAGCGTAGTCCAATGTCTCCGATGTCCAAAACAAAGTTTTAAAAAAGATATATATATATATATATATATATATATATATATATATATATATATATATATATATATATATATATATATTTCAAAAAATAGATTGCTACACAAAGTTTTTTAATAAAGAATATATGTATTTTTATATATTATTAAATGACACACAATATGATTATTTAATAAGACCGTTGATGTATGCAGTGCATGGTCATAGGTTCGAATTTTGTTGTTGTTGTTTTTCGACTGCTGCATTTTTTATATTTTATTAAAATACAACTATTGTTATTGTTGTTATTGTTCTTATTATTGTTGCTCTTGTTGTTCTTGTTCTTATTATTATTGTTCTTGTTGTTGTTCTTGTTAATGTTGTTGTTGTACGTTACGGTTATTTAATAAGATCGTTGTTGTATGCAGTGCATGGTCATAGGTTCGAATTTGGTTGTTGTTGCTTTTCGACTGCTGCATTTTTTATATTTTATTAAAATACAACTATTATTATTGTTGTTATTGTTGTTCTTGTTCTTATTATTGTTGTTCTTGTTGTTCTTGTTCTTGTTCTTATTATTATTGTTCTTGTTGTTGTTCTTGTTAATGTTGTTGTTGTACGTTGTTGTTGTTGTTCTTTTTGTTCTTGTTAATGTGGTTGTTATGCGTTGTTATTGTTCTTCTTCTTCTTTAAGAAAGAAGAAGAAGAAGAAGAAGAAGAAGAAGAAGAAGAAGAAGAAGAAGAAGATTGATTTATTTTAAATTATGATGATGATGAAGATGAGGATGACTATTATTGGTCTAACCTTATCTCAGCGAGATGATTTAGATTTGATTATGGTTTTTGATTTGCTTAACATTTATGTAATGAAAGTATAATTTAATGAATTTTTTATCTTCTTAACTCTCTTAAACACTAAACTTATCATCTTAAACATTCAACTTAACCTATCAGCTAAAATTGCAAAATATATAACTGAAAATTATTGCGATAAACTCACTCGTAAGAAACGATCCTTAGTTGCATATTCATGTTCACTGCATCTTCAACTATTATATTTTATAATAAAGTACAAAAAATATTTAACATAAATAAGATAACATTTTCAAATTTCAAATCCTAATTCATTTGTTACATTTTATAACAAATTAAATGATATTTTTAAAATTTGATTAATGATTTCTCTTTCCTATTAATGACACATGATTTAGTGAGAATTATAAGTTAATTTCGACCTTTCATTTATATATATATATATATATATATATATATATATATATATATATATATATATATATACCTTTGTTTTATAGACTACTACAAGGGAAAGATTATTTTATCAAGAGTTAAACCCCTCACGTGTGCAAAAACTTCTCACAAAATAAATATTTGTGAGAGGTAAATTCACCTTGCAATACAAGATATCGTTTTATTTTTTGCGAGGGGTTTTCCACATTTTTGATTTTACACAGGCTTAACCTCTCGCAAAATCTGACATCATCTTTGATGATGTAGATGTAGGCGAATGTGTTTATAGTGTTATGTTTTTTTCGTTTTTGCCACCATTAACAACATCAACAATCTATCTTCATCGATTTTAATAGATAACATCAACCATTAACATTTACAAGAAACCAAAAAATCATATTCAAACAAACTCATTCCATTAAAATCACAAAATTAAATTCATTCCAATAAAAATTCCAAAAACTAATAAACAGGGAAATAAGTTGTCGATGTTGTTGCCATTGTTGTATTTTTACCACCATCATCTCCAGTTAGAAACCACCTTCAACCATCACTTAGAAGCACCTTCGTCATCAGAAACGTCACCAATGTCACCAGAATCGTGCTTTAGATCCAAACCAATGCAATAATGATCTCATTTTACTTTTTTAAATCTTCTTTGATCTGTTTCGATTTCTGTTGTTCAACAAATAGAATGATAAATATGGGGTTGATTTGTTTCATTGAATAAGTTATGTTTAGTTTTGTGTTTGCGTTTGGTATGAAAGAATGGAGAAGTTTGGTTTGTCATAGAAAAAAATGGAGAATAAGAAAAAAGAATTTGTGGAAGAAAAGTGAAAATATAACGGAGAGATAATAGGAAAAAATGAAGAAGAATAAGAAAAGAAGAAAAAAAAGCTAGTGAGAGGTTTGGTTTGTATTGTAGTGAAAAAATAGACAAAAATTAGAATACCACTAGGTGCTACCCCTTGTAAATGAATGACACTAGTAGAGAATCTTTATCTGTGTGGTACAACCCACCTAATAAAATTTTGTTTTGATTTACGCATTTCCAAGGATTTGAGTATCTTAACCCCTAACATTTACCCCTAGACAAAACAAGATATTTCTTATAATGAATTTTATTAAAACTCTATGTACACATGTCTTATGAATTGAAAAAATAAAATTTAAATTCTACATTGCTAATTTTAAACACATTTATTTGTTTTTAATATATTATAAAATGAGTGTTTATAACTCTTTCCAAAGCACTAAAACACTTTGATTATCTAACCTTTTCTCTTTTTTCACCCTTGCTGATATTGAGTTATTGAGAAATTATTTTCTTGTTCACCCTTTGTCCCTTTAATAGTTAAAAGTTGTAAATTATCTTACTCCTTTCAATTTTTCCCTTCGGAGTTATATACTTGTTTGGAACCAGATTGCGTTATTGAAACGTATTGACAGTGTATTTCTAGTACATATTTATTGTTTAATAGGATTCCAAAAAAATTTATTTAGGTTTTTTATTTGCAATTTTATTTAGGTTGTTTAATACTAGGGGGGTCATGTCTGATAGTTTATATATTCAATTTTGTTGAAGTACCATAAAATATATTAAAGAGAGCATCCTAGTCTACAGTTCATTCAGGTAATTTCTTCAAAACTAATTTCCTAAAAAAATGTAAAATATTTTCAACATTATTAAGATATTTTCCTTCTAACGTGTATATTATATGGAGCCTTGTTTTGAATGTTATTGTTTAAGTAATCCCTCTTAATGAAGAACATGCTTGATGATGATAACTAGTCTTTGATGATAACAACTAAAGTCAAGCGTAAAGCGGTTAAAGATGTGAGCAGATCTATAGGGTTTGATAAACTTGATTCTCTTATTATGGAACCTAAATGGAATACAAATCAAGCCTAATCTCAAAGTAAATATCAAGCAAATTCCTACAGGATTGGAAATATCTGACATGCCTTGAAGTATATGAAAGCAAACCATGATACGTTTGAGCGAATATACATTGTAAAAGCATGACGACTTCCTCTTAAAGTATATGGCTAATCACACACATAAACATGTTTTCAAACTTATTTTTCTAAATAAAATATTTCTAAAATTCCTCGAAGTCGTGTCAGGTGAGTTGGGAGTCATCAGAAAAGCTCTAGGCAAATTTCTGTACATGCCAATTGATTTGGCACTTCACCCAATCAACTGGGTTAGTAAAAAAAAATGTTGTGAGCGATTAGGATGACATCTGAATCATAAGAAACATATATATATATATATATATATATATATATATATCTTTTCTTTCCCTTTAAAACTTATTAACCAATTATTTTTAGGTCAACCAATTGATCGATGTATGTGCCAATCAACTGGCTCATCAATTATGGCAAAAAAATATCTTTTTTGGTTCCAACCTCTAGCCATTAAATAAAGGTATCTTCCCACATATTTTTACATTAAAAAATGTGATCTTTCATCCTCACTCCCCATTCTCTCAAAAAAAATAATTATGTTTACTTTCTCGCAGGAAAAATTGCAAAATATATAACTGGAAATTATTGCGATGAACTCAATCGTAAGAAACGATCCGTTAGTTGCATATTCATGTCCATTGCATCTTCAACTATTAAATTTCATAAGAAAGTACAGAAAATATTAAACATAAGAGGTATAAGATAAGATAACATTTTCAAATTTCAAACCCTAGTTCAACTATTACATTTTATAACAAAGTAAATATTAAACAAAAAGAAGGTAAGAAAACATAACATCTTCAAATTTCCAAAAAAATATCACTGACTTCAGTTTGTTCTTCAAATTCTTGTTTTTTTTTTTTTTAATCTATATACATAACCTTCAAATACCCAACAGATTTCAACTTTGGCATCATAGCACTCTCATATAACAATCTTTGTTCATCAACCCATATGAACATATTACATGTTTCACCACTGCACCAATTTGAACATCTCCGAAAAAGCCTTCCTTTATTTTGACCCCTCTTGCATAGAAACGAAACCATAAGACTGTCACAAGCACATAAATATCTACATCGTGATTTTACACCCTTGGAATGAGATATTGAGACGAGATTGGACAACAACAATTAGTGTTATGATTGTTTTCTTCTTCCTAGCGATGTTGGTGTTAGGGTTTGTTTCGTTTATTAGTGGAAGAATTGATACTTAGTGTTTAATATATACAAAGAATAGCCAGTGTATAACAACGGTTGTAAAAAATAGTCGTAGTGATAAACTATTATATTCTACATTAAAGTAAAAGGGATAAACTATTTGACGGAGTTGGGGATCGAACTCAGGAAATCTAGAATGTATCATCACGGTTAAGTAATTAACCATAATTATAAAAAAAATCAATTGAAAAATAAAAAAATCTCATCGCATAGTTTAGCAATGTCAATATGGTTTTGGGGCGAATCATGGTGACTTTGACATTGTTGTTTGCGCATTTTGTAGTAGTAATGGACCTAAAACATTTCTTTCATATCTTCTTCACAAATTTGGTACGTCAAACAACACTACTCGTGATTCATTAATTTTGTTGTTGTTGTTTGTTATTATTGTTGTTGTCATTGTTTATTGTTGTTGTTATAATTTTTTGTTTTTATTGTTGATACTAGAAACTCTAGATATTTAATCTTGTTGTTTAAACTAAGATTGATGTTGTTTTTTAAACTGATAATTATTGTTGTTGTTAAACTAAGATTGATGTTATAGGTTTATTGTTGATTTTGTTGTCGTTTTGTTGAAATATCGAGTTGTTCTATTTCCAGAATTTATGAAAAGTTATATGGTGTAGCTTAGTGGTTGTTATTAAGTGAGTTTGAGATTGCTATTGCGATTATATTTTTGTGATTCTTTGTGTAACTCTCGTCAAGTTTCTCGTCGACCATGTTAAGAGAACATTGTAATGATAAAAAATACAACTGAATTTCTTATATCAAATGTAAGTTTGTTTGTTTCAATAATCCCTCTTTAAATATATAACCTGTTAAATTAATTTTGAAATTAATCATATAAAAATTATGTTATATTTGTAAGATATCTTACAATGAATAATATTTTTCTAACATTCTGTAACTCATCATTCATTTCATGTTCTTTTATAATTAAAATATCTTCAATACTTCTAGTTTTCGTTCAACTTTCTTCCATACATGTTCATTTTTCAAAACATCAAATTTTAAACTTTCAAGAATGAATTAGTAAAAAAGTAAGTGTTGAATAAAGAACTTGAAACATTGAAGAGATTTTAACTATTAAGGAAGTGAGATGAATGATGAGTTACAAGATATTAGAAAACCATTGATTAGTGTATCTTGTTCTTCAAATATAGCATAATTGTTCATATAATTATTTTTTATAATCAATTTGAGAAGTTATATTATAAGCAATTCACATTTGATATAATAAACTCAACCGTATTTAAATTGTTAGTTAAATTCTAAAATCGAGGAGAAAAAAGATTTCAACATTTAAAAATTCCATGATCTCTTTACACATTACATGTCATTGGAATAAAAACCGAGATAAAGTGATATTTCTTATGTTGTTATTCGCTACCCTATTTATATAATTGAGATTAGTGTGTTGGGGAGGCCAGGTAAAGACGGATTGGATCGAGAGGCGATGCCTACTCTACTTGTTACCACTAAACGACGAAGCCAGGAGCGAAAGGAGGGACTTGAACCCTCAACCTCAACATTAGCAAGGCTATGCTCTACCATTAAGCTATTTTCGCCAACTACGGTAGTGCCGAAGCACTACTGAGCAATTACTCACTTGTATCGGCATGGACCCACTGATTTGTTTTTGATCAGAGCATCAAGCAGCGCAACCTGGTTCTACTTGATTAAGCCTCGTGCTCGTCCAAAGAGGGAGTTTGCTTTACCCAACTCCCTTTTTGATAACAAGGCAGAAAGCCCCGAACGGTTCTGCCTGACCCTACTTAAGCATGCATATTTTGTCAGTGAAGACTTGGTGTGAAGCCTTGGAGCTTACGTTAGAAGAGCAAAAGGATCGAGGCTAGGGTGGTGAGGGGACAATAAGTGAGCAAATGTGTGTAAGCCAGTCAAACATGATTAGGCGGGCGGGCCACCCACCTTCGAATGGTGAATGTTTTTTATAATAGTGACTTGTTCTTTTCTCTCTCTCATTCTATATATATATATATATATATATATATATATATATATATATATATATATATATATATATATATATATATATATATATATATATATATATATATATATATGTGTGTGTGTGTGTGTTTGTTTGTGTGTTTTTGGTTCCTATAAATATCTTAATTTTCATTTTTAGTCCTTTTTAAAATAAAAAAAAATTGGGGTATAGACAATAACACATATAGAAAGAGAGATTATGAACAAAATAGTGTATAGAAGTTGAACACACAAATAGATTAGGGAGTACATTGCTGGCCTTATGTTAGCTTAGTTTTTCGGTTGTTTGGCTGGAACCTTGCGATCGTCGTGCATTTCATTGTTTTAGATCAATATGTATTTTTAAATGATTATTTTACACACATGTTTAAAACGTTATAAAAAAATTCCTCGTAAAAAATAAACTCAAATTTAATTTTTAAATCTAGATTTTCATTACTTTTATCCTTATTTTTTAATATTTAAAAAATTCATATTTGATTTTTCTTATTTTAAAAAATGATAAAATTTGATAAAAAAAAAATATTTTATAGTATTTTAAATATGCATGAAAAGAATTATTCAAATATTTAAAAATTTAAGGATAATTAAACAGTTTTTCAAAATTTTAGAAAGTAGTACAGACTAAAATTATATACATAAAAAATTAAATAAAATATATTATTTTTTAATAGAAAGTAGAATAAAAATTAAGATATTTGTATGAACGAAAAGATATTTAACCAAAATTATATTTCAGACATCTTTTTCAACATGTAAACCACCTGCGTCAACATTAGATGCTTCTTTTTAATATTTAATCTTATAAACCAAATTATAACATAAATCCATACCCATGCCAAACACATAAAATTAGTCGCACTGTCCCCAACAACCCAACAAAATTATACACAAATTTCAAAGATGAAAGGTTTTTTATATCCACGCTTAGCCAACAGTATAAAAATAACCTAAAGGTAAGCTGCACGTAAAAAAGTATTACTTTTAATATCTAAGAATTGATTTCCATATGCAAAGTGGTTTTGATTACATCACGCAAGAAAATCTTGTTAACTTTGGTGTTTATCTTTCTCAACAAGTGAGTGCTGAGTGGAGTAATTTTTAACATTGGAACAAACGAAACATGTGTTAATAAATAATAATACATCGGTTTTTAAATAACAAGTGTCTTACAACGGATTAGGATTCCTTAAAGTCAGAAATTTATATATTTTGTATTTAGGCAAAAGCTTATTGTAGTCTTAGCTACATGCAACTTTGATTCCTAGTTTATTGGAGTGACTTAGTTTTTTTATTTTTAAAGAAATTATAAAGAGAAAAATTTGGTTATATTATTCCGACTTGATTTATAAGTAAAAAAAATTTTTTTAAATTAATTAAATAAGAAGTATATCTTATCTGCATAAAAAATTAAATATATTTATTATTTAATAAATTTAAAAATAGAATATTTGTTTATAAATAAGACCAGAAAGATTCATAAAGAGAAAATTAGAAATACATAGAAAATGTAAAATAATTTTATCGTATTAAACTACTTTTATATTTTATGATTATTTAGATCATATAGTTGGCTTATTATTGAATAATTATTTTAAAATTATATTTAAAATATTAATCAAATCTCATTTCTAGTTGAAATACTCATAACCAATAAAAATGCTATAGTTGAAATATTCATGCATATTTCTTTTTAATTGAATTAATTTAGAAAGCTGAATAGAAAATATCTTTTCTCATATATAAATATCTAATGCATATTTCAATTTTAGTTAAAATATTCAAGTTCGTCAATAGACATTGAATGTTTTAAAAAATAAACTTTTTCTATAGCTGAATCTTATATACGCACCTAACATTAGTCATTTTTTATTTATTTTTAATTATAAACTAAAAATTGAAATAATTGATTTTTGTAAGCATTATAAAACAACTTATTGTAACTAATTTATTAAAACTTTTATTCTCAATTTTAGTTCTATTTTTAAAGAAATAATATATTATTAGTTTATTATTTCATAAGCTTAATACACATTTGATTATAATATAATAATGTAAGGAAAATATTAAAACGACAAATTAGCTTTAGGACACAATTACATTACAGTTTTTAAAATCAGTTTTAAACAAACATTGGTACTGTAATTTAAGAATATTATTAACTCAATTAATAACAATAAGTAATTTTTATTTTTTGGAATGAATAAATGATACTGTAATATTTTTTATTATATATAAAAGTATATTACTAAATCAATTAATAACACTAATAAGTAATTTTTATTTTCTTGAATGAAAATATGATGCTATTATACTTTTTTAACAAATAAATTTAATAAAACTTAAAGAAAAACTAGATGTTAAATTAAACAATAACTGATTAAAATTATAGGATTTGAAAATAAAATTAATATTTCCATTTGAGAAATGTGTATTGTAACACCTCACACATACATTGTCTATGATATATGCATATGATATTAACATACATAAGCACGGGAACATACATTGCCTATGATATATGCATATGATATCAAGATACATAAGAACGAGAAATGGATATAAGTATTAGTACAAATTATAAGAGTACTAATACATAATTCGTAGTACAAAAGTAAAAAGATGCAAAATAACAAAACCTCTCCAAGAAACAGAGCTGACAAGCTAAGTCATCTTACCCTTGCCTCGATCCTACCTCGAACAATCTGAAATATAATAATTGGAATGGGGTGAGATTACTAAATCTATCTGAGTTTCCTATCTTACGGGTTCGCTTAGGTCTACATGGTGCATGCATCAAACGGATCTGTCGAGGATATGGGGTTTCCTCACAGTCTGGTGTAAACATATACAATAAGAGGTAATACCATTATTTGAAGTCCCGTAACTAACCACTAAGGCAGCAAGAGGAATATTCGGCACAAGGCCAAAAACAATCAAAAGTTTTCGACACAAGCCTCGACATAATTGCCAAAAATAATATGAAATATCAGGCACACGGCCCAGCACAATGACCACAAACAATATCAAGACACATGCCCTTGTACGAGGAATCCATAAGTACAGTATACCCGGTACGTAGATAACACATTCACATCCTTAGTGAGTTACTCTTGTGCACTACATCAAGAGACTTGTACCAACACACTGCACGATGAAACAAATGAGTCCTAAGTGCAATTCAACATATCCATAAGTGATCATAGCATGGTATCATATAGTTCATAAAATTAGTCATACGGACGGAGAGGCTTCTGGTTCCCGACACGGAACTAAACTGCACTCGGGGGAAAATTATGTGTTTTGTCAGGAAAGTTCGCTAAGCTAATTGACAGCGAAGGACCGATTCGCTAAGTGAAGTCCCAGTGAATGAAGTTAGAAGCTTCAGCATGTTCTAGAAAGTGATGTTCTCTAAGCAAACTCACAACGATACCCCGATACGCTAAGCAAAGTAGCAGTGAATAATTCCTTCCTTAGTCCCAAACTGTCGCTAAGCAAACACAGAGCTCGCAAAGCAAAATTTGCTACACAAGACTTCCTTCGTTGCGTTAAAAAAAAAACACAAAATGCAGAAGATGATTTGGGGTTCTGAAACCCAATTTTCAATATGCAATCCGGAATAAGCAACATATAGGTAAAGTTAAGGGTGCATGTACATGGTATTACAGGATTTGGGTCATAATCATGCATTTATAAGAATTATTGATGAACATATCACTCAAAACCCTTATCCCAACATAAACTCAAATCCCCATGTTTCTATCTAGTCACTCACCTTGTTAAAAGGATGAAGAAGCTGCGAAAATCAGAAGAAGATGAACAAGAAGATGAGCTTTCAGAATTTCATGCAAGGAACAAGCTGGAACTTGAGAAATTTGGGACTTTCCCCTTCTTTTTCTCTTTACGCTTCTTTCTCTTCCCTTCCTCAAATTTTGATTTTGTTCCAATCCAAATGAGAATTGTTAAGCCAAACACCCCTAACTTGCTCATTTAAGTGGCAATATGATAATAATACCTTTACTACTCATTTATTCTTTATTTCTCCGCATACTAGAGCATGATTAATATAAATTTTCCTCTAATGTTCATCACTAATTAAATGACTAGTAACTATTAGGTTATAAGTATACCGGGTATCACATGTATTTAAAATTTTATAATAAAATTGAATTTTCTTGTAATGGAGTAAATTTTAGGATTAATTAACTTTATATGAATGTCATGAAAATAAAAGAAAAAAGACAAAATTTGAGATTGTTATTATATAATAACTTTATCCTCCTATCTACATATCTATAAACAGAGGATACCAATTTCTTTTTTTTTCTCGATATGTGTCATCCAATTTTTTTTTAAAATATATTATAACACATAATAGTAAAGTATTTAAGTTTTTTGAAAAGTCAGCTATTATTTACAAATAAAGAATTTCCTTATGTTGCACCCAAAATTTACCCTCTTAATTTAGACTCATGTTTCATCATAAACATCATATTGCATTGCATTCATACATTGTGATATGATCAAAGTTCTTTGGGTTCTCAAGTCCTCTATAGGCTATAGAGGTTGATTGTGTTAGCATTTTGCTTTAAGGGAGTCTTAGGCTCTCATGTCTTTGGATCTTTTAAGTCACAATGATGTATTATAACTCAAGACATTTCATTTGTCTCATTGATTCCTCAAGAGTTGAAGTTTTGCAAAGAATTGATGAGGAATTCATCTGTGGCATTCATCTCATGAAATTAGGATTTTGGATCATTGTGAAGTTTGAATTTTGGCTAAGTCAATTTCTTGAAGTATCATCTTCCTATTATCATTTGAGTTATCATGGTTCAAAGAATTACTCAATACATTCAAAAGATTTGAGGTTTTGAAGCTTGATTGGCTATCTCCAAACACAAGGTGCAAAATTAGGGTTTTGGATATAATCAGGATTTCTTTAGATTTTTCACTCAAACTTGATTTCATGTGTTTCTATATGTTGTTGGGCATCCACGGTTGAAATATTTAGGTTCAATTTTGATTGGAAGCAAGTCAATTGGTCACAAGGGGCAAAATGGTCATTTTGGCCAAAATCAGTCAAAGTGAGGAGTTAACCAAGTGGACTTTTGGTCAACCATCAATTCAAATATCCTCTTCTCATATTTCATGATCAAATTCACCATTAAATCAAGAGAATTGAATAAATTAGGGATAACTTATTCTTGAAGTTATTTGAAGTTTGAAAATTTTCTAAGTGTCCACCCTATAGAACTTTGACATATCATAACATTCTCAATTTTTATCCAATGGTTGCATACCATACATTTTTGGAAAGCTTGGGAAAAATGCTACAAGTTTGTCAATGTCTAAAATTTCTCAAAAATGCATCATTTAAAAGATATTTGAGTTTGAAGCTTTATGCACAAGGTATGCAAGATTATTGGCCATGCTTGCCTTCCCTTGCCAGGCACGAGTGACATTTCAAAAAATAGGTGGTGTGCCAAATGTTCAAGCTTATTTCTTCCTCCTCAAGCATCAATTCTAAAACTTTAAGTGTGCATCATGTAGCTGCCCATGAGAGCTCTTCATCAAGCTTGGAATCATCCATTTTGGCCAAGTATCCATCAAGATATGGATCCTCTAAGTTGTTGTCTCACAACTGATTGCCATGCAGACCCATGCACGCGCAAACCTTGCAGTGTCATGGCTTGTTTTTCGCAACTTTTCTTGGTTGTATCTCATTCAATATTCCACCATTTTGCATGAACCAAAGCCCATGGTGAACTTCATTGAGAGAGGACGGTGGAGGGATCAGGCCGGAGGATAGGGCATCTAGAGGTTGCTCAGTCTAGGAAGGGAGAGGGTTTGCTTGCTCTTCAAGTTTTATTTGATTTTTGTTTTGTGAAACAGATGAAAATTGCTCGGTTCTGCTCAAAGTCAAGTCCGGAGAATAAAAAATGCTCTTAAACGGTACGGAATTGGCTCCCGACTTGTTCATGAGAATTGTAGAGGACTTTGATACGGATTTTTAGAAATCATCCGCACTCAGTTTCGACTATCCAGCAGGGAGTTATAAATTTTTCAGTGCGCAGAATACACGGTACAACATTAAAATTCAGTTTAATCCACTTGAAATATCAATTTCTTTGAGGCCTTTCTTCATGCAATTTGCTTCCGGATTGTGAATGAAAGTTGTAGATAATAATGAGAGGGACTTTCCATTCGAAAATAATCAGAAAATACCCGACGAGCTAAGAGATATGCCTTCCAGAGCGCCCGGAACGTACCAAAAAACCAAAATTCACTTTATTGAGAAATAAGCAAATAAGGTCTTTTTCTTGACGAAACGACCTCCGATCTGAACAGATAAACTGGAGAATAAATTGATATGATCCTAATGGTTAGGGAACCAAACCAAAGTATCTTTCTGACCAGAATATGTTGCTTCAAGCGTACGAATCGAAGAATATCGATATCGAACTCGAAATGATCTGAAATAGCTGAAACGAGTAGTTTCTTCCACAACTTGAGGTATTTAGAACCTGGGAACCATGTGATGGATGCTACGCATGTGTATACATGTATATTTATGATAATGCGATTATAAGCCAGAAACACCAAAATAAGGAGGATAAATTTTGGGGTACAACAGTAACAAGCACATGCAATTAAGTGATTACATAAACACTAACAAAACAAGATCAAAGATAATGAAAAGAGAACTTGAGCATGTAAAATTAATGTCATCAAATAAAGATGAAAGGGAATATGTCAATTAAACAATCACACATCAATCCATAAAAGAAAAAGGGTTAAAGCATACAAGAGATAAACATTTCTAAAATTGGGGTTATGGTACGTTCATTTTGTACGGTCCTATTTTGGGAGTGTGGATGTGGAGAAAGAACTAGGTCATTGAGGAACTGACGATTCGTGTAGAGAATGCAAAGAAAGGATCAAAGTTATATGGGTTTATATGTGTGTAGGTTGTTTGGGGTTTTATGATGAATTGATAATGTGATGATTTGGGATGAAGTTGGTGAATTATGATGCGTAAAATACCATGAATTGATGCTCGTAATGATGTAACAATGTATTGTTATTGGTTGTATGATAGCATGTTGATTTGTGGTGAATTTGGGTCTGTTTATGGTATGAAATCGCATGATAATTGGTGAAACAACCGGCTGAACATCATCCGATAACTATATCAATGAAGTCGCCATCGAACGTTTTTTATCTCGCAAAAGGAGAAAGGTGAACGCATCACGAAAACCTGAAAGGGATAAGACACAGTCTTGCGACCGAGAGATGGGGTAAGGGAGTCTATTACGCGAAGGGAAGGTATTAGCACCCCACACGTCCGTAGTACTCTACGGTATCCACTTCTATTTTCTATCTAATGGGTGTGTTTATATCTATTTACTGCTTAATTGCTACATCTGTATGCTAAAAGAAAATGCATGTGAAAGAAAGGAAAATAAAGAAAACAAGTATTTACAAAGTTTGCTTGATTGAGCCTCGTGACAAGATGCCTACGTATTCCCGCGTGCAATGGGAAAGTCAGAGCGTCGTAGTTCGGCTCATATGTTTTGGTGGGTTATGTGTTTTTTACTTATACAAAAGAATTTTAAACACAAAAAGAAAACCCGTAGGAAAAAAAAAGAGTTTGCATTGGTTGGTTGTTTTTACCTTTGAAAAAGGAGTTTGAACCATTATTAATTGTTTTAATTTGCAAAAGGAAAAAGAAAACAAGTTTTAATTTTATTACATGCAAGTATGCAAAAGAAACTAGAAAATAAACAAGGAAAACTATCTAACTCTAAGGTCTAACTCGAATCACTACCTAAAGTAGATTCAAGAGAATCCTAAGGGAACATGCCAAAGGTTTACAACCTAAATCTATGTCTATCTCGATTCGCTACCTGAAGTAGAATCGAAGACGACAAAAAGGAATGGAACAGGTTTGTAACCTAAATCTATGTCTATCTCGAATCATTGCCTAATGTAGAATCGAAGATGACAAAAAGGGATGAAGCAAGCAAGTGCTTTGGCAGAAGCACACAAACAATGCAATGCAAACAAATGGCACACAAGCGCAGGAGAAGGAGGAAGTCCCATAGCCTCGAACAGTAACGAGCATACCATGAGTCAACCAGGAGTCGACACATCCAATTCCTGTGAATAGTATCACCGCATGACATGAATTGTCAAGTGTGAAGAGCAAATGATGTGAGCTCTGCAATAAATGCGAACTCCAGGAAAATATGGAGAGTCAGAATAGGGAACTCTTGCCACTTTATTATTATTGACTCGATAAAGGAAGCAACACGATTCGCGTGTGCTGAGCTGACACAGACTAGAACTGTGCGGGGGTCGATTACAGACCCTTTCCGCTTGCCCATCATATCATCATGACTCGATAGCAGGAAATATAAAAGGCGGGACTTTGCTTGGTGGTGCCACGTCGGGTGTTCTAACCACTCTTGACCTATGCAAGCACAAATATAAACACTTACTGAGAATTACCTCCCTATGCAGACGGAGGATTTTAAACAAACCAAACACAATTAAAGCAAGCGCCCTGGGTCTTTAAATAAACCAGAGGGGTTCCTGAACATGCTCCAACTACGGAAGCCCCTTCATACATATGTATTCCTACTTCTCATGGCAAGAAAATCGGTAAAACCCTACTTCTCATGCTCTCTAGAAAAGCGGTAAAAGAATGCGGTAAACAAAGTAAAATAAATACCAAACGGATAATAATCCGAAGAGCACTGCGAGCTAAAAATACTCCGGAAAACTTTGAGTAAACTTCCATCAACAAAGAAATAATAAGAAACAACTTGATCAATATAATCCACAAGGTGATATCGTGCAACATGTGCGCGTAGCAAACAAGTCCTCATAACAATTAGAACACCTGCACAAAGATACATATCGAGACAAAACCACAGAATACGTGTTTCTCGTAATGTGAGAAAACACAAAGCAAAATGCGTTTAAAACACAAACAGAATTGTTAGTGTACCACAATTAGGTACCTAACCAAAACATCCTCAATGTACCTTGCACAAGTCAATAAACATGTCAAAAATAACAAGGAAGCGGGAATATAATTGCATATTCACATCACATGTCAAAATATGATCCAAAGGCGAAGAAATGGAATGTAAATGTGTATAGCAACATAAGAATGGAAAACCGGGCAGCAACGCACACATAATGCAAAATACCACATGAATGATATCAAAATCGAGCTAAGTCTATCGCAATAGTTCTCAAATGCAATGTTAAACATGGTTAGAGACCTAGAGTAGTTAGAAATCAAAAATCTACACTAAAATGACTTAAAATGCATTATTTACAAAGAAAACAAAGCATGATAGGTAAATTGTTAATAGATGGCAGCAACTACAATCTCTAGAGCTTTCCTAAACATCTAAACAAATGGAGGAAACAACCACAAACTAAACATGCGAAAGGAAGCTAGAAAAACTATGTAATTATCAATTAGTTCCTAAGAATCAAACTATTAAAAGTTAGCTTTGAAATTCTATTTACAATCTTAAGGTAAGGTACACATTTAACTACAATTAGATGGTAGAAAAACAATCTAAAGTTTCTAAGAAACACATGGCATTACACTCCTAAGATTAGTCAACTCAAACTACAAAGGAAAAACATGCTTCTAAACATATTATCGAAAATTGATTAAAAATTAAAAGAAATTAATTGCAAAAATATCACAAAAAATGTCAAAAATATTCTAAGATCCTAAAATGTCAGAAACTATTTTTTTTACATTTTTTATAAGTCAATCGAATCGAAATCGGAAGCAATTTTGAGAATTACGAATGTTATAAGCATATGAACCAGGAGGGTGCAAAACGGAATTTCTAATCTGTACTAATTACAATTAAGGTTGCAGCATCTGGGCCTAGCATAGGAGTATAGTTAAAATTCCGTAAAGCCCAGTCTAATTATCATGCAATCCATATAGTTTTTTTTTATTAAAAAAAAAAGGAATAATGTAATAAAAAATGTCACGTTTTCTTTATCTTTTTTTATGTGTTATAACATATGATCAACTGGTCATTATATTTTTATCAGATTTTTATTCTTTTGAAATAAAAAATAAATGACACGTGGCAATCTCTGATTGGATAATGAGAAACATACATGAACCAAGGGAAAAATGACACGCCGGGGGTTTAGATGGACTCACCGGAAACAGAATCCGGTCACCCTCTCCGATTACAACACCAGCCGGAAAACGCAAACCTTCAAGAAACAGATCTTGAAAGCACTACTCGACTTGGTTTCACCGCCTAGTTCCGAATACGACCTTCAGGATCTTCCAAAACTCACCAAATCATGGCGAAATTGCTACGCGAATTCAAGATCTTGCAGATTTCGAAACTGCCGTATTTCTTCAGATAACCGTGCTATTGTGATTCCCCAATCTTCATGAAGATAACGAGATTATTACCAACTGGAAGATACTCATGCTGCAAGAAAGATGCGAACTAGAATTTCCTCGTGCAGAGAAGAAGAACCGAGCTCTAAACCATGGTGGACGTAACGAGATCGAGGAAGAAGGCCAAACTTCGATGACGAGAAAGATGAGTCTTCAGATTACAAATTTGAAGGTGAAAGAGAACGCTCGTCGGAGATGATGACGATCCAAGAGAGAGTGTTGGTGTTTATCGTAACCGTTTCTATTGAGTTCTTTGGCTATGGTGGTGAAGGTGATGAGGGAGAAAGATTGATAGAGATGAGTTATAGTGAAGAAAGATGAGGGTCTGTTTTTCTGTTTCCGTTATCTTTCTCTTTTCCTATCACAGTCTTGGAGTGGTGACGATGGTTGTTGTTACGGTGATGGAGGAGATGAGTTGAGAGAAGCGGTTGTTACGAAGAAAAGTTTGTTACGACGGCGAGAGAAGTTTGTTATGGTGGTCCAAGAGAGAATGGTGATGGTACTGGTTTTTTTTGTGAAAAGAAAAGGAAAGAATGGTGGCAGTCTGTGTGGTGGAAGAAGGACAAGACGGTTACGACGGATGGTGGTTAGGCGAGAGAGAGAGTTTTTTCCTTCTGTTTTTGCTCTCTTTTCTCCACAATGCTTGCATCATAACATCTTGTTTCACCAAAATGAAGAAAGATCCCTCCCCTCAACTGCGTACACATACTGCATATTATAACTTTGGTTAGGCGAGAGTTTCCGATTCTATGTCGCCTCGTGGCTCACTTCATGGCTTTATAACTCCGAATGCACGCGTCTTCGCGATGAGATTTCAAAACCAAAATTGGAGAATACACGTTGACGAACAACTTTCGTGTTGAAAGTTTTTTGATTTGATGTCCGTAGCACGCCTTAAATCGATCCCGAAGTTTAGAGAATATAATAAGTAAAAGTGTCGGCAACATCGGTAAAAGTTTACCGAAAGTTTTTCCCTGACTTTAAGGACTTATATCTCTCGATCCGCGACCTGACCAAATTCGATCCCTTCTGCACAGTTCGAGATCGTCGTGGGCCAAAATAAAACATATCTACATAGACCTTCTACGGGCTACGTCAGCTAACCTAGGGAAACTTGTATAAATCTCACCATCATGGTTTACCAAACTCATGAGGTTATCTAAATGAAATCCAACAGTGAGGCACCTCATCAACATGCTCAGCAACAACCTCTTGAACCTGCTTTACAATCGGCTCCACAATCTACTCAAGAATTGGCTCCCCAATAGGCACATCCTCTTGAATAGTCTGCTCAAAAGTTAGCTTAATCACAGGGACATCCATTGGAGCAAGAGCATGCACCTCTTTGACAGTAGAAACTCTAACTCCTCGGCGGTAGGGTACGCAGAACTGGGCATGCTGCTTAGCCATCCACTTCTGATGAGAACCGGTTGGAGGACATCGTCCAGCCCATAACTTGGAAGTTTGTGTCTCATCAGCCCCGGCCTGAGCTTCAGCTCTATTGGTCACCCTGCCCACAGCAGAACCATCTTTACCATTGGTCCTCACTAAAACAATGAATAAGAGGAGGAAAAAAGTTGGGAAAATATGAACTATCAAACATTAAGAAATTTCCTTTTTTAAAAAAAAAGAATTGATTATCGGAAATTTTAAAATTTAAAAGAAACTAAATCCAAAATGTCAAAGTTTCCGTTAGAATATCAAATTTTCGATATAAAATACAAAAATTACATAAATTCAATTTACTTCACGAAATTTCTATATTATTTTGGAAATTCATATTAAAAAATATCGTGTGGTTCTGGAAATTTAGAATTTTTGAGAAATTTTTGGATTTAGATAATTTAGTTTTATTCACATCTTTGAGGAGGTGTAATGTATGTTGGGAATTCTTTGTCGAAAGGCACCCAGGAGCATGCACCTCTTTGGAAGTAGAAACTCTAACTCCTCGACGGTAGGGAGCACGGAACTGGGCATGCTTCTTAGCCATCCACTTTCGATGAGAATCGGTTGGAGGACGTCGTCCAGCCCGTAACTCGGAAGTTTGTGCCTCATCAACCCGGGCCTGAGCTTCCGCTTTATTGGTCACCCTGCCCACAACACAACCATCTTTGTCATTGGTCCTCACTAAAACAATGAATAAGAGGAGGAAAAAAGTTAGGAAAATATGAACTATCAAACATTTAGAAATTTCCGATTTTTTTAAAAAAAATTGATTATTGAAAATTTTCGATACATGCAGCAAAGCTCTGTAAATTTCAAAATTTCTGATACAAAAGGTAAAATACTAAATCCAAAAATTTCAAAGTTTTTGGTTAGAATATACCAGATATTTTAAAATTTTCGATACAAAATACATAAGTTACATAAATCCACCGTAAATTCCTCACTATTTCACGAAATTTCTGATATTGCCTTGAAATTTTCGGTATCACCCAATCAATTTAAAAAATATCGTGTGGTTTTAGAAAATTTAGTTTTATTCATACCTTTGAGGAGGTGTAATGTATAACAAGGTTGGTATTTTAAATTCTCTGAGTTCTTTGTCATTTTAAGAAGAAAAATTTTTTGAGAAATTTTTAAATTTAAAGAATTTAGTTTTTTCCTGACCTTTGAGGAGGTGTAATATATAACAGAACTGGTATTTTAAATTCTAATTCTTTGTCATTTTAAAAAAATAAAATAAAAATTCTTGTCACCCCCTCCCTTTTTTAAAAGATAAAATAAACCTGTCATCCCCCCACCCCCACCACACTCTATTTACTCAAAAAAATTATCTTCTGAAAAAAAATTACTGTTTCTAAATTTATCAAAAAAAAAATTTTGGTATTTTTTTTGTCGTATACCAAAAATTTTTGGTTTTTTTAGAAATTTCAAAATTTTCGGTGCGATTTATCAAAAATTTAAAAAATCTGGTATATTTTAGAAAATTTATTTCCCAAATTTTTTGTATAAAATCAATACCGAAAATTCTAATTTTCGGTGTATAGTGGAAATTTTCAATATGACAAATGAAGTGTTATATATTTGCGGTCCTGAATCGAAAACTTCAGCTTCTACGAATTAATGTACTGATCTTACGCAGTATTTCATTCCAGATACGATATGCTTACTTGACTTTATACACATTTTTATTTTTTAATAAATTGATGAAGTTATCTAATTATACGTTTATGTGATTGTCAGATTTTTGAATCACGAGAGAATGCTCTAGAATGGGCACGATCAATTGAAAAAACTCATGGTATTGTTATTGTTACAATTCGATCTGATTCTGCTAATGGAATGCGAAAGAGGAAGAATAAATTTATTATGTGTTGTGACAAAGGATGAAATTACAAAAAGAAAAATGAAGTTGTGGCTCATTCCGAAGGCAATTATACTATAAAGCTTAGATGCCTATTTAGGTTGAGATCTGTTCCGAGTGGTGTTGGTTGGAAGGTGACGGTTACATGTGGGATGCATAATCATATACTAGAAAAATATTTGGTAGGTCATGACATATTGGACCGTCTAAAAGAGAAAGAAAGAAAATTTGTGAATGACATAACGAAGTACAACATGGCACCAAGGTACATCATTTCTGCTTTGAAAGACAGATTCAGACTATCTCAGGAGTATTACTCAGATATATAAAGCTAGATTAACATAGAAAATGGGCAAGATTGTTCACCAAGAGAATGTATTTTATCCAAGTATAAGTTTATAAATAAATAAAAAATCAAGTCCTAGTATTATCGAAAATTTCAAATTTCTGATTTTTTTTTAACTGAAATCATATCGGAAATTTGAAATATCCAGAATTTTTCAGTACCGGATTTTTCAAATCTCCGCTATACATTCTACACACCGAAAATTTAAAATTTCCAATATTATTTCTGGTACCAGATATTTCAAATTTCCGATATGTATTTTAACCGATTCTACATGCTGAAAATTTAAAATATCCAGTACCAAAAGTTTAAAATTTTCTATATGTAACATCAAGCACAGTAAAATGGTAAATTTCATAAAATTTTCAAATATTTTTTACGAAATTTTTAGAATGTACCGAAAATCTCTTCATATCTAATATTTTTCGAGAATAATTTGGTAAAAACACCGTGCATGAGATGGAAGGGTATAAAACGGAAGAACCTCATTGCTAACTTCCTTTTTAATTCAATAACAAGCTGTGTTGTTTTTAGGTCTTCATTGATAACTTCCTTTTTAATTCAATAACAAGCTATGTTGTTTTTAGGCCTTCAATTTTGTTCAATAACATGCTATGTTCATGTTGTTTATTCCAACTCATAATTAGGCAGAAGGAAATTTCTTATGATTTCAAAATCCGCCTTTGTACATAGAAGATGTTTTTGTACTAACCCCTATTTTTGTCCAATAAGATCATCAGATATAATTTTTGCAATTAGCCAATGGATATAAAAGTCACTATCATCCCTCTAAGTCATTGTAACATTGCCGTCAATTCCCTCAAAGAAGTGTCGTTCTCGTCACACCCTACGTACAACAAATAAGTTGTTTTCTACTCCCTTGTCAACTTCTTGGACTGATTCTTTTACATAATGGAGAAGCTACGTAAGTGCAGACCACTCAATAATTAATGGCTACATTTAGCTTCGAATCAAGATATTCATATAAAATATTAACATGAAAACAAAAGTTAATCTGATAGCATAAAAAGCAAGCCAAAATGCTACCAAGACCCATCCCAATCTGGACAATAACAGTATAATTACGACTGCTCCCAACTTATGGAAATCTACAGATAATAATGTAAAAGTGCAAGGTGTAAGCATATGCTATAACTAGAATGAAATATTAAACAGATTCCACATTTTTCATGTTACATTGAGGAGCCAGTACATGTATACATACATCTTCAGGAGGGGTTTGGAGGAAAACTTCATATATAGGGCCTAAATCCTAATCTATTGACCACAAAGGGGACCTGTGTTTAACATTAATCACTAGAAGGGTTTACTCATTGTTTCATTATCTCTTTACATATGTGCTAGCCGGGATATGGGAAGCCGAGACCAGTTTGCCGCCTGATATGTTCTGGGATGAGTTTATTGATCAGTTCAGGAGATGTTCCAGATAACTGCAGTCATAGTTTACACATATATCAGATTTATTAGCTAATTTAAAAACCACTAACAAACCAGATATATGATGTGTTTGGAACCGCAATGACAGCCTCAATGCTCAGTGTTTTTTAAACTATAACTTGGAGCTTCTTTGGTGAGAACCTTCTATTGCAGTTCCAAACATTTTATTAATAGAAGAACCCGATTTAGCAACTAGATACATACTTCCTGTTTAAAGTTGAAGAGTGGAGGCAGAGGACGACCATTAGGAAGCCGAGCATTGGGCTCTCGGAGCTCATCAAAGAAAGGATGTGCACATGCTTCCAGCTGATTGATAAAATCCATGAGCAATTTTTTAATAATATTACAACAAATGAGTATAGTGAATTCCCCGTTTGTGAAAATACTAAAATATGGCATACTAAGGCATCTGGATCTAATCCTCATAGAAAAGAAAAGAAATAACAAAATTTTCGTATGGGTTTCCTACTTACCGCACTGCAACGGAGACTTGGCGAGTATTGAAGAAGCCTTGATGCAAGGTCAATTGCTTCAGGAGGCATTCGCTTGTGAAAAACCTGAAACATGGATCATTCAGTCAACTCCATCAATCACCCTAACAAAACAGCACCCTGAAAACTCAATAAAGCAAAAGGGGAACTGACAAAGTATGCAACTACCTTATGCCAAGGATGGGCTTTAATCTGAGGAAATCTAAAATCAGTATAATCAGGGTTCATACAACGAATTTCTTCTCGAGTTGGAGTACCAAGAACCTGCAAGAAGAGGCCTGAATAAACATCCTTGTAACTAGATTCATTAAGGTACCAGCAACATAGACAGGGTATTACCTTAATAATTTCCACAAGTTGATCAACCTGATTTGTTCCTGGGAACAATGGCTGAAAAACATTTGAAACTATGAGAAATCAAGATAACATCTCTCATAAGTCATAACAAAGAGAAAACAGTTATCATGTACAAGAAATATTAGTGTATAAGTTTCCTACAAAGATTAACAACCTGACCGAGAAGAAGTTCTGCAAGGACACAACCAGCTGACCAGATATCAATAGAAGTTGTGTATTCTGTAGCACCGAAGATTAGTTCTGGGGCCCGATAGTATCGTGAACATATGTATGAAATGTTTGCTTCACCCTTGACCTGGCATAAAAGTATTATCGTTACATTTTCATCTTTCCTACTCAAAAGTAACTAGAAGCAAAGTCCTAAGTTGGCAGCTCAGTTGTTGGCAAGCTGAGGGATGCTGAAAGTGTTCTAGGAGGACTGGGATTAAAACCTGGAAACTATGATGGCCACTAATTTACTAGCATTTACCTATAAAATAACCAAAACCAAAATTGGCATCCCTCAGGGATCCAGGTTAATAGCAAAAATGACATTTTAATGAATATTAAATGAAATGTCACTATCACTAATTTAAAATTAGAAGTGCACTTATGGACAATAAGTTGTGTCTTATTCAGACCGATAAAATACATGCGGTTATAGTTAAAACTGCTAGAAGAAAACCGAAATAACTGGATATAGTGGGCATAAGGAAGCTAGATGAAATATATTCTTTTTATACATATGTTGATAAAGCACTTTTTCCTAAGCTTCCAATTTTGAGATAAACATAAGAAAATAAGCAAAAAATTACCACTTGAAATATATAATTGAAAATAATTAATTCATGAATCAATTATTATGGACAAACAAAAAGAAAAATATAGTTACATAGGTAAGAAATCAATTCATCAGATCTTAAGATGCTTTTATACTTATTAATGGGTAGGCAGCTTACAACTTTAACGTTCCAACATTAAAAGGGTAGTATGCATATAGAAAGTAATAATATGCACAAAAAAGAATGCAGATTGCAAGCCGACATACCAGAACTTTTGCACTTCCAAAATCACAAAGCTTAACTTGGTGAGTGAGAGGATCAACCTACAGTACAAACACAATAGGTTTAAAAGAAAAGAATGCAGCTCGTTGACGAAAAAAATAGCAAATAAATAACTTACCAATAGATTTTGGGGTTTCACATCCCTATGGCAAACTCCCGGTACAGTATGAATATATGCCAGTCCTCTAAAGATCTAAACATCACATCCCAACAAAATCATTACATAATTTTCAAATGAATGAGAGAAACAACATACCTAACCAAAGTGCAAAAAGAAAAGATCTCATACCTGGTATGTATATAATTTCACATAGATTAGGGGCATTCTCTGGTTGATATTATTGTAGTGATTTAGAACTCGGTACATCGTCTCAGGCACATATTCCATCACCAAGTTCAGAAACAGTTCATCTCTGCTTGTTGTAGAGAAGAAACAGTGCTTCAAAGAAATTACATTTGGGTGATCCATCACGCGCATTAACTGCAGCTCACGATTTTTGTACCGCTTGTCCTGTAAAACTTTCTTTATAGCCACTGCCTCAGAAGTCTCCAAGCACTTTGCCTTTGTTTCAGATAAAAAAGGAAGATACACAACCCGGGGATGTGAAGAAATATTAGATACTTGACAGCAGAGAAAGTATATTAGGAGTCATCACCTTAAATTTTACTTCTTATCCTTACCTGGAAAACTATTCCAAATGAACCTGTGCCAACAACACGTTCGGCCATGTAACTGATTGTCTGCAAGGGATAATATAGCATAAATTTATGAATAAACAGAGAAATAAAACACAAAGTCACTATCGGGGATAATTATTGAACCATCGTTGCAATTACATTGAAATTCTTCAAAATTAAACCTTATAAGGTCCAAATATGAGGAATTAAAAATAATTATTTGGCATAAAAGGTAATGGGGAAAACCTATTAGATTTGATATGATCAGAGAAAATAACCCAGCTTCTAGGTGACACTAGTATTATATATTTAGAAGGATCCTCTAAAAAAAGATAATTTTAACCAATAATACCCATTCCAAATATTTAGTTCTTCCTCATTCCATAAAGGAATGAAGGTGAAAATGGGATTTAAGAATGAAGGTGAAAACAAGCCCACACCCGTTTAGGTTCACCATTTTTGCCTCCAATGGTAGTTGAAATTATGTGACCAGTGACTGCATCATTACTGTCAACGACAGTAGCTGCCATTTCCTGCAATTAATAACAATAAATATATCTTTAATATGGAAAATCAACTCCTAAAACAGAAATAAAAGAACAGACTCTTTCCCATACAGTATCTGTAATTGCTTATCGAATTAATAACTAACTTCCGAAATTGGCTTAATAACTTATCACCAATACTTCCATTTAAAAACATTTACTTAACATGCCTATCAGATATCACATGTATGACAGAACAGCAAAGTTATTAATGGACATGAACATATACATACACAGCCAATTTAGTAGTCAATAGACTCAATACTTCAGACACATATTCCTGTACGTGTTAAGATCAGTAGCCGCAAGTTTATGTTAAGAAAAAAGATTCATATCTCAAAATTCTAGCTTAGTTTAAAGTGTTATATAAGAAAGAGAAACACACAGCAATGGAACATAACCAGCAGAAATAGACAACCACCACAAATCAGAAAGCAAAATCAAAGATGGGTTAAGTGCAAAGAGTTCAAAGGTATAAGTACATGTAAAGTAATATCATGCTACCACAATTCACAAGAAAGCATCACATGGCAAAGTAAAGCTTTAACATCAATTAAGAGACAATGCAGAGAGAGAATCTAAGGACACTAATTCCCTGAAGCAAATTAAAACCATTTGAAACAAAAATCTACCAACAAGTCAAGGAGACACCATTCTAAGCAAGGAACCAAATATATAAATAGATATTATACCAAAATAACCCAACAAACAAAAATCACAAAATTATCATTATCAATGTCATTTTAATTTCACATTAAGTTTACCTCCCTTAATTGAAAATACCACTTTTCTAAAAAAAATCTAGGAGATAAATTGCAACAAATTCCAACCCTAAAAACGTCTACTGAATATGATGGATGAAAAATTCCAAGTACACACAACAGTTAGGTTAAGCCAATTTGATATTCAGTAAGCACCTAGTCCAATTATGTCCCTTTCCTATGCGATTTTCAAGAACTGAAAAAAAAAACCTAAATTAAAGAACAAAATTCCACATTTTCATTTCATTTTTCAATTTCTTTTTTCTGGACCACTTCTGAAAGAGCCTCACAAACTTCAATTTTCAACCCTAAGATCTCTACAGTTAAGTTTCCTTTCCTCCAATGTTTAAATTACACAATTCCTTTAAGAAGAAACCATCATTACTATTCTAGGTCACCGTGATCTTCACCGGAGAACAAAACCGGCGAATATACTTAACCCTCGGACGTAACATAAACTAGCAGATCGCCGGTGAGGAAGCTCAAACAGAGGTTTACACGGTGGACGTATAAACACCGATCCAAGAAACAGTAACAGTAGTTGAAAACGGCACAGTAACTAACTACAATGAGAGACGATAATTTACCTTATCAGTGACTCCACTAACCGCCGTCGTTTTCGGTGGTTCATTCACGGTTTGCGGCTGTTGAAACGGTAACGGTAGTGGTGCTGATTGCAGAGGTTGATGGTGGTTTGGCCCCAACGGTATGGAGGCCATTTCAGAGAAGTTTAACACAACAAAACACTCTCACACTCTCTCTTTCTCTCTCTAGATTTTCTCTCTAATTTCTCTCTCTAGATTCTCTCTCTAGTTTCTCTCTCTCTATGTTTCGAGGGAATAGTGTTTTTGAGTTCAGCGTGATGCTTTCTAGATAAAGGAGTGAGAGGAAGAGTAGTGTGTGTTCAGAATCTGCTCCTTATCACGCGCGTTTTATGGAGAGTGAGAGTCACGTTTTGGTATGAACGGTTGGATGATCGTAACTGATGATGGAGATTAGAATCTGGTGTCGTAGGGTGCAGGAAATATGTGTTAGGGATGCTGACGTGGAGAATCAGATGGCGACAATGTTTGTAATTACTTGAAAGAAATGGTATTTGGGAGTTAGTAATGATAATGACGTAATGAATGTAGACATAAAATACTTTTATTTAATACACTTAAACTCATTTTTTAATCTTATGTTTAGTGCTCTTGGATGTTTATTGAGTTTGAATCTTAGTCATATCAATGTTTTATAATTTTTCTTGACATTATTAATTACACTTAAATTTTATTGACTTTAGAAATAAATAAAGTAAATATTTAGATAGATTTATCATTTTTATTTAAATATTTATTATATTATTATTATTATTAATTTACCATTATTGTTTTTAAATATAAATTTTCTTTCACAAAATATTAGTTTTTTTTTGGCATAAATCCGATTAATATTACAAATTTATTTTAAAATATAAAAAATCGATATTAAATACATATATATTAAGAGTAATTTGGTTATATTTTTATAAAGATAAATATATTGTATTATCAACTTTTTAAATATAAATAAAATGTACAATAAATAATTATAACAGTGATAATAAAAAAGATTGTTTTTTTAATCACAAAATATTATATTATATTAATAAGAAAGGTCAACCATCAAAATATAAATAAGTCGCAAGAATAAATAGTGTTAGCACTATCAATGATACCAATAAAAATTTAAACAGAAAATAACATTATAAACAATAAGAGTAATAAACCAAAACCAAACAAAAAAGACAAGGAAAAGCACCCCAAAGAGCTAGATACTAATCCTTTAGATTTAAGTTATAGTTTGTACGGTTAGAACCACCATCGTCGGCAAATCAAGTTTTATCAAGAAAACAAAACAAAACTACATAACATTACATATTTCAGAATTAAGCCAAACACTTGATCTCATATTAGTTAAGATAGAGGATATAGTTCTACAATCAATCAGAGTACGCACACGAGTTCACCCTTAATCCACCTAAAAACGATTTCTAAGACAAAAATACTTTTTCCTTCACCTTTTTTTCAATTTTTGTAATATCTTTAAACATGACATCATGACGGATTTTTCAAATGGTTTAAACTATAATGGGTTATATCATAACAAAATCATCCATAATTTTGACATTGCCATTTAAAAAAACGAAAAACTAAAAAAGAAGTTAATGATCACTAAGAAGAATCACATATCAACCCAACCATTATAAGATCTTATACCATACAGGAAAAACTAACTCACAAGTAACAAAGAGATGGGACACCGACTTAACCAAAACCTCACATAAAGGATAAGAAATTTCACTAGGATTAATAATCACCCCCCATTTATACAGGTTCTTTTTAGAAGGAAATTTATCATGCATAACCTATAAGGAGAACACTTTAGGAGGAGCTCAAGTATCCCAGATAAAGGGATGATCAAATTCTCAACCGAAAGTAATATGGAGGACCACCAAACTAAAAATGATAGATAGATGAAACAAAGAAACTATCATCTATTGAATGCTCTCTCTCTCTCTCTCTCTCTCTTTCTCTCTCTCAAGATAATAACATCTCAGACCAAAGAGAAAAAATTTTGAACACATGTAACTCTCTAAAAAATAAGGGTCTTTTCCACATAAGATCCCAGGCCCGATCCTAATTATCCATGTTACTCATATCTCCCACCAACCTTTCTTTTTAGATGGAGTTAGCGAATAGACCAGGGAATTTAACCTTAGGGGAATGGGCTTTAACCAAGGTTCCTTCCACAATGAAGTATAGAGACCTAACCATACTTTTCTTAAAAAAACCATCACCAAAGAAATTAGAAGAGTATTCTTTTTTGGACCCAAGAAGAGATGCACATTTCCACCAATTTAAAGTAGAACGAAGCTCTAATTTTCTCCCGTGTCAAAAAAAGGGAACAAACGAAGTGGCATACCTAGCTACAAGAATATCATAGTATAGGCTAGAAGCACTTGTAAGCAACCTTCATCTCCATTTAGCTATAATGGCTAGATTAACTAGCCAGAGATCCCTAACTTTTACCCCTAATTTTCTCATGGGCTTGCTAACATCATCCCACTTAATATAGGAAATCTTGAATTTCCCTTTCACCCATCTTCAAAAAAACCTTCTTTATAACCTAAAAAGTTTCTGCCAAATCGTTATAGTCATTTTGAAAATGGACAAAAAGAAGATAGGTATAATAGTAAGCATGGTGTTAATAAGAACCAATTTACCTCTCAAACTAGCATACTAATTCGGCCTAATTTATAAGAAGAGATTCTCTTTTTAGGTTCATTGAATAATGAATATATCTGGTCTACATAAAAGATCAGATACATTCATTATTCAATGAACCTAAAAAGAGAATCTTTGCTTATTAATTAGGTCGGAGGGAGTATGTGTTTACAAGAATGGAGCATCTTGGTCATCGACTTGAATAGAGGTTTCTAAGTAGACATCAACTTAAGATTAACCCAAAATGACAAACCAAGGTTCTTAAAAGGAAGCGTTTCAATCTCACAATTAAGGAAATCTCATCCAAAATAAAGGAAGATAGGGTCCATATTAACCCTTATAAGATTGCTTTTTAAAGAAATTAACTTGAAGCCTCGAATTTAACTCAAAACCTCTAGGGATCGCCTTAATACTTCAGAGATTTTCAAGTATATGATCCATCACAAAGAGAGTATTAACTACATACTAAAGATGAGATACCACCAAATTAGACAATCACATCCTAAACCTGGAGTAAAGACTGGTCTCATCTGCTCTAAAACTAAGCCAATAAGCCTTTAGCCACAAGCAGAAAAAGGAAATGAGCTAGAGGATCCCTTTGCTTCAAGTCTCTATTATAATTAAAATGGGTTATAACGGAGTGATATTGCCACTCAAAAATTAGGTCGCTAAAAAATGATGTTGTCGCATGAATTTCATGTCACTAAACATTTAAATTTTAAAAAAAAATAAAAATCAGTTTTTGCCACGTGAAAAACATGTCCCTAAAAAAAGGACATTGCCACTTGATTTTCATGTTGCTAAACATTTAAAATTTTAAAAAATGAAAATCATGTATTCACGTGCGGGATTTTGAAATTTGGAGGCATTGTGAAGTAAAAAATCATGTCGCTAAGATGTTTCGAAAAAAATAAATTAAAAGAAAGAGATGGTTTCTCTCTCTCTCTCTCTCTCTCTCTCTCTCTCTATCTATCTATCTATCTATCTATCTATCTATCTATCTATCTATCTATGTATCTATCAATCAATCTATCTATCTATCTATCTATATAACTGAGTATATGGACTTGATTAATCTTGTGAGGATAAGTGCTCCTACTCTCAACTATGAAACCCTTGTGTATGGATAATTGGTATATGGACCAAATTATTCGGGTTATGATTAATCAAAGAAAACTAGGGCTTCGACTAACCTTGTGAGAATGGTCGTGCCCATTCTCAACTATGATACCCTTGAGGAATTTGGCTTATGAGCCAAGAGGATATAAGAATCCGATTGAAGACATAAAGAGGTAAGAAAACAAGCGAGCCCATACAAGGTGGTTATATGTATGCTCCTAGAAAGTGGGACTAGCGTGGCACTAGTATTCTAAACGACCGATTGGAACAATCGATTGGATAGTTGTCGCTGTAGAAAAGCCCAGGACCAAACTATGAATGTGTGCGAGTGTGCATCGTGTATGTATACTTGTTCATTAATGAGGAGCCCAAGAGGAGGCTATGTGTTCTAATATGATGACAAATGCGTAATTAAGCGGTGATTAAAACATACAAAGAGGTAAAGTTCTAAGCTATTACAAACCATATGGGGATGGGGATACAAGTTTATGAATGAGGATGCATCAAATCGAGAAGTGCAATAAAAAGCCTAAATAAACAGACAATACAACCCAATCGAATTGATTAAATAATTAATTAAATTAAATCCTACCATTTAATAAAATTAATTAGCGAAATAATTAATTAAATTAAATGTTAATTTTCATCCCAATTAAATATTTAAACAAAAATGACACTTTACAAATTTATTTGATAGAACAAATATTTAACAAAACAATATATAAAAATATATCGAAAAGTAAATAGAAAATGGGCCAGAAAATGAAGCAATCAGGGGGGTGCTGAATAGCAAATAGAGCTCAGGCCCATTAAGCTGGTCGTTGGATTTAGTATGAGCAGCTCTAGGGGGTATAGCGTGGGAGGCATTTTTGAGCCGTTTGATGAAGATCATGGGGTGATTGAATTAGGGACCATGATAACTTGCACTATAATATCTACATAAGAACACAAGCTTACCAAACAGGTGGTGACAAGTGTCACCACCTGGATTAAACACACAAATCCAGTTAATTAGTAAAATAACACAAAGTTATGAAAATTAAAACAGAAAGGAAAACTCCTGTTACATAATACTCTTCATTTCTCTAGAATACTCTCTGATTTATTCAACAACAAACATTAAAAGAAAACTAAAGGCCGACGCCCTTAGATCTATCCCAGTGGCCCTTCATGATCCAGGCAGTAGCGAAGATGAAGGTGACGGAAACGATGATGAAGATGCACGGTGGTGACGATGAAGATCAGCGACGCAGATGAATAAAGATGGCGGCAACGATGAGGATAGCAGCGGCCCTTCCGCGAATTGTCCAGATTCCTGATTTTTTATATTTTCGGCTTCGTCTTCTCCTTCTAGTTCTTAATCAAGTGCCTGATTTTGAAGATGCGTGATGATTTAGCAAGGATCTTAAAGGGGTTTGTGAAACCCTATCTTCTCCGATGATGAAAATCGGTGATGATGATGATGATCTTGGCTTTGGTGATGCGAAATCGTCTTCTCCGAGGCAAAGTTCAAGAACTGACGGCGACGGAAGGCGAAAGGCGGCCGCAACCCCTCCAGTGAGACCTTTTTGAAACTCCTTTCCTCCTCTTCTCTAAAGCCTTTGGTTTTCTTTGAGCGATAGCTTTTCCTCTTCTTCTTTTTCCATTTTGAAGGGTTAGTTGTTTAGGAAAATGATGAAGATAATATTTAGGGTTTGGCTTTGTGTTTGTTATGGATGTTATTCTTGATGGATTTTTGGTGTTTTCTCAGTGAACTATGATGGTTTTCTGAGGTTCTTGCTGTTTGTTGTTCTGGGAATAATTTGTTTTGGTTCTGAAAAGAAAGATGATGGTGATTCTGGTTAAGATTTATGTGTGTACAATGATGAGATCTAAGGTTTTCTATCTGTATATTGTTGTGGCCATTTCGTTTTTTAGGGTTTCTATCAAAAATGCTAGTTGCGTGAACAGTGGTTGATCTCTTGAAATCTGTGCAATCAGTGTTTTTATACTAATGCAACTTAGGGTTTTCTATTGTTGTTGGCCCCTCTAATTTTTTTGCTTAACAGGCCTGTTATGTTAATTTATGATATGTTGTTGGGTTGGAAATATTGCTTATGATTTTTTGTACTTGGATTGTTTGTTGTACAATGATGTTATGCTGAGTTCACCTTTTCACACCTTCCTTTTGTGAACAAAAAAAGGTTTTTTTTTGTGATTTACAATTAGAGTGTGTATGCCTATGATTACATAGTGACTTTCTGATTGTATGAGGTCTATTATCACTTGAACATGATTAAAACCCTTAAATCTTATTCCTAACATAACCCTAATGATGAGATTGAAAGTTTGTACATTTCTTGTTCTTGTTCAAACTGCCTAACCTTGAATTGAATTAACCTAAACTTGTTGTCATTTGTACTAGGGACAAAGGAGTCAAGGAAGAGGTGAGGAAATCATGGCATGTAGGTGAAGTTTGAAGGTGTAAAGAACATCAAGGCTAGCATGGAGTTTTGTGATCAACTTGTCATGGAGGAAATGATAATTCAAGAGAACAAACAAGGCTATTAGGACTTATAAAAGATTGTAGGACTATAAAACTTAGGACAATTTTCAATGACTTGTAATCCTCAAACTTTTGATGTAATAAATTTGTTATTTTGAGAAATTTTAATATCTTAGAACCTTGATGAAGCAACTCAAAACTTAGGCCAAATAATCTTACCATCTTTTGTATCTTTGTAAGAATATGTGCTTTAAATCTTTAGGGAAATAAACTTGAAGTCATGATCATAAATTGATGAAATAGCTTGCACTTTTAGCCATAGCTTTCTTGAGTGGAAAAAAATGAGTTTAGTGTTTGTATTGAATGGTGCAATTTGAATATGGAGTTTGATATGTTGTAAGTGGAACATGAGATACTTTTTTAACATACATGACATAACTTGAAAATTAAGCCATAGGAATTTGAGTGTTCCTTTGTATATTGTGGAGAATATGATATAACTTGAAGTTTTACCACAACTCTTCCATTACCATTCCTTGAAAACTCTTCATGGAATGCCTTGAATTTGAAATCAAACTTGTGAAAGAAAATTGAATGATGATAAGTGACACTTGAATATTGAATGAATTTTGAAAGAAATCCAAAATGAGGTATTTGAAATGGTATAAATGACGAATGCCATAAACTATGAATTCTAAGAAATTCAACGCAATGAATCTTAGCATTATTCACTCTTGAGTTACTAAACTTTGAATCCTGAACAAATTATTTTCTTTAAATCTCTTGAATCACTTTGAATTTGGTAAATTCGGATTGACACAAATTAAATTCTTCTAACTTCACGAAGTCTCGAATGAACTTGGATTTTCCTTTGTACAATACTTGAATGTACCTTGAATCATTGTTTGAATTAATTCTGGTTGAAACAAGAAATTAAGCATGAAGGGATGTTCCAAACTTTGCTCGTAGTAACTCGTGTCATCATAAACATATAAGCTTTTGAACGAATCTAAAACTTCATGTATCAAATAATCAACCACAAATCCAAATTCTAATCATTCTCAATTTCAAACTTCAATTTCCAAATCCGAATCAAAACATCAGGTGAATCAAGGAAGCAAGAATGTCATGATCGTAATTCGAACCTTTGTGTTATAACTTACTTCATAGATGAGAAACTTCAATCATATAATAAACCAAAAGGTGATCTAACTTAGAACCAAGAATCATCAAGAAATCCGCATTTCTGAACCCATGCCTTTGCAAAGAAATCCAAGAAAATTTATGATAAGGAGGACAAATTTTGGGGTGCGACACTGAGTAAGGGAGGTAATTATGAAAAGGGAAGGTATTAGCACCCTTTCCATCCGTTATCATCTACGGGCTCTTGATTGCTTTAGCTCACTTTTTGAAAACTTGTTTTCTATGTTTGTGCGGTTTGAAAAGTGTTTTGAAAAGTATTTGAAAAATATTTCGCTTTGACTTCGTAATGATTCTCGTTGGAATGTATACGAAGTGTTAGGAAATATTTATTTGGAAAAATGTTTAACTTTGTAATGATTCTCGCTGGAATGTATACAAAGTGTTTGTTTGAAAGTATTTTTGAAAATAAGTGTGATGTGTGAAAAGTATTTGTTGATTGGAGCAAGTAATAAAGTCCTATTTACCTACTCAGATTGGTCGTTTCTTGTTATTTTTCCTTCTCCTTTAGGATAAGGCTATCCATACCATTAGTTGGTAGGTAACTTTATCTGTTGGATGTGAAGGGACAATCGTAGGGTCATTGTATGGTCATTGAAGGCAACATGTAAGGATACCTTAGCAAATTCGTAGGGACGATCATCACTTTTCGTAGGCAACAACCGAGGGACGAGATCATATATTCGTAGGGAACATCGAGGGTCATCGAGGGACTATAATCTTTGTGATGATTTTATCTGTAGGCAACTTTTGCTAATGGTACCCCTACGTTCAAGGGACATGACCATTGTATTCGAAAGGCAACAAAAGAGGATACCCTAAGGGGGTGCATGTGTGAAAAAGTGTGTTGAATTCAGATATAATTAGTCTTGAATTAGGGTGTTCTAAGATTGATTTATCTTGCCATGCAAACCCTAGTTAGCATACATCTAAACAGTTTATAGACAGTTTATAAGAGTGCAGAAAGTAAAAGCAGAAAGTAAATATCCTACGCTACTACATGGCTTTGGGGCAGTTACATAATAGAGGTGCGGAAAGTAAATTGCGAGAAAATTAAATCTACTCTATTACAAAAATAACTTTGTGACCTATACATCGGTTTCTAGAATCTAAATGCAAAATAAAGTAAATAAATTGAAAGAAAAATATCTAAGGATAAGAAAGAACATCTTAACCCTAATTGTAAAAGGAAAATATTTTTTGATATTTTTTGAAATCGATTTTAGTTAATTAAACCTAATTTCTAAGTTAATTATTAATTAATTATGAAAAATAATTGAAATTGTGAGAAAAATAAATTATTTTTATTCCAAAAATTAATTGAAAGTTTTATTAACCTAATTCTGAAATTAAATTAATTTTGTGATTTTTGAAAATGTTTGAATTAATTTTGGAAAGAATTTAAATCAAATTAGAAAAATAAAAGAAAAAATGGAAAATGTGAAAGAAACAAGTGGTAAAAAAATAGTTTGGCCCTGGAAGGTGTTGAACTCGGGACCTTAGGATCACATGTTCAAAAGTTAACCATTGGACCACATGCATGTGGTGTTAGGAGCCTGCCTCTAATTGTTTATATTTGATAACCTGCAAAAATCAAAAAATTTGAGAAAAATTGCAAAAGGTGGGGATGAACCCACACGCTTATTAAGTTACATGGATAAATATATATGTGAAAATTAATTCTGAAAATCAAACAATTAAAACCAAACGCGCACTGGGTCCCATGGTTTCAAATTGTCCAATCAAAGTTTGCCACGCCTGCCTCCGATTGGTCAAACAAAGTCAGAAGGGTGGAGGGACGTTGGAGCCATAGCTCCGGTCGTCTTCTCCGATGAGCTCCTTCTTTGTACCTGCAAAATAATGAAAATAAAAGCAAAAGGAGGACCCTACCCCCCTAATTCGAGGGCTGCGAATTCAATGGTGGCCTTGGTTTGGCCTGAAAGTTCCTGGAAACGGAGATACGAAGCTACAGAAGGTTTATGCCCTAACAATGGCAATTAGTGATTCAGCCATGAAAACCTTGTAACGATGGCTCAAACCTATGCTAATAGACCTCAAGAACACATTAGTGATCAAAACGGTACTTTGCTTCGTGGTGCCACTTATTGGTCGTCTAACCACTCATGACCTATGCAAGTACAAAAGTAAACACGCAATAAAAATACCTCCCTATGCACGGAAGAGGATTTTTAAACAAACCATACACAAGTAGCACACAGAATTGCCCTAAACGGGTCTTTAAATAAACCAGAGGGGTTCCTAAATATGCTCTAACTACGAAAGCTCCATCATGTATCTCTATTCCTACTTCTCATGGCAAAAGAAATCGGTAAAACCCTACTTCTCATGCTCTCTATAAAAGCGGTAAAAGAATACGATAAAAAGATATTGAAAATAACAAACACATAACAATCCATAAGCAAAAGCAAGCAAAGAAATACTCTGGAAAACTTCAAGTACTACTGACAAGCAATAAAGAAACCGGTGAGTAATGCGCAAAGGCATCAAAGCATGATCAGAATGTGTATCCCACACATCCGAGGAAAATAAACCTGCAAAAGATTTGCAATCCAGACAATAAAATTCACACACATGTGTGCAAGCAACAAGATATGTATCCCACATATCTAGATCAATCAAATAACCTGCAAGAAAAGGTGAAAACCCCAAACAAGCAGACAATAGAATGCACACACATGTGTGCAAACATTAGATATGCATCCCGTATATCTGTCAGAATGTGTATCCCACACATCTAACACAAATCCACCTGCAAGAAAGGTGAAAACTCAAGCAAGCATACAATAGAATGCACACACATGTGCGCAAGCAACAAGACATGCATCTCGCATATCTAAATCAATCAAATAACTTGCAAGAAAGGTGAAAACCCAAGCAAGCAAACAATAGAATGCACACACATGTGCAAGCAATAAGATATTCATCTCACATATCCAAATCTCAAATGGATATACTCAATGTACCTCACACATGACATAAAGTGTCAGAATTAACAAAGCAATGCTATAAAAAAAGCACCAAATGCAAAACCGGTTATTCACATGATAATACACTAGTATAAGCATGCAAGAAGTGAAATAAAATCAAAAAAATTGGCTTGAGAAAGCACTTATTCGAAATCGGAGCGAAAAACTCAACTTCTCGGAATCGATTAAAAATTGCATGGTTGCTTTCAAAAATGTCAACGGATTCAAAAATGTGGTCGGTTTTAATTAATTTTGAGTGGAAGTGACATTTTTTGGATCTTAAAAGAACGGGGAAGAGAGAGCGTTTTAGGCATGTTGCACTTGGAATTCGGTTCCGAAACCATCAAAAACAGTTTTAAAACATGCCAAAACATTGGGAACAAGTATCGTTACCTTTCTCAATTAAGGCAACGTGAGTTTCGATGAACAAAAATGCCTAAAAAGGCTTACAGAAGGTAAAATTCATGTACCAAATTAATTTCCAATTCATTTTTGTTTTGGTTTTGAAATGAGCAATGAATTGGAGATTAATTCATATACATGAAGCCAACAATTCAAAACAAAACAATATGCAAACCAAATGCAAGATTAATTGAAATTAGAATAAAAAAGAATGCAAAAAATGCATATTTAATCATGTATTTTTATGAATGCAAATGCAACATGTTTATAGATAAAATATGGATGCATGACATACAATATGCAAGTGGAATGATCACTCAACCTACATCACATCTAATCATAATGCAACATACAAATTAAAGTCAACTTGAAACAAGAATTTATCATGTTCTAATGCCTTAATTAAATGACCAAAGATGTATCAAATAACACATAAAACTGTGCATGAAAATGAGACTTCGACACACTTAAACGTCACCAAAATCAAGCTTTGACACATGCATTCAATTCAATTATCATATTTACTTGTAGATCAATGCATGAACATGAAAATTATGATCTAAATGCAAGCTTAAATGCACTATGTATAATGAAATGCTTCATATAAGACCAATGCATAAGGAAACTACATTTCGACACAATTACATTTATGAATTAAGCCTTATTTCATATGACTTTACATCAATCAATCAATCTAGATGCAATCTAATGCATAAGCATATATTATGTGATGCAAATGATCAAATTACAAAGTCTAGATGCAAAGAAATCCAATTCAATCAATCTCCAATCAACAATTCAAGAATCAGAATTGACACAATCAATGAAATCAATTCCAATAATCAATTTCAAGAAAAGTAAAATTCAAAAAAATCACTTAAAATAAGTGATTATAAAATAAGCTACTCACTTCTTGAAGAATAAAAGGAGAAATGGAGGAATAACCAAGAATTAATAAAGAGGAAGCCTTGAATCGATGATAATAAGTAGAGATAGGCCTTGATCCTTGAAGATGGAGCAAAATCGAGCTTGCCTTGGAAATAGAAGAAGGAGACCGAGCTCTAGGAGGAAGAAGAGGCCGGAACCGAGTTGTTCTGAGCAGGAAATGGAGGTGACCGGCCGAAATGGTGGCCGAAAAGGAGAGAAAGAGTGATCGGCGAAGAAGGACGAGCGCGGAGGGGGCAGGCTGCGGAAGGAGGTCTTCGGGCGGAGGAGATCGATCGTCGGGCGGAAGGCAGCAGGCCGGTAAGGTACTGGCCGGAGTAGTAAGGAGGCGAGGGAGGAGGAGGTAGGTGCTCCGATCAGTTAGCAAGGAGAAAGGCTTGGAAGAAAATTTAAAGTTCTTGCTCTTTGTTCTTCAATATTTGAGAGAGAATTAGGAGAGAAAAATGAAAGCTTGGAAGTGAAATTTAGCAAATGATTTCCTTCCTCTACTTTGTGAGAGGCAAAATTTAATTATAGGTGAGAAAATTGGGCTTTGGAGTTCCATGGATCCAAGATTAAGCCCAAATCGCGATTATCCAAATTATTTTCGTCAAAGTCCAAAACAGCCAAATCCGTGCGGAATTTGAACACGGACTCTGCACGAAAAATGTCCGGAACGCGAAATTGATTGTGTTAGTCAAAATTTTGACTCAATTAGACAAATGGTCCAGGAGATATTGATTTTTTAAGTTTCAGCACACTTTTCAGACATCCGACACGTGCACAATTTTTATTGCGCTCTTCCGAGAAATGGCCTCGAACGAGGATCTTCTGATCAAAATCCGAACTCGGAGTCTCCATAACTGTTGCGGCGGTATAAGCGGCAAGCAAAGAGTTGGTATTATTTTTACCGGGTGATATATACCGGTTAGGTTATATCGTATCGTGTCCACAGAGATTGGTTATTGATTCGTCGTTCGACAATTCTACCGTTAATGAGTTTGAGATTAAAAGAAATGAAAATAAAAGACAAAAAGTAAATGAACAAAAAGTATAAAAGATAGACAGCTTGTCCGGAACGAATGTAAACTACCCGTCACAGACTTAAATCTACCACCCATGTTATACTCGACCTACGATACTCGTCCGTGTCATCACATACCTCTCACAATCTAAGCTATTTCTAACCCAAATTGAGAATCCTCCTAAATCATCTCAATATCCATCCCTGGCATACCTCGACAACAAAGAAGTCAACTGCGTCACCTCCATACCCATTCCTGACATACTTCACCAACGCAGAGGCATTAAGTTCAGATACTCTATAGTGAATGTTAGATCCAAACCTATCTCTAGCATTCAGAAACTAACAGATAATCATCCTAGGTAAGAATCTAAGCAATCTATCCCTAGCAAAGCTCAAATCCCTAACATAAAGTAAAAACCTAAGATAATCACCGACACAAATTCGTAAAGCAAACTTTATACAAGCCAAAGGCGATAAATATACAAGAGTTATGAGTAGAAATACATACAAACCCAACAAAAGAGATTACAAATAGAAGAGAAGAAGAGGAACCACAAATCTACATTGGTTGTCAAGCCAATCGAAGAGGGATTCGACTCCGGATCATCAAAATGCAAGCTCCAATGTTATTTTCTAAGCTAATCTACCAAAGAAATGAAGGTGATGGTGTTGGGACTCAAAAATACCCAACCCATAACCTAAAAATGTGTTTTGAGCCCCTTTTAAAGAATTTTGATGTCGCAGGGCGCGCTAAGCACGGTATTCGCGCTAAGCGCGGTCTGCTATTTTCAACATTTTATTTTTGCCGTATCTTGAGAACCGTAACTCGGAATTGCGCCCGGTTTGAAGCGTTGGAAATCTTATTCAATGATCTATCCAACCATGAAGAAATATCAACCAAATTGATGATTTTTATTGTGTTGAATTTGAGCTTTATTCGATGACGTATTGTGCAAAATCGCACTCTTGAAGCTTAGCCTTTGGCCTTTATTACTCGATGCTCCAATTATGAATGAATACCTATAAAAGAGATGAAAAACTATCAAATGATACAATATTTACACAAAAACTCAATTATTCTAATATGTACACATTTATATAAAAAGTCGGGATTATTCAACTAAATATCAACAAAAGAACGGATAAGTGCCACAAAACATATACACAAAATAACTACATTTTGGCACTTATCAATAACCAACTAAGCCAACAGAATTTATGAAATTTTGACACTGGTCCCACCTTGTTTCAATAAAAATCGAGCTAGATATGATTTTTCGAACATCACGTATCAGATGAAAAATGCCCAGTTCGTCTCAAAATCAACCCCGAAGAATAAAATTCTGGTATTGATTGGTAAGGAATAAGCTCTGGATTTGCTAATGAAAGTTGTAGAGAACTTCGATATGGAATTTTAGACACCGGCCCCTCTCAGTTTCAATTTTCCAGCCAGGATTTATGAAGCTTTTAGCGCACCGAAAACACAGTTCAGCACTAAAATTCAGTTTATCCCACTTGAAAGATCAATTTCCTTGGAGACTTTCTTCACACAATTAGCTTCCGACTTGTGAACGAAAGTTGTAGATAATATTGAGAGGGGGGATTTGTTAGTAGAAAATCATCAGAAAATACCCAACTAGCTGAGAGTTATGCCTTCTAGAGCGCTTGAAACGCACCAAAACCTAAAAATTCACTTTATTGAGAAATGCATTATTAAAGTCTTTTTTTGACGAAACGGCCCCCCGATCTGAACAGATGAAATGGAGAATATATTGAAATGGTTCCAATGCCTGTAGAGCCAAACCAAAATGGCCTTCTGACCAGAAAATCATACTTCAAGCATACGAACTGAAAAATATCACTTTCTGGCTCGAAATAATCAGAGATGGCCGAAACGCACAATTTTTCCACAATTTGAAATGCTCATAACATTGCAACCACGTGATCAATGATATGCATGTATATGCAAGTATGATTATGATAATGAAACTATAAGTCAGAAATGTCAAAATGAAAAGGGCAAATTTTGGGGTACAACAGAGATATTTGAAATTCAAATTCGAATGATCATGTTTGGCGCTCTCCGCCATAGAAGGATTCGAAATTCAAAACCTTAATCTTATACAAAAGATGCATGAAGGCTTAACAATTCGAAGAATATCCATATCACAAACGTGGGGTTTAGATGAAGGGAGACTATTAAGGTCGAATTAGTATAAATAGGATCTCTTGTAATAAGATTAATGTGTTCACTATTTTGTACAAATTACTCATAAAACTCGAAGTACCAGCGTTGAGAGAAAAGAGTTTCCCAAGAACGTACGAATTAAAACACCATTTTACATTCAAAGTCTTTTTATTTAAATAAAAGTCTTTATCTATCATTTAAATTCTAGTCGAAATATTTTGATGTTTCTAATTGTTTATTTTGAAGTTTCTTGGCTTTATCTTTAAACAACCTTTTATCCTTGAATGCAAACTTTTTATTCTCATTTTCCCTTTCGACATTTTAAACCCTTCTTTATACATAGAACAAATATCCAAAAACACATAGCGAAAGACATATGTCTTAAGATCAATCAAGTCGATCCTGCAAGTAACCAAATATTTAGAATTTATTTTAGAAGACTAGCAGTTGTTTACCAAATTTTACGATACTACATATAAGTTAGTATTAGGGTAAAATACATTATGAGAAAAATGCATAACTATCACCTCGGTTATGAGAAAAACCGAGGTGAATAATTTTTTTAATAAAAATTATATTGTTTACACAGAATATTAAAATAAATATCCTAAAAAAATGCTTAAATATCCTCAAAAAATGCTTAACTATCACCTTGGTTATGAGAAAAACCGAGGTGAATAATTTTTTTAATATAAAAATTAAATTATTTACACAGAAAATTAAAATAAATTGTTTACAATAAATCATTGATCTTATTAATGAATATCTTTGTTGATATCCAAACTTAATTGTATACCATTTGTTCCCCCGAAAAACTTTATAACTTATCCAACATTTGATAATTTATCTGTTCCAAAAATGAGATTTTTTTAAAGGTTAAATTCCCTTCGTTGTTTAACTTGAAGCAAAAATGCTTTTCTGCACTTATTAAAGGTTGAGCTCCCTTATTTGAATAATTTGTAGCAAGAATAATTTTTTGCACTTACAATCTATCATGTGAGTACTTTTTAATGGTTGAACTCTCTTCTTTAATTAAGGGTTGTTCCAAAAATACAACAACATTAACATCATAATGTTAGATAGATTGCAAGGGCAAAAATATATTTTGTTCAAGATAGAAGAGCATTGAATAATTTTTTTGTCTTGAAATTCATCCCAAAGAATGATGCATGCGAATTTGGAGTAACTTCATAAATGTAAGGATTAGGATAAAATTTGTTTATCGAGTGCTTTTATAGTAAAATTTATTTATTTTATCCCCCGGTTAAATCGAAAACAGAAGAGTTAGATTATTTAGTTTATAATTATATACAAATAAAATATAAACTGCAATAGTTGAGATCCTAAGCATGTACTGAGTTGTTTTTCTCATCGGTTACATTAAAAATCGAAGGAATATATGATTTTTAATTTTGATAAACAATAAAAGATGGCACGCCCTAACATTATATCTGTTTTTTTTTTTACTAGAGTGAAAACTTCGTCATAAAATGTATTATTTGTAGTAGTGAAAGTGATGGAAAATTTGTGATAATCATAAAAGAAATTTGTAGTATCACTATTTTGTACCAAAATATAAAATGAATGGGAAATTTAAGATGACCATAGTGAAAGGCTTCAAATATGATGGTTGGATTTTTTAATGATCAAAATAAAGAGGATGTGCAAGGTTAACATTTTAATGGTCAAATTATTATTTGAGACAAGTAGAACTACTGCAAATATGAACGAGTGAATACTTGGACGTGACTCCGATCATATTTATACAAGGGTTACGATTAGAATCGTCGGTTAATCCGAATTAGATTGCAAGGATTCTTGGATGCTTATTCATAGTGTAGATGAGAACGGGAAGTGTGCTACTATGCATTGCTCTATAATAGAGGTCAACGTGTATGTTAGTCAGTGACATGCTAGTTAGATTGAGTCGTTGAATTGAGCCGATAATATTAGTTCTTTGGACAGACTGAAACTACATTTATATGAATATAATATAATTTTATATTTTGTAATAAAAATGACTTATATATCAATAATTATTGGTGGGCTGGGTGTTCATTTAGTAGAACTTAATTTTGATTGCCGATGTGAGTATAGTTCTCTTAGTTTTCACTTATATTATGAATTGAGTAACGTTTGTACTTGATTAAAAAAAATTATACCATAAATGTTTATTCAATAATCAATGTGTTGAGCTATTTATTTATGCAAACAATATTAAAAAATGGTACAATAAAACCTAGAAGTAAAACTATTCATGATTTATATTCGAACATATAATTATATTGATTCATTCATTAATGTTAAACAACATAAATATAATAATTGTTCTAGTATTTGTTGAACTACAAACATTCAAATTATCAAAGAAGCGCCAACAATTACTATAATGGTCACTGTGTCCAAGATCTAATCAATCTTTATGACTTATAGACCCTATAATCAATCAATATTCTCTCAAATACCTTCAACTCAATATTTATTCAATTGCTAATATGCCCTTCAATTCATGATGAATTAATTGACAAGCCTGCAGTTCTTTCTAATCTCTCCATTAGTCCCAGTGAGAGGACTGATTCTACTCAACTTTATCATAGCAGCAGCAAAATCTCTTTTAAAAGCTATTGTATTTCTACTATAAGTCCTAACCAGTGAAACTTGAGAACCAACACCATTGAAAAGAGCTTGATCAGAATGTAGAAGTCCTTTATTAGCAATAAGATCACTATAGTAGTTGTTGTCAAAAGTAGTTGGAGTGAGGGAATCTAGAGGTGCCAAATTGGTGTCACCACCAGAGGAAGGACAATTTGTTTTTCTCAAGGTAGCAAAGTTGGTGTCAATGTTGGTTTCATTGTATATGCGGTTTCTGAAAAACTGACACTCAGTTTGACCTATGGTGTGAGCACCAGAAAGGACAGTGAGATCATTTAATGTTAGGCCTTTGTTTGCAAACATGGTAGTAAGGGTTGATAGGTCAGATGATGGTCCAGGGATTTGACTGTTTGCTGCACTTTGGCTTGCTGTTCTTGCATCTCTTCTTCCAAGTGGCACTATCCATGTGGGTCCTCCAAGCTAGAAAGAAAAATTCATTGAAACATGGTTAGTATCAATTATATTAAAAAAGAGAAAGTGGGAGACATGGTTTGAAAACAAGCTCATGCAAAAAAGGAAATGATGGGAAAATAATAAACATCATGATACTTGAGAATGACTGGACATTGGAATCTTACTTTAAGATTTCAAAGCATTCTCAATGGGAGGCAGAAAATAAAAATCCCATAGAAAGATATGACTTTTCCAATATATTTTCTTGTATAAGTATTTGTTTTACCCAAAATAAAAAACACACATGAATGTTACTTCAATTGAACATGACTGCTAATGCATATTTTTATAGTCACTCTTTGGCCAAAAAGATATAATTTAAGCACATCGTGATAGTTTAGGTTCAACTTTTGTTGCTTCGATTTTGTGAAAAAATAAAACATGAAAGAAAGAATATGGTGACATACCAGAAAGATTCCATCTCTTGCTGCAAGAGCTAGAATATCGGCACAAGAAACAGTGGCATTGCAAGAAGCTTCAACGTTGGTTTTAATTGTATCAATCACTTCAAAACCTCTAGCTGAGTTTTTGTTAGGTCCAGCATTTTTCTCACCAGTAAATGTGGCAGTATCATCCAATAAGATTGATCCATCACATCCCTACCAACATAAACAAACAAATAAGACTCACATGTTAAAAAAAAATACAGTCCGTGACAGATTAAGTAGAATTAAATAATAACTATAATGCATGAATAAATGATATTTGAATATTATCTTACATTAACAAAGCAGTCATGGAAGAACAAGCGAAGTATAGAAGCACCAATTCTAGCTTCAGTTTTGATAGCACTGATCATTGTATTGCGAACAATTCTTTGAAGACTAGGGCAAGTTCTGCCATAGAAGTTATTAACGAGTTGTGCATTGGTGCAACATGCTAAGAGAGAAATAATAGAGAGTGTAACCAATAATTTCATAAAAGTAGCCATATCATAAAATATATAAATATATATATCTTAATGCTATGGAAGAAACAAAGGAAGTGTGTGAACTGTGAATGAAGAAGTATATGAAAGATTAAGCAATATATATAGGTGAATGTGACGGTGCATGCATACAAAAGAGTTGGTAAGAGTCAGAAAGAAGAGATATGAAAATAGTAATTGTCACATTTTTCAAACTTGTCTGCTCAATACGCGCTTTATAGTTTTAATTTATTTTTTTTAACTTTTAGGAGTAACGGGTGGAGAAAATTTGTGAGATAAAGATGAATAAGAATATAGTTGACTTGTCTAATAACAAAAGAAAGGAAAAAGTTACAAATAATTGAAGATTGTGAAAAACAAATGTGGGAGAGTAGGAACTTGTCATTGCCATTGGTGGGTCGATATGCTTGTTTAAAGTGAAAAGAGTATTTCGTGGAACAATACTTTAAAAGAAAAAAACACTTTTTAAAAGAAATGTTTAAATTTAAAGTTATATTAAGAAAAAAATAGCATGTTTTAAAAAACTTTAAATGATGAATAGAAACAAAGTACTTCATTCGTCTCATAAAAGTGTCATATTTGAGCAATGTGCGATTTTTAAAAAAATGATTGGATGTATTTTAGTAAAAAAGTTAATGTAATTTACTAGAATACCTCTATTAATTATAATTGATAGAGTAGTTGAATAAAATAAAAGTTAATAAATAGGAGTATAGTAGTGAAAAATAATAATAATTGATACATTGGAATTGTAAATGGACAATTATTTTGAGACAAGAAAAAAATGCAAATGAGAGACTTATTATGAGACGGAGGGATTATATTTGTTTTAAAAAGCAAAAAGTACTTTTTAAAGAAATGTTTAAAGTTTATTTTAAGAAAAAAAAATAGCATGTTTTAAAACTTTAAACAATGAATAAAAATAAAATATATTTTGAGATTAAAAAAAACAAAAAAACAAAAAGAATATCAATGTAATACGTTTTAGCCACAAAGATGGTTTGGAGGGTGGCAGTAAGTAGCATCGATTTAGCGATCAATTAGAAGTTGTTAGGTGGTGGAGCCCTGCAGTTTTCATCGGTTGAGCTGAGAATTTTGACGGAGGTCGGGTTGTTTGTTGAGGAGGTCTCGCAGTGGTAGCGTTAAAGGTGACAGTTGGTAGTGACAAGTTAATTGTGTAAGGGCATCTCATGTCCATATGACATCGGTTCCGATTCATTCGGTTCGCGTGTATCATGCTTTATTATTTCTATTCGCATATCTATTAGTTAATGAGTTATATTTTGAGTTTGTTATTGGTCTTTCGTGTTTCAACAATTATAAATGTGAATGTCTATCATTCTTATCTTCACAACCTTTATAATGCAATCTCAAAAGATTTTAACAACAGTTGGGTTAGGTATATAAATCACGCAGGTCCATGCATTGTTATGTAGCGTGTTGTTGTATATGCGTTACTTTTAATCACAGTCCAGTGACTTTTGTAGTAAACAGAATAACGCACGACCTATAACAACAGTTAAGAGTAATAGCCGTTGTGATATTGTTTACGAATAAACTTCAAATGTATCATACCAGAATCAACAATACACCATTTTTATACTGATATCAAAACCTTTATTACATCAAAATAGTATCAATTAGAGAATGGAAAATGAATTTTCACTATACCAAATTTGGCTTTTAGCAGCACCCCTACGAAAGCGCTTTTAGGAAAAGCGCTGGCATAGGCTTCGCTAAAGACAAAATTAAAAAACACGCTAAAAACGCTCTTATAGTGGGGGTATGAAAGCGCTTTTGGAAAGCGCTTTGGTATGAGCGCTTTTGAAAGCGCTTTGGTGGGGGTATGAGCTTCAAAAGCGCCGGTAGGGTACAAGCGCTTTTCAAAATAGGAAAGGTGATCAAGGCATAGCCGAGGCGGATCGAAAACTAAAAAGGAGGCCACATCCAAATCGTAAAACATTACCCTTCATCTTCTACAATCCATTTCGGTGAAACTCCCTCCATTCAATATCATCGAAACACCATCTCCTTCTACCCTCTGTACATCACAACATTCACCACTCCTCTTTCCTTCGTCCTTTCCTCACAAACCTCATCATATTTCCTCACTCATCCGTCAACTCTTCGCCTTCTCAACCATTCCAAGACCTTCATCTTCTTCGAACCTTCAACCACGCCATACCAACCACCGTTGTTTCGCCACCAATTCGCAACATTTTTCGTCCATTCACGCCACAGACTCTCTACCACTTCTTCCGTTTGAACTTCAACAACACCAACAACGCTCCGTTTTTGACTCATTTGGTAAGCTTCACTACACCATCTCTATTTTTGTTTATTTGATTCAAGTACCATTAAGTTAAAGCTAATTGATAATATATTGGTGATATTCGATTTGTTTATATGAATCAATGAGTTTATGACTTGTATTATCATGGCAATACTTTGCTTGTATGTTGAATCGAGTATTGAAGTTGGTTATGTCATCAATGATAGAATTGATGCTAAAATTGTGATGATGTTATTGTTAGATTTGAAATGAGTGTGTTTGTTGAGATTATGTTTTGAGTGTGTCGGAAATCATGTGTTGAATTTGTTCTTGTGAGATATGAGGTAAATTTCAATTCTTTTCTTTAAATTGCTTTGTTCTTCATCCCGTATGCGTTATAGATCTTCAAACCATCTAGTGTAAAGTTTTTAAAAAATCGCCACCTTCATGAACTACACATTTTAATTGTTTTCATTATGCTGCTCCTGCATGTAGAGTCTAGTGAAACTCAAATATGTTTATGCTTCACATCTAATACCAAAATGTTTGTACATTTTATTTGTTTTCTTTATGATGTATTGTTGTTTAGCTTGGGAGCCCACACACGTAGTAAACCTATGACTTTAAAACAACCATATTAAAAATAAAATTACTATTTGATTCATTGACTTTCTCGATTTTGGGATTGAGAAGGATCACAACCAATGAGCAAAATTCTTTAAAATTTTAAACAAGACTATCAAAATTAAGTTCAAACTTAAAACATCTTTTATTTAAAAGAGATTTCTTACAATTTTAATTTCATATATTTATCTATTTATTATTAAGAAAGAAAAGTAATGTAATTAAATTATAATATTTTACTTTTAGATTATATTAAGTAATACTCATTATTTCGACATGCATGTGGAATATTCATGATGTCAATTTCGCTTATCGTTAAGTGAGGTACTTACTAACTTTGTGAATTGAATTCGCCATAGGGTTACTTGTGAAGAGTGAAAGTTTGACCGTTTTGTTTAGCTTAATTAAGACATGGATAAGACATGGATGAATTCAAACCGATTGTCGAAAGAGTACGAGAAAGGGTATGGAATTTGTTGAGTTTGCGGTTGCACTCCAAAGACCCGCAATGCCGTGTCCTTGCTTCTTTGTTATGGGGGTAAGGTTGACGGAATCAGTTGGGATCTCATTTACTACGGTTTGGAATTGATAGAAGTTATACATGTTGGACAATGCATGGTGAGAAAAGTACCGGAATGCCGAGTCGAGTTGTAATAGGAAGTATGCTTCAAACGATTTTACATACGATTGTGATCGAGTCGAAGAGATTGCGAAGCGCTTGAAGAAGATCTTGGATTGTCCCAAAATGTTTGAGAGGTTGGTAAGCGATCGCAGAAACCGTTGTATGTTGGTTGTTCAAAATTCACAAGATTGTCTCGGTGTTAAAGTTGTACAACTTAAAGGCGGACAATGGATGGTCGGATAAAAGTTTCACGAGTTATTAGCCCTTATGAAAGATATGCTACCGGAGGATAATGTTCTTCCCAATCGAACGTATGAAGCCAAAAAGATGTTGTCTTCTATTGGAATGAGCTATGATAAGATACATGCATGTCCAAACGATTGCGTTTTGTTTCAAACGAGTATGCGTTGAATGAGTGTCCTAAATGTGGTGCCCTCGATATAAGAAAAGTTGTCTCCTGCTAAAGTCTTATGGTATTTTCCTATAATTCCAGATTTAGACGCATGTATCGTAGTGAGACCGATTCAAGACACTTGACTTGGCATGCAGATGAAAGAATTATTGATGGAAAGTTGCGACATCCGCAGACTCACCACAATGGAGTAAAGTTGATCGAATATCCCGAATTTGGAAAAGAAGCAAGAAACCTTCGGTTGTCATTGTCTCGATGGAATGAACCCGCATGGTATTCAAAGTATCTCATAGCACATGGCCTCGTGATTCTTATGATTTATAACTTACCTCCGTGGCTATGTATGAAGCGTAAGTACATGATGTTATCTATGCTAATTTGGGCCTAAACAACTGTGGAATGACATAGACGATACTTGGCACCCTTAATCGAAGATTTAAAGTTTTGTGGGAGAGAGGTGTGGAGGTTTACGATGGGTATAGGAAAGAAAGTTTCAACTTGAGGGCGATGTTGTTTGGAACAATTAATGATTTTCCGATATAAATCTATCCGCATGCAACAAGGGTCAAAAGGCGTGTCTGTTTGTGAAGATGAAACCGTCGACACGATTGGCGCTTTGTCGAAGAATGTCTTTCGCCATCGTAGATTCTTAAATTCTAATCATCACTACCGTGGGTGGAGAAAAGCATTCAATGGAGGCCGAACATCGTCTGCCCGCCTTTTTGTCGTGATCAAATTTTGAAAACGTGAAAGATGTGAGCACTCGGTTTGGCAAGCCTTTGCACATTCAATTGTCAAGGGTGGGTGGAAGAAGAAGTCAATTTTCTTTGAACTTCCATATTGGAAGTCGTTGTCGTAAGACATTTCTGGATGTTATGCATATTGAAAAAATGTATTTGCGTTATAGGTACGCTACTCAATATACAAGGAAAGTCTAAGGATGGCGTTAACATAAGGAATGACATGGTAAACATGGGGATGAGAACGAATTGGGGCCCGTGTAAAGGAAGACGAACATATCCCTTTGCTTACACTCTATCTAGAAAGGAGAAGAAAACATTGTGTAAGTTCCTCGATGAAGTAAAAGTTCGAAGGCTACTCTTCAGATATTAGAAGACTTGTGTCCATGAAAGACCTCAAGTTAAAGAGTTTGAAGACGCATGATTGCCATGTTATAATGGAACATTTTTACCAATAGGTATACGTTCTATTCTGCCGAAAAAGTAAGCGCAATAACTAAGTGTGTTTCTTCTTGTGTCTATTTGCGTAAGGTGGTCGATCCCGCGATCTTACCAACATTGCAAAATGAGATAGTTGTTACTTTATGTGATCTTGAAATGTATTTTCCTCCCTCGTTTTTGACATAATGGTTCATCTAGTCGCTCATCTTGTGAAAGAGACACAACCCGGACCAACTTATATGAGATGGATGTACCTTTGAACGTTATATGAAAATATTAAAAGGGCGTGAAAAGCAGTCGACCGGAGGGTTGTATTGCCGAGCGATACGTTCTGTGAAGAAGCGGTTGAGTTTTGTACCGAATATCGTCAAATGTTCAATCAATTGGACTCCCAAATCTCATATTGTCGAAAAAAAGGAAGGAAAAATAAAGTTGGAAATAAATCAATGGTCGAACGGGATCAAGTGCACTTGTATGTTCGCACAATGAGATTGAGGTTGAGCCGTTTGTTGAAATGCACAAAGTTGTTCTCCGAGATTTAAATCCAAATAGAAATGAGAACCGGATAGTACGAGCACAATCAAGTTTCATACCGTGGTTTAGAGATCATATTTATTCAAAGTATCGCTCGATCCCGCTTGAATAAAGGTTGAGATGTTTAGCCTATGGTCCATCGTAATTGTGCTTTCTTATAGCGCATAATTAATGGATACACATTTTATACCAACAGGATGATAAAAGTACTATGCAAAATAGTGGTGTTACCTTGGTAGTGAAGCTATGCACATATCAAGTGCGAATGACTTAAACCGAAATTTGCAAATTTGTCATATTTTGGGGTTATCGATTTTGGTGTTTGATTACGCCAAGTTTGATTCGTATTTGGTTGCAAGTGGGTTGAAAATAATAGTGGCGCATTTAATGGATAAGTCGGATTTTGCAAGTGGATCTCAATAGGGTAGGTACAAAGATGAGCCTTTCATTCTAGCCTCTCAAGCTAAACAAGTGTTCTATGTCAATGATCCGACAAGTACGAAATGGTCTATAGTGCTTTTATCTAACAAAATAGTTGATGAAAAAATTGAAGATCAAGGTGATATTGGTGTTGGCATTGAATCTTGTACAAGAAACGATCAAAATGAGAATGAATCTTGTATTAGAAATGATCATAATGAGGGTATTTGGATCAATCCAACCGTCCGCATTGTTAAGAGACGCGTAGTACACAATCCTACCAAGAAAAGAAAGAGACGTTAGTGATAAAGGTAATAGTATACATAGTCCGACTAATTTGCTTTATTCAATTTGGTGCATATTCTCGTTTTGTACATAACTTTTGAACCATGTATCCGCTTGTTGACTTCTTTACATGTAACTATACTATTTTAACGATTCCGTAGCTGCTCATGCACTTATCTTTACATTTCGGGACTATTTTTTTATCGGTTTTGCTTCTGCCCGTAATCAAAAGTCGGGCTTAGGGTCTGAATTTCGGAAAACCGACTTTGTTTTGAGTCCGTGGCGACGTTTACCATAGCCATGTAAATTTCGCTCAATTCGATAACTTTCTTTTTACGCTTATTTTGATTTGTACCGATTTCGTTTCCGATTTACTTGTACATGCATGGTTTGACTTCCATTTGACTTGTATAGATTGTTAGCTTATTAATAGTGTACTAATGTGCTTTAGTTTGTTTGATACAGGTTCAATGGCTCCAGATAGAGATGCTCTACCTGAAAACCCACCTGAAAACTCACAAGAAAACTCACAAGAAAGAGTTGCTTCGGATACAAATGCTCCACCGACATCAAGCAAAAGAGGTTGCACGAGGCATCACTATTATGAGGGAATCATTCGACATAGAGACCAAGGATTAGTATACCGATTGGAATGGAATTCTGATAAACAACCAATTGGTCCTAATTCTGCAAAGTTGACAAGTTATATTGGTACACTTGTCCGTATTCATATTCCGGTCTCCGTAGCTACCTGGAAATCGAAAACGAAAAATTTAGAATTGGAGGAGAAAAAACAAGCGATTTGGGAAGAGCTTCAGGTATATATCATATATGGTTAATTGTTGTTATTATCTTGACGATAAATTGTTTAAATTACTTATACTAACACACTATGCGACGTTTTTGCAGAGGACTTTTGAGATACCGATGAACGTAAAAGCTACATACTTAGTTTGGCCAAAAGATATAGAGGTGGAAAAGTTTTTGACAAACACCTATCTTAAGGATAAAGATGGAAAATTTCTTGAAGAGGCACCGGACGGCCAACAAAGTATGCGACCTTCATTGATGAAGCAGTTCAATGAGTTTGTAAAGCAAAGAGATGAAGCTTTTCGAAAAAGAGTGCCACGAATAGTGAGAGAGCATCCAAACCCGCGTATCCATACAAAAAGGCGTTTGGGATATGCACGCAGAGGATAAAATTGTAAGTAAATAGAAATGCGTTTTAATTAATTGTCTACATGTGCATGTTTTAATTGACGATTTTATCGTTTGTGTCAATGCATAGTTAGAGGAGACTAAAGTGAGGAAGCTTCACTTCTGTACATGTGTTGTGGAAGGAAGCTCGTGTGGGCAAGAATCAAGTCATCGATCCCGATGTTCGAGAGTTTATACCGAATGTGTAAGTATAATCGTGTCTTTAATTAAATCAAATGTTTTTAATATATAAATGATTTTTATCTCCACTAATAATTATTTAAATGTAAATGAATTACGAGACCTTGTCGCAATCGGCATCCACCGGTGAGGAGAGCGTTTAGTAGAGTACTAGATGCTCCCGAGTATCCGGTCGGGTGAGGGGTAAGGGTCATGGTGTGACTCAACCTCTTTTATAAGAGTTCTAGGAGAAGATCAAATCTTACCAATGAAGAAGTGTTGCAAAAGTTGCAGGAATTGCAAGCACAGGTCTCTGAATTGCAAAGAGATAAAGATATGTATATGAGAGAAAAGTGCAACACTTCATCCGGTAATATTCACTCATCCGATATATTATTTAATTAGTCCCACAATATAATTTATTTACACTTTTCAATGAAAATAATCTAATGTTTATTATGTTTTTATTTAAGGTTGTTGTATGACAGAGTGTTGCGCGGGACTGCATTGTCTAACAGATTCCGGTTCGTGTCTTCCGCCCATTGCAGCGGAATGGAAATTGTTTCGATCCGAATCATTAGACTTAGTCGATAGATTCATGTCCACCGTGAAAGTCGCATCTTTGGCGTATAATACCACCAAGTAGGGTTAGTTTCTCAATATAATCTTGGTTCATCTAATCTCTTCTTTAGTGTATAGCAATATTTTCATATAACCTATTGTTTTAATTTATAGAGCTTTGTTCTTGCTATCAACCCGATAAGGGAAGTCGGTATTATCCGAATTAAGGGTGAATGGACCAATTATCCGCCATGAAGGAAATCGTTGATTTGTAAGTGGGATCGTTCTAAATATATATTCGTGTATATTTATATATTTACTTATTTGTGGGATTGATCTAAACATATGCTTTTATATATTTGTTAATTAGATCAATACAAGTATTCCGTAGTCAACGGACGCAGTATCCGGACTAAATCAAACAACATCACCGGATCAAGTGCGGTACATTACTTTTCACAAATTTGCTTATAATATTTATGCTACTTGGTAAAACAAGACAACTTATATAGAATCTTATTTGTTTTTCTATGTAGTGTCCGCTCTGTAATGTGATTCGATGGATACTTTGTATTGAGGTTTATGAAAGAAATCATTCAGCGAATCAATTAGAGATTCCCCACGGTATAAATTTATAACTTAAGATAATTTCATATAATTTATTACATTTACCTAAATATATCATTCATATTATGTTTTTGTTTTATAGTACCTTGACGAATTCCGTACACTGGGTACTCAAGCTAAAGTTAGAAGAAATCAAAGAGGAATTGTGTCAATTTTATATTAAGCAATTTTTCATGTAGGATGTGTCGATTTGAACTATAATATTGTTGATTTTGTAATGATGTATATATATAATTTTGGATATTATAATGGTATTATATTAGTATATATATTGTCTTCCGATGGTGAAATAATAGCGTCGAAAATATATTTGTGTCAAAAATATATTACAGTCGAAAATATTACGGTCGAAAACATTACGTCGATGGGAGGATTAAATTATAGGCACATAAAAATACCTCATTTAGAACAGCGCTTTTAAAAGCGCCTTAAAGGTCCACCTACTAAAGCGCTTAGTAAAAGATAAAAGCATAAAATTAAAAAAAAAAGCGCTTTTGGAAAAGCGCCTTATAGGGGTTTATCAGCTTTTTCCGAAAAAGCGCTAATAGGGGCCTACCGGCGCTTTTCCAAAAGCGCTTTGTCTTCGCTTTTTTTATTTTGCTTTTCTTCTGAAAAGCTCTTAAAGGTGGTCTACCGAGCGCTTTTCGAAAGCTCTTATAGGGTCCCGAGCGCTTTTAAAGCGCCTTAAAGGGGAGCGCTTTTAGAAGCTTTTGTTATTACCGTTTAAAGCGCTTTTAAGCGCTTTTAAAGGCCAAAATAAGCGCTTTTAAAGCCCTTTTCCGTAGTAGTGTTTGAAAAGGCAAGGAGATGTAATCATTCAACAGCTCGAGGTAGGCAGAGATCTTTCAGACTTCCAATAGAAGAGAAAGCGTATAGAATTAAAGAACCAATAATGATCACACTAGCTTGACATGCGTGAAATCTTTCCAATTTCCAAGAGAAGATGAAGAATTAGAATAAGCAATAAAAAAGCGGAAGAACATCAAATCAACTTCATCTAAAGGAATCAAATTGAGTTCTCCTGCTCAAGCTACCAAAAATGCCGAGAATCAAGATGTTGTTGTTATAGAGCGTGTTGTGGTGTAAAACCATTCTTAGAATCAAGATGAGAAAAGAAATCGGTATTGTGCAATAGAAATGTACTTGAGAGCTCTCAGGGTGAGGTGAAGAAGAAGAAGAAGGTTGAGAAGGCAAATGATTTTTTTTCATATGATGATGATGCTGATGCTAACTATGATTGTTCAAACTTCCTCTCAGTCAGAGGATTTAGATTTGATTAATTTTATGTAATAAAATTTTATGTAATAGAAGTTTATATGTAATGGAAGCTTATTAACTCCAGGGCTTTTTCTAGATTAAATATATCAATTAATATACTAATAAACATATAACTAATTGAAAATTCAATAGTTTGGGATGGGCTTACTTGTAAGAAACTGTCTTTTAGTTGCATTCCTGTCAAGTTAAATGCATCTGCAGTTTCAACATCAACAATGGAATTCAAACCCTACTTCAACTATTACATTTCATAACAAAATAAACATTAAACATAAAGGAGAGAAGAAAAAATAACATCTTCAAATTTCTAACAAATCTTTCTGATTTCAGTTTGTTCTTCAAATTCTTGTTCTTGTTCTTTGAATCTTCATACATAACCTTCAAAATGGATATTTTCAACTGTGACTTCATAATTCACTCATATTTATTTATGATATTTTCTCCCATGTCTTCATCCCAATATGAACAAATTACATGTTTCATCACTCCTCCAAAATGGACATCTCCAAAAAAGTCTTCCTTTATTTTGTCCCTTCTTTCATTAGTACGAAATCATACGACCATCACAACCACATAAATTTTCGTATTGAGATTTTACAGAAGAAGAAGACATTAAAACACCTTTGGTTGAATTTTTCTTCAAATGCGACATTGAAACGAAACTAAACAACTACAATGTCGATAATATTTTACGTACTGTAAAGGAGAATACTGTGTCGGTTTTGTTGTCTTCCTTCCAGAAGATGATGATGGCGTTGGTGTTAGGGTTGTTTCATCTTGTTTCTTTTTTTAGTGGTAAAATGGATACTTAGTGTTTAAAATATATAAAGAAACACTGGTGTGTAACAATGATTTTACAAAACAACCGCATTGATATCCATATTATTATTTAGTTACATATAAATAAAAATGAAAAGGCAAGCATAAATGTCAAAGTAATAAACTATTTGAGAGTGATGAGGTTCGAACCCATGAAAGCTTCAATGTATCACCACAACGTTAACACTAACCATTACTACACCCTTAAATTTTTTAATTAAAATATATAAAAACATGTTACCACAAGAGTTTAGACGTGTCACCACAGTGTTTTGGAAAACTGTGATAACGTTGGTGTTGTTATATGCATGTTTTGTAGTAGTGAGTTGACAGGGAAAAATTTATTATAGAAGGGAATCTCATCTCAATCACACACCGGGTCTGATTCAATCGGTTCGCGTGTATCATGCTTTGTTGTTTATCTTCGTGTGTGTGTGTGTGTGTGTGTGTATATATATATATATATATATTAGTTAACGAGATATGTTTTGAGTTTGTTATTGATCCTTCGTGTTTCAACAATTATAAATTTATATGTCTATCATTCTTGTCTTCACAACCCTTAGAATGCAGTCTCAAAGATAGAGGGACGAGGTTGAAATCTTAGGGGAACCATAGAGAGTCAATGGTAGAACTTCATATAATGGTATTCTTGAAATTTGATAAACCATTTGAGGTATTTAAGGGGGATTAAGAAACACTTCTAAACACTTTAGTTTTGTATGTTTCATACATAAATATTTTGTTCTTCAAAACTTATTAGGTGATTATTTTCTTTTAAATCTTTTGTAATATCTTGTAACAATTATTGTAAGTATAGTGAATAAGATATGTGTTATCTTTATGAGTAGATCAATTTGATCAAACTAGTTAAACATGTTTTCGTGGTCTTGTCTTTTATTGACTTGTTGTGTATTTGCCTACACTCTCGGCAAGTTACCAGGTTGGCGTTGTTATTTGTGCCACATATCAATTTTTTGGTGTTTTTGAAACTATCAATAAATTAATTAGATTTGTTAGAGTTTTCACTACACTTGGACCCACTATAGGACAAAGGTATTTTTTTAACAAGCGATACCATGTGTTCTAAATGGAGAATTCAAAAGTTTTTGGGAGACAAAAATTTTGGATTGTGGAAAGTGAAGATGCAAGCAGTTTAAACTTAATAGAAATATATTGAAATATTGAAGGGTCACACATTAATGCCTATACGCCTTACACAAGCAGAGAAGACTGAGATGGTGGATAAGGGCTCATGAACTATTATCTTGTGCCTCAGGGATAAAATTCCAAGAAAAGTCACCAGGGAGTAGATTGTGTCTTTAATGTGTGAAAAAAATTAATAATTGTATCTAAGCAAGTCTTTGGCTCAATGTTTGTGTTTGAAACAATAATTATTCTTATTTTAAATGGTAGGGTACAAATCCGTTGTGGAGAGTTGACAAAATTTTACAAGATCGTAAGAATATTGAGGTTAATATTGATGAAAATTTTAAGAATTTACTCTTTTTAAGCTCATAACCCATATCCTTATAGAATTTCAAAGATGCTTTTGTTTATGACAATGAATTTACTATTACTTTGGGTAAAGTATAAATGATTATGAGATATAGGAAATTTTCAAATGTGAAAGATTTGAATATTGACGATAGTGATGAATGCTTGAGTGTCTCAAGATGATAAAGTGAATGTAGATGGATGTCTAAATTAAAGAGGTTTGACGGGTCAATATTAAAATGATTCACTTGTTAGAAAATCAATTACTTGATAACGGATTCTCTCGAGAAGATGGGGTAGTGATGCTTTGGTTCAAATCGTAGTTTACTTATATGAGGATAGTGTAGCGGTAAAAATATTCAAGACTAAGCCATTATTTTACTTAACTCGTAATCGGTGAAAGCCGTCACCGCACTTTATTGTTTCCAAAGGAATGAGAAAAGAACGAATAAAATCCTAAGAAGTTTTTAAAGTAAAAAACTAATAAAACTGAGATCTAGGTACGTGGGTTAGTTATGTAAATGGAAGGGATTAGCACCCTAAACATCTAAGGTACTCTGGGGGAACCTTTTTGAAAATTTATGAATGACTTTAAAAAGATATGTGTAAAACAGATGGTGGAGAAGAGAAAAGAAGTATTTTTTACAATTTTTGATTTGATAGAACATCCAATGAGTTATAGGCCTACATACCAACAACGTGCAATATTGAAATCAAAATCCATGTAGTTCGGGTAAAAAATATCGAAATTGGTGTATTGGTTAATTTTAAGGAGAAGAAACATCTTATTATATTCGAGTGAAAAACATACTTACTATCCACAATTATGAGAAAGGAGAATTTGCATCATCTCAAAGCGGAGGATATGGCTTGGAGTTAACATCAACAAGGCATCACTCAAAACCAAGTGGAAAAGTCTTACTTCACTACCTATTGGAGAAGAATAGCAGTTTACATCACTACAAGAATTGACAAAAGTCTAATCTTTTGAGAAAAGTTCTAAAAGTAAAAAGCCAAAATGGAAAAAATGGTTTGAATGAGGTTAATTGATTTTTAGTCTTGTAAAAATATGTAAAACTATGACTAAATTGATTAATGGTTTATTAAGAAAAAGATTTTGAAAATGCATAGACCTAAGTCTAAGTTTATTGTGAAAAAGATTCAAATTTTAAAAACAAGAAGAGTTTTGAAAGGGATGGAGAAGATTTTGAAACCAAAGAAGATATGAGGACGTGAAGGGACTATCCTATGTACACAAAGTAAGAGTTAGCTAAAAGAACGGTCTAACCAACAAGGAGCCAACACTTGATATAAAGAAGTCAATGTAGAATTCTCATCCTTTGGATAAAAGACTAAGCCAAATAAAATACTTCGACAAACACCAAGCCTTGGATGAACTAGTGTCTCAGATGAATTAATGCCATCACAAAAATTGGACAGAGTAAAAATGTATACAAAGTAATCTCACTCACAAATGAGCATAAAAAGAATAACCTGTACATAAATAAAATTAAACCGAATTCCTTGGAGTAAACCCCAAACACTTCAGACAAAATAACAACAGAGTAAGAGAGTCTACAAGCCAAGGTCAAGATCCTAACTCTAAGTCCAAGATCCAAGCATAGGGTGTAGTAACCAAGTCCAAGTTAACAATTTTTAGGGTTTAATCCTTTATTAATGTTTTAAGCACAAACAAAATAAAATGTCCAAACGAACAAAGAGAAAATGGCATAAACATAAACACGAGAATGGATGCCAAAAAAGTAAAGTAAAGCAATAAAAGACATAAAAGTAAAGTTAGAAGTTAAAAGTTAATTGTTAGAAGGTAGTGATTAGTTGTTAGTGACTATAGGTTTTAAATTAAGGATCCATAATGATTTGAACATTGAGTCAAAGTTAAAAACAATGAAGACTCATTATAGGATTGATAGAATCAAAGTCTCCTAACAATGAGCTTTCAAGGTTATTGGCCATAGCTCAACATTTAATCATCCTTGGGCTTTAAAGCATAAAGCTTGGACCACTAAAAATCAATCAAGTAAAATAAGGGAGATCCACATGATATGGTTCATAATGATTTGGATCATGAGCATAGGTCAAAGTTTATGAAGATTCATTAGAGGATTGATATAATCAAATCCTCCTAACAAAGAGCTTTCAAAGTTATTGACCATAGCTCAACACCTAATCATACTTGGACAATTTCAAGCATAAATCTTGAGACACTAATAACTAATCAATAGGAAGGGAAGAATGATAATGAGATGAAGATGGATGGGGAACTCACAGTGTAACCAATGTACCAGATGAATTCAACTAGGTCTAACTCCATCAAAATCAATCAGCTATCTAGGTGAATTTGGTCTTAAGACGTATCTACATCCATATTTCATTGATGTTGATAAAATTTAGGACTCAAGATGTCTCCATGTATCACCAAGTCAAAACAAGTCATTAATTAATAAAAATAATAAAATAATATATAAAAATGATTTAAAAAATGGTTATTTAATTAGATTTTATTGATGAAATACCTAATGGTATTTAAACAACAAATATAAATCCAAAAAAATTACCAGAGGTCAAACATAAGTCAACAAGTGTTGACAAAAAATATCAAAAATATCAAAAGTCAGAAACCAATTTTAAAAATTAAAGAATTAAGTTAAATAAACCAAAAATCATAAAAAATAGGAAAATAAAAAATAAAATAAAATAATTTGATTAATATTTGTAAACATGTCATCGGACCCTCTCAATTTTTTTAAGAATTTTAAATGACCAGAAAATATTTTTAAACAATCAAACAAATCAAAACAATAAGAAAGGTAAAACAAAACAAAATAATGAAAAAATATAATAGAGGAAAGATAAAAACCAAAGTAGTTTTTGTAAATTTTCCATAATTTTTGAAGTTGAAATGAATTTTTTATGAATTTTAAAGTTTAAAACAATTAAATATAAAAATCAGAAAATAAAAAAATAAAAAATAATGTAGACCACTGGATCATTGTCAAAACGTGTTAGTAAGAAGATCCAAGTGATCTGACAGGTTGTGCATGATATGGCCCTATTTGAATTTCACACTGGATTAGTGTTTTTAAAAAAAGAAAAATATAAAATAACAAAAAATATTGTGTGCTGGATCGATGTTGACTAATGAAAGTAATCATATCGGAGTGCTCACACGCGTTAAACACCTTATAATATTGTGAAATAAAAACATCTAATCCAATTTAAATCGACCAACAAAAATAAAACAAATGGCCTGTTATCATTGGTTGAAGATGACACATCATCATCTTCAACCTTCATCCACTGTAAAACAAGGTGGGATCGATGATCATGAAAATGGCTCAGACTTACACCATCGTGCTCGTCTTCTCCTTGCCATCATCAACATGTAATTCATTTAAATTAAAACTCAAAGATGAATGGGAATTTTGAAGAAAATCAGAAGATCGTGAAATTTAAAATCAAGATGAAATGCATATTTCTCAACCATTTTAAAAATCAGAAGAAGCACGAGCCTTAGAGATGAAAAGAGAGAAAGATATCATCAAAACAACTGTGAAAATGTGAGAGAATCTAACTGTTAGAGTTCACTTGAAAGCTTCTTAAAATGGACTTATATGGCTGGATTAGGCTTGTTCTAGACTTAATTCTTGTTGGAGAAGCTTCAGGGAAGTTCAATGAAGCTTGTGGAATGAAGAATTTGGAACTGGAAGTGCTCTAACCAAGGATTTGAAGTTTCAGAAAAGTGAGGTATGGAGGAATTTTGACAGAGGTTTTTTTGGCTCTCTAAATCTTGAGAAATGAATGAGGAAAGGTCTCTATTTATAAATAGAGTGAATAATGATGATAAATGGAGAGGAATCGTTCCAAATCTTGCTTTTCAAGTTAATCTGTGTGAGCATGGAATGTGTGACTTGCACGTGATCAAAACTCACTCAAACAATGCGTTTTGATGATCAAAATATATGTGGAACCCTGCTAAACTTGATTAGTATTGAAATCACGTGCTAATTTGGATTGTAATTGCAAATCAAAGTTATTCAAAAGATGACCATCGAGCAAGGATGTCAATCCATGGTGCCATGTTCAAAATTGTATAGCTCACTACTCGGGGACCTTTATGGTGAAATTTTGGATTCTTTAGAATGATGAATGATCAAGCTTGACAATGTGCTTTGAAAGTTTTCATTTTGGTACTTGAACTAAGGGTGTGTTTGTTTCATGGTTGAAAATTTTATTTCTTGGAATGTTATTTCTAGGATTATTATTCCTTGGAATATTATTCCAACCCATGTGTGTGTTTGATAAGAATTTAGGTTCTTAGGAATAATTATAAAATTTGGTTAATTTTAAGTTTTAAAAATAAATAAATAATAGTAAATAGGAATGATAGTGGGAAGTTAAAGTTGGTTGAATTTATTCTCATGGGAATGTTATATTCCCACCCTTTATGCCTTGGAATAAAAATAGAGAATCCATGAGTAAATAATATTCCTTGGAATAAAAAGTTCCTTGGAATAATTTTTTAAAACTTGAATCAAACATGGGAATATTATATTCCCTTTGTCACATTCCCCGGAATAATTTTTATAACCTTGAAACAAACACAACCTAAGAGTTGTGTCCATTCGAATTTGTGAAAAACACATTGATTTTTATACTTTGAAATATTTCTAAGTATAAACTTCAAAAATGACCTATAATGTCTTGCAAAATTCAATGACTTTCCACTCAAAATTGGACTTTGATCTTTGAAGAGAAAATGTTAAGGACCCTTCAAATTGAATTGTAGAATTGAGATCACTCAAAAAACATAAAAATTAAGAGAGTTATGATCATTGGAAGGTGATGAAATTTCCTTGAGAGATCCACAAATGACCTATAATCTTTTCAATTCTTAAACAAACTTCCAAGCATTTTCAAGCCTAGGACATTGAAACAAAGTTGTAGTAGACATCCCAAATATTATTGTAGAAAAAGAATGGGCTCAAGGATATAAAAATTGACCAAGTTGTGATCATTTGAAGTCCAATCATAGAATTCCTTGGCTTTCCCAAAGGACTTGAATTCTTCTTCAAATTTAGATGATATTCCATGCAAAATTAGTCGTTGATATGAAGTTGTTAAGGACTACTTGAAGAGAATCATGGATTTAGAACCACTTACAAATCTCAAAAATTGAGCAAGATATGACCTTGAGAAGTCAACAAACCCTCGTGTAGAGAGTACCACTATGACTTGTAATTCCTTTCAACTTTTGATGAGTTTCCATTCACAAATGGACTTTCCATGTGATGATAAGTTGTTCTAGATGGATGATAAGAATCCATATAAAAAATAACCACCTCAAATATTGAAAATTTAAAGAGTTATGCATTTATGATCATATAATCAAGGACTTGCCCCAATTAGGTCAAACCCTTTGGTTCAAACTCGAATCTTTTGAACTTTCTTTGCAAATAAAGGCATGAAGAGATATATTAGACATTGAAATGGAATCATATTGAATAAACTTTGATGATTAAGTTCATCTTTCAATTAAAGTTGTTGAAGAATACATGGAAATAAACATACGAATCTTTGATTCTTCTGGATGATCCCAATCACTAATCCTTGAGGCAAATTTGACCAAATGAAGTTAAGAGATCTTATTAGACCAAAGAGTTTTGATGCCATAGATATTTCCTTGAAGCTCATGCTTTTAAAATCCATTTAATTATCATTTGATTGAGTATTAACCTTCAAACTCTAGCTCAAGAGATGAATGTGATGCACTTAGATCCTTACCTATAATGTACAAAGAAAAAAACAAATACATACATATTTGGGATTTTGGTTAAAGGTTAGCAAATATATAACAAATCCACATAAGATACACATTTTAAGGTGCTCAGTGATCCCTCAAGAGAAAACTTAAACATAAGAGATAGTAGAGGAAAGAACCAACCCTAATGTGTGATCTTGATGCATTAGGATGATATGAGATGATAAAGGATCTTAGGGGCGAAAATTGGGGTATAAAAGATTGTTATGATAATGGTGATGCACTAGAGGTGTCTAGTTTAGACACATAAGAGAGTTATATTATGGACTCAGGTTGTTCTTATCACATGTATCCAAGAAAATATTACTTTGAGACTTTGAAGTTGGAGAAAGGTGGGATAGCTCGCCTTGGTAACAATAAGGCTTGCAAGGTTCATGTTACATTAGAGCTTAACATGGGGTATTTAGTATTTTGCGTGGTCAAGTAATCATAGCTAAATGGTAAAAAAAACGAGGCTTATATATTTTAGAAGGTTCTAATATTGTTGTTGATTCATCATTATCAGTTAGTGAATACTTTCATTACAAGAACAAGCTATGAGATTTAAGGTCAAGGAATGGTAGATTCTTGGAGATTGTTTTAGAGAACTTTAATGAGTTTTGTTGAAGATAGGGGATAAAACTATATTTGAGCGCTGAGTTTGTACTGAATTTATAGAGTAAGATTGGTGCCAAAGCACCTTAACGAGACAACAAGTATCACTTACATGAATAAACATCCAAATACTTATGAATGTTTGGAGTAGAAAATATTCAACGTACTATAAATGTCATAAAAGCTTTACCTATTGCACAAATCAAGATAATACAACTTTGTGGTAAAGTTTTGGATTGTGTCTTAAATTGCTATCTAAGTGGGGGTAAATGTTATAAGTTATATGAAATAGAACCTCGAGGATCTAAGTTCATCGTTCACATAAGTATTACTTCTAGGGAGTCCCATGAGGGTAATAAGAGTAAAAACATGAAGATGAGGTTTTTATAAATTATGGATGAAACGGCCTAGTTTGAGGTGGAGATTACTGCTATGGATAGTGGTAGTGATGAATCATTTGCAGAGACCTTTTATTTTCATTGGAATCGTGATAATGAGAGGAGGGAGATTGTTCCATCTCAAACTTACGATTATGGTGGCCTTTAGTGTTATACTATGAATGTAGCCAAAGGGTCATAAACCTCAGAAGTAGAGACCTTCATGGAGGCATTCGAAACCATGTGGAGTCAAATATGGTTTAAGAATCATGTTAGACCAATGAAGTGGGAATTACTCGCTGGAAGTAAGTTGATGCATGTGAAAAGAAAAAATTTCAAGCATGGGTTAAACTTGATCAAATTTGTTTATAGATGATTCTAACTAGAGATAACAACAAGGTGGTTGATGGATAAATTAGAATCACCTTAGTTATAATTCCATGTGAAGAACTATAGAAGTGTGTCTTAAGATTTTGAGTGATGGGGATAAACAAAACATGTTTCAAGATTTCCAAAAATTAGAAATTCAAAAAGCAGCAACAATGTCAATGTATGACACTATAGCTACGAGGAAGCTCCTTGAAGTTGCGGCCAACAGAAGAGGTCCCACTGTCGATAAAAAGTCGATAGTTCGATGGTCACCGGCCGTTGAATTAGGGAGTGTAGTAGAGGTTAGGCTATCCACTAAGGAGCTTTGCTAGTGGGTGTCAGTCAAGTCGGGTCTGGACAGTGAATTTGGGTCCAGTAAGCATTAGGTACGGTTTAATTTGTTTTGTGCCTCAGGCTTAGATTTTTTTGTCTAAAGATTAATTTTTTAATGAGTTGCGTTTTGGGCTCATTAAGCATCCATTGAGTTTCAACAGTTATAAGTATGTATTTTTAGTATTCCTGTCTTCATAATCTTCATATAGTTTGAAAGATATGAAGAATATGACTATCTTAGGAGAATCTTAGAGAGACAAGAGTAAAAATTCCTATAATCGTGTTCTAGGAATTCGAGAATCATATTAGAGGTATCTATGGAGATTGAGAAATACTTCTAAATATTTTGATCTTCTACGATTCTCATATAGAGAGTTTGAGATATAGGAAAAACCTTTGGGGGTAGAAAATAGAGTTTGTTTTTAGAAATTTCGGTAACTATTTTTTTATAACTCAGTTATCTCCCAAAAGTAAATTTGATTGATCAAATTAGATAAATGTGTTTCTTTGTGCTATTGTCTTTTATCTTCTTATGAATTGTTGTCGATTTTTCTTCAGTTTTCATAAGTTAACATGTTATTGTGTTTTTTGTGATAATTTATTTTGCTTTCCATTCTTACTTATCTCACACATCAATTTTTTTGTGTGTGTTTGAAACTATAAAAAATCAATTAAATTTGTTAGATCTTTATAGCATGTTTAAAAATTTAGATTTAATGAATGGATTCAACCTATTGAATTGAAAAGTTAGTTAGCTTTTTGGTTGACTTGATTTCGATTTATGTTTTGACTAACTCAATAGATATGTAGTTCAATTGTTGGTGTTTTTTTCCAATTATTTTATTTTATTTTATTTTCGATTTAAATATTTTTTGGTATCTTAACTTAATTTAAGATTTTACTTTGATCCCTTATTTAATAAATACGAGTTTTTAATCCTCAAAAACTATTAGTTAGTTAACTTGATCATTTCTGTTAATTTTTAACTTTAGATATATTAGATGAAACAATATTGTTGAGGGTCCACTGTAACACCCCATTTCTACCCAACGTTTATTTAATAAAATCAGAGTGCGAAAATTACAACAAATGAGGCATCACATTCATAATTCAAAACTGTTGATCGCGACTTTATCGTCTATTAATCAGCAGACTGCAAGTGCACAGTCCTATCGCGTAGTTTTAAAAGATATCGAACCCACAGAGACTATAAATCGAACTATTGTTATCCTAAGTTACGTATCACTAAGGCGAATAATTCTTTAAGATTTTTGGTTAAGGAAAATATAATAAATAAATAGATATTAGTATGTAATTCATCTAACCTAAGGGGATCTGAATTTCCACTGACGTGTTACTCAAGTTGAATAAAAATCCTATTTCAGCAACCAATATTCATCTAAAGATCCTATCTCAAACTGTCGCTCTGTTGAATCGGATCATGTAATTAAATCCTAACGTATGCTCGCTATCCACCGAATTTAAAAACACTTTTGAAAATAAATAAAGTTTAATCTCTTTTAAAACGTCAGATTTTAAAATTAATACCTAGTATCCACTATCGGTTCTAAACCTCAAACTGCGCTCGTTGGTTTCTAACCTTAATCCAGTTTATTAACCTCAAATTTTCGCTGTTGGTTTCTAAACCTTTTAATAAATTAAATTAGATATCTAAATCAGAAAGAATATTTTTAACAACGTAACATTATGCCAGTTTATTTTCAGATTCCTTTGGTTCGATTAATTTACATACCAATATCAAAACGATTTAGCCAAACATAGAATTTAGCATAAACAAACTAAACATGAAGATAAAAATTAAGAGCAACATGATAATTAAATTAAAAGTAGTAAATGATAATAATAGCAACAATAATAATAATAATAATAACAATAATAATAATAATGATAATAATAGCAATACAATAAAGAACTCATAAATGCTAGAAATGAAGAACTTGAAATAAACTTCTATTATGATGACAAGATTGTGATCCAAGAGTACATAGATTGTAGGCCTAAAACTAATGGTGTGGTAGTTCCCCGATATGAGAAACTACCACTTTTACAAATATAATTTCTGCCTAAAACTATGAATAACGCTTCCGCGCACAAACTTGGATGTCTCTAAAATGAATGCTAACTAGTTTATATAGTGAGAAATTGTGGAAGTTATCATGAGAGAAGTAGTGATGATAATGGAGAAAGTGGAGAAAGAAGTGGAAAAGTGGGAAGTTGAAAAGATCATGGGGGTGATAATGGAAAGTTTGGCTGATGGGCCTAGCTTTGCTTCTGTAATTGGGCCTTATATCTTTTCTTTTATATTTTGAGCATTTTTCTTCATGTCTCCTCCATTTTTACTTCTTTTCTCGAAAATTCTTCATTTAATTAAATATCTGCAAAATAAACAAATACTAGCGTAATACATAAATAAAGTAATATAATTAAATAAAAATAGTAACATTGTTTATGAAAATTACGTCAAATATGTTATATAAATTCGTGTTATCAAACTCCCCTATGCTTAAACCTTTGCTTGTCCTCAAGCAAAAAGTAAAAAAAAATCACTTCAAAGATAGGTTAAACGCAGATATAAAACACAATTCAATTTGTACTTGGTTGAAATTCACTTTGTTGGATAACTCGAGTTTAGACTTTGACACCAAAATTACCGTAATAACACTAGATAACCCCATTTTGCGACCAATTTAAGTCATGAATTATAGCTCGACCTAATACTTTCGCTTTGTTTCACCCGCTTTCATTCTTGCGCAATCACATTAAGCCCTTTACCTTACGCGCACATAGTGGAGTAACCAGTTAGTGACTTTGATCTTTATAATCCATAGAGTCCCGGTACTTATATTTGGTACTCCTTTATCCAATTACAAAGGGGATCGATCGTCATCCCTACCAAGTTCAGACTGTGGACCACCGAACCAATTCATAATGGATGTTTGCATAAATATTTTATAGTTTTGATCGTTGAATTAAATGATCCGTAAGGACCATCTAACTTAATAAGTGCATCTTCTAATAAAATTTTCTTTAAAAATCTTGATCAATCACTTATATTCATCGATTCTCCACGTAGTTTGTCGTTTAAGGCGGTCGATCGCTTAATAAACTACTCGGGATTACTTTAAAACTAAGTCTTAAGGTGTTGGTATAATAAGTACTTAAATCAATCTAACACGTTGGGGTTTTAAAGTGTTAGGACGATAACAATTTTGCTAAGTCGCTCAATTCTTATTTAAAATAGGCAACCTTAGTATTATTTGAGTGTGTTAATATATGAGTTTTAATTTTTGTTAAAATTTTGTCGTTATGGCTCAAGAAAAGGAGAAATTCGAATAAGCACGAAATTTAAACATAAAAGACTAAAATTTCATAAACATGTATTTTATTGAATGGAAATTTTGCATAGAAAAAGGAAACTAAAAGGAAAAACTAAATAGAGCAAAGAAAATAAAACGAAAAAATGTTCGAATTCCAAACTTAAAATAAGCATTGTCCTCAATGCGATAGAACCAGAGAAATCGAAAGGGAAGGGTGGTCACCGAGGAATCTTAATTTGCATGCCTTTTAGTAATACATGTGACTTAGGCAAATAAGGAACAATTTTGTAGACCACATGCATATATATTATATACTTATATATATATATATATATATATATATATATATATATATATATATATATATATATATATATATATATATATATATATATATATATATATATATATATATATTATAAATAATTCTAGAATTTTAATATATATAATACTAGTATATAATGCTTTTTAATTAATATAATAAATATTGGGAAATATTGATTTGGTATATTAATAGGAGAAATGCGATAATTAAAATATTACTCAATTATAATTATAAATATTAACGTGAAATTTTTATTGAGTTTAATTATCGGTATTACGGGGAAATAGTTCAAGCGCATCAGAAGAAAGGGTGCAATAGATAACCGACTAAAAATTTAAAATTTAACATAAAATAGAAAAATTGAAAATACGAAAAAGAAAAATTAAAATTAGAAACTAGAATGACTACCCGTTGATTTTCCATGGCCACTTATCAAGCCATCTCACATATCCCTCACCTTTTCTTTTCTTACGTCTGTAGGGCGGTTTATTCTTTCGACATATTGGTAGTGGTTCTGGATTTATCCTAAGTATAAATTTTTCAATTTTTGGCTTAGTGATTTCGTCCATCGCCTCAAAAGTTAACCTTACCCTCTTAACAGTAATTATATCCCTAATTTTATGGTCCTCTAATTTTCGCTTTTTAGGCAAGACTTCCAATAGTGGTGAATTAGTATGGATATTTTTCAATACCGCAACGTACGTTTTAGATTGGGAGTCTACCGGAGTTTCCATAAAAAAATTCGGGAAGGGAATCAGTGGGATGTAGTGATTCGGGATTACAATAGATGCTTCCTTCTCCACCTCTTTTACAACCTCCTCTTCGAACATTGTTGGTTCATTTTTCTCAATCTCCACTATTTTCTCGTCAAAACTTTCCTCGGCCACAATATCACTCTCCACATACTCATCATCACTTTCTAGATTTCCAAGTAGTTTTTTCATAATGGTTGTTTCAACATCCACATCTTCCTCAGGTTGAGGTTCTAGAAGGTTTTGTGTGAGTTGGGAGATTTTAGTCTCTAAGCCAATGGTGTGAGACGCGAGGGATTCAACCATATTGGTTAGTTGGCTAAGGGTTTCATTAATTTGAAGACTTTGTTTTCGTACCTCTTCATTTTGGATAATTTGTGCTTCATTTTGGATAATTTGGGTTTCTACAAAGTGCTCAATCATAGACTCTAACCTAGAGTTAGTTATCATCTCATCTGAATCTTCCATTGATGTTTCAAAATTAAAATCTTGCGATTCGTCGGAGTCTTGAAAGTAAGTTAAAGTCTCTTTTTGTGTTTCCCTATCGCGTTCTATCATTCTACATGATTCGTTAAAATCTTCCATTAATATTTCGAGATCAGATTTATATGGTTTTGGTGATTCTTCAAAATATTGGGCGTGATAATTGTAGGAAGAGTTTGGTTGAGGAAAGGTTTGGTTGAAATTATAAAGTTCTTGTGGTTCTTCGAAATATGGGGATTGGTAGTTTTGAGGGTAGTTGGGGTAGGAGTAGGTTTGTGAAGCATTAAAGTTTTCCATCAGTATTTCAAGGTCGGATCTATGGGATTCTTGTGGTTCCTCATAATACTGATAACGGGCATAGGAAAAATTTGGGTCATACATGGTAAATAAAGGTAAAAGGTGCCTTAGTCTTACGGTGTAACACCAGAGTTACAATATCGACTTAAATAGTCCCGGCGCCAAAACTTGATCGCGACTTTATCGTCTATTAATCGCAAGTGCACCCTATCGCGTAGTTTTAAAAGATATCGAACCCACGAGACTATAAATCGAACTATTGTTATCCTAAGTTACGTATACTAAGGCGAATAATTCTTTAAGATTTTTGGTTAAGGAAAATATAATAAATAAATAGATATTAGTATGTAATTGCCTAACCTAGGGATCCAATTTCCACCGACGTGTTACTCAAGTTGAATAAAATCCTATTTCAAAGAACCAATATTCATCTAAAGATCCTATCTCAAACTGTCGCTCTGTTGAATCGGATCATGTAATTAAATCCTAACGTATGCTCTCGTTATCCCGAATTTAAAAACACTTTTGAAAATAAATAAAGTTTAATCTCTTTTAAAACGTCATAGCTTTTAAAATTAATAGCTAGTATCCACTATCCGGTTCTAAACCTCAAAAACTGTTGGTTTCTAACCTTAATCCAGTTTATTAACCTCAAACTTTCGCTCTGTTGGTTTCTAAACCTTTTAATAAATTAAATTAGATATCTAAATCAGAAAGAATATTTTTAACAACGTAACATTATGCCAGTTTATTTTCAGATTCCTTTGGTTCGATTAATTTACATACCAATATCAAAACGATTTAGCCAAACATAGAATTTAGCATAAACAAACTAAACATGAAGATAAAAATTAAGAGCAATATGATAATTAAATTAAAAGTAGTAAATGATAATAATAGCAACAATAATAATAACAATAATAATAATAATGATAATAATAGCAATACAATAAAGAACCTGTAAATGCGAGAAATGAAGAACTTGAAATAAACTTCTATTATGATGACAAGATTGTGATCCAAGAGTACATAGATTGTAGGCCTAAAACTAATGGTGTGGTAGTTCCCCGATATGAGAAACTACCACTTTTACAAATATGATTTCTGCCTAAAACTATGAATAACGCTTCCGCGCACAAACTTAGATGTCTCTAAAATGAATGCTAACTAGTTTATATAGTGAGAAATTGTGGAAGTTATCATGAGAGAAGTAGTGATGATAATGGAGAAAGTGGAGAAAGAAGTGGAAAAGTGGGAAGTTGAAAAGATCATGGGGGTGATAATGGGAAGTTTGGCTGATGGGCCTAGCTTTGCTTCTGTAATTGGGCCTTTTATCTTTTCTTTTATATTTTGAGCATTTTTCTTCATGTCTCCTCCATTTTTACTTCTTTTCTCGAAAATTCTTCATTTAATTAAATATCTGCAAAATAAACAAATACTAGCGTAATACAGAAATAAAGTAATATAATTAAATAAAAATAGTAACATTGTTTATGAAAATTACGTCAAATATGTTATATAAATTCGTGTTATCAACTGTCATCATAAAAAGCACATCATAATGGATACATAGCACATTTTAATCCAAAGAAATTATAACAATTAATTAGTATTCAAAATTACTTCATATTTATTCAAAAACCACGCAACGAATTTATAATATTTCAAAACTCCAAACGGAATATAACATCTTTCATAACAACTTAATTCAAGGAAACAATTCTCAAAGTATTAAGTTCAACAATGTAACGGAAAACAATATAAAATCAAATATGCGTTTAATCCCCCCGAGTGCTACGTATCAGAGCGACGACGCCATAAGCTACTAAATGCTTTACTCCTCGTTACCTGCACGTTACCAATATAAAGGTAACGGTCAACAAAAGAAAGGGTGAGATATCTATCGATATAAACAGGTGTATGATAAATAATATATTAGGCTTGAATTATATAAAATTATCACAACACAACTCATACGTCACAAATAATTCTCAAATCGACAACAACACAACACACTTCATTCATTAGCAACAACATATAATTACTTCGCAATTAACAACGACATGACTTCAATGAGACTCAAACAATACAAATGCATGTGGTACCGGTGGAGTAAACTCCCTTCACTAAATTGCCAGTTATCAGAGGCACAATGCATAAGCCTTCTTCACAAATCCGCCAATACAGGCCTTCACAAATACAAAATGAATTGCGATGCTACAACATGCAAATAACAACATAAATTCACTTCACAAGGCATACGTCTATCTCACTATTATTACCAATAATCAGAGGTAACTATCGTCACTGAAAACACTCTGCAACTTCACGTAATACAACATACAACAACATATTCATCGTTAATTATTCGCAAACACAAACAAAAACACAATATTAATCATATTGTTACTATTAATTATTATGAATCTGCTACCTCGCTATCAATCATGTTTCCAATATTAATTAATTATCATGTTGCCAATTTAATTGAATACATTATTATTACTACTCAGAATTACACTTTCATTTTCTAACTATACTACTAATATTCCATCTTCCTTGTATTTAATATACACTACCACTAGATTACTTGTACTTGTGATTTTTACTACTACATAATATTCTGCCATCATCCAATTAAATTGTTGTTACTATATTTTATTATTTGACCCTGCTACAGTACCATTCTGTTAATCACACCCACTGCTATTCCCATTGGAAATATTGTTGTCCAAATGCTATCTACTCATCCTATTATTATTCACTGCTATTTCTATTGTCCTGCACATAAATATATAGCAGGTACCTAAAACAAATAAACTGCATGTGCAAAACAAACAGAGGTGCCCCCACCTCTGACTGAGGCCCCCGCCTCCAAACCCTGAGGCCCCCGCCTCACCCTCTGAGGCCCCTGCCTCCAAACTCCTAGACCGTCTCCCTGAAATTGTTTTCTCCTCCAATCCAACCATTCTTACCCTCCGATTAACACCAGCAATATTATTATATACAATTTAATCATTTAATTCACATACGGTCTACACAAACATAGATAATTTCGTATAAATTCATCCCCACATACGATTTATCATAATCTCGTTTAGAAAGTTAGAACCCCACCCCTTACCTTAGATTTGACGGTGGTTATAACTCCGATCGAATTTCTACTTTCCGGTTCCGATTGTGCACTTCTGATATCCTTTCCTAGCCCTTGTGCCTCCTCCTTCTTCAATTTGGTTTCTTTTCTCACGTACCAACCCTATTCATATTCTTATCTTCCTTTATATACTCCTTTAAATACTCCTTAATGTTATACTCTATTATTAATTAATTATTTATTCTACTCCTTTAATAATTCAATATTTATTCTATCATATATTCTATTATATATTATATTTGGCCAATTAATTAATACTTCCCATTTTATTTCTCACATTATAATAAAACTCACTAAATACTTTAAATTAATTAGTTTATACTCATAATAATAATTCTCTGATTAAATCAATTATTCAGTTAATTTCTTCTTCAACTAAATTCCAACTAATAATTCCTTAATAATTCATTTAAATAATTAAATCATTTTTCGGGTGTTACATCCACCATTGGATTTAGTAATTTTTTTTAATATTAATTATTTGATCATTTTAAATTTTGATGGTCTATTAATTCCAATAATATACCATCATCACCTAATACTTTTCATATATATATATATATATATATGTCTTCATCGTCTTCTTTCCCTTATTCACCTTCATCTCCATCTTAATTCATCTTCATCAAAAAATATTATAAAAAGAATTAATTTGCACTTATTTAACTTTCGTTTTTCTTTTAATTTTTATTTTATATACTTGTGATTCCTCAAGTGGATTTAAATTCTCTAAAATCCTTGATTCTCAAAACTAAAATGGAGTAAGAAAATATATGTGGAAAAATGAGTCTTAAATATTAGAGAGCCTTGCTAGAAATCACAAATTTGGCTTAGAACATTCTCAATACCAGAAGTTTTTTTAATTATACGTGTGATATAATTGTGTGAGAGAGAGAGAGAGGTGCCAACCCATCGATTTTTCAGTGAAGGATTGTTACGATTTAATTTCTCCTTCTTATGCGAACAATCTTGTCATTGCGAAGGACATTTTGGTGGCTTTAATATCGATGTGGAAAATGAAAACTCCAAGTAATTCCGTTTTTTTGGTTGGAGATTGTTGTTGATTCGCCTTTCGTCTAGAGCCAATTTATTTAAGCGTCATATTTTGGTTCTGCAACTTGAGTTGCCCTCTATGTTGCGGGAATATGAAGATGTCAAACATATTTTTTGCGGTTGCCAAGTCCCATTAGTGTGGTGGATTAAAATGTGTGATTGGCTCAACGTTGATCTCCCGTTTAGTACTTTGCCTCCTATTGACGACTTTCATCTTTGGAGGCTTCTACGCGATCTAAATATTATTTGGATTCGAGTTGGATTTTCTGTTGATCAATTTGTTGGTCGGTTTATTCATGCAACGTCATTTTATTCGACGAAGGAGTTATTTATACTTTAGATGGCTTGGGTATGGTGAAGCTTTTATCTTGGGAGTGATTTATATTGAAATGTAAATCGGGTAGAAATTTTCATTGGTCGGATTAATGTGTCTCTCCGACTAGATACTTGGGAGCTTTTTAACTTTGATTGGCTTGTGTTGTCTTCTTTTTGTATCATACTTTTGATGGATTTTGCACCTCTTATGCCTTTTAATTAATAGTATTTTATCTATAAAAAAAAGAAACGAATTAGATGAATGTTGAATAAATTTCAACCACAAAATAGTGTAATAACACATCAAATTTAAAATTAAATTAAAAAAGAAGACGAATGGAAATTAATTATTATTATTATAATTTATTTATTGAAATTTGTTTGAAGATAAATGAAGATTGTGATAAATATGATGAAGAAGATGAAGATGTGTAAAAGTATTATGAATTGATGGTGTGTTGTTTTTTTTTTTTTTGGAAAGAAAAATAAATTTATTAATTCCAAAAACAAATACATACACGACGATCAAAGGATTTAGCCACGCACAACCTAAATCAGCGACATCATAAAGGTATTAAGGAGCTTCCTAAGCTTAGTCCTTTCAGCACCTATACACAATAATGTCCACAATTTTTTGCTCAATCTTTCTATTACAAGTTTATTTACTTGACCAAATCTCATTCCACATACGCTAAATTTCATAGACTTCTTCAAAAGCGCTTTTCAATATAATGGCCTTAGCCCCTTTACCTTTGATGTGAAGAATAATCCATTAAATATCTTCCTTCTAACCTGCAAGTTCATGGCAAATTTTGAGCCATTCTAAAACATGTTTCCAAATGACTTTCACCTCCTGGCATTCGAACATGAGGTGCTGTCACGTCTCTATCTGTCTACAAAACACACAAAGGTAATTTTCCAAGAAGCCAAGCCTTTTTATCCTCTCTTTGGTTACCAAGCGATCATGGCATGTCATCCAAAAGATGAACATTGCCCTTGGTCTGGAAGCTGTTCCATACAGATTTTTCCTCCATTTAACACTAAGCACTTGCTCTTGGAGCTCCTTATACATCTAGATTTTCTTATATTTCATTTGATTCAACATGCCTGTCCATATTGTGCTCTGGCCTGTACATTTCATTTGACTACGAGGTTTTAACTGAGACAAGCATGTTAAGTCTCTTAAGAGTGTGCTCCTCTCAAGGTCCTAAGTTCGAATCTGTTGGGTGCTATCAATTCTTGTGTTGGGTCAATCTATACAGAACTAAGATCTGATTCTGATTTTAAATGGGGCCCCACTAGTGGACGGTGAGATTAGTCCCTCTTGAATTAATCAGTTGCAAGGCCGAATACCAAAATTTCTATAAAAAAAAACTTAGTCATCTATTTGATGGCGTGTTGTTATTATTAATAGACTATCAAAAGTTATAAGTGTAAGTTTTGTTAAAATGATCAATCGATTTATTAAAAAAAAAAAATTAATGGTAGACATTCAACAATATTATTTTCTTAATATATTTAAAGTTAAAAATTAATAAAAAAGAATTAATTTTATTAACAAAATAGTTTTTTTTTTAAATTAAAATATATATTAAATAAAACATCAAAGTGAAAGCTTAAATTAAGCTTAACTTAAATCTTTATTTTTTATTTTTATTTTAAAATATTTTTACTTAAATCTATAGTCAAATCAATCGTTGTTTATCTTGAGGTTTATTTCCTTAAAAAAAATGGTATTAATCAATGAATTGCTTGCTAGCTGTATGTCATAACAACAGTCAAGAAAATCCTATCTGTCAAAAATCTGTAGTGTCCATTTCATTCCTTTGTCAACTGTGGATTTATTTTGAAAGTTTCATTTTTTTGTTGCATATATTTGACTTGCAATTGTATTGCTTGTTCAACTTTTCCTTTAATACTAGTAAGAAAATGGTTTTATTAATAAATGTAAAATTATTTTTTTGTAAGTAGAGGAGATTGCTTTTGCGTTACATGTGCCTCAATCAAAGTATGTAAGTTTTGTTGGGATAACTTCCGATGCAAGATTTTGGATGGCAATAGAGAAAGATGAAAAAACAATATTTTTACATATGAATTGTGTAAAGTATATATTTTCTATTGTGACTAATAAATTAAATTACAATATATGCAACCTATATAAACAATTAGAAAGCTAATAATCCTAAATAACTGTATAGACAACAGTGTTTTAGTTGAATTGTATTAAGTAATTAATTTGCAACACAAGTAAACTCCTACTTATGAATTACATCCATAATATTCTTCTCAATTTATATCATTTAGTTTTCTCATTCTTGTTGTTTGCTTTAGACAATTAAATATTGTTTTTTCAATAGTTTGGTGAATATGTTTGTAAGTTGTAGTTTATTTTTATAGTACTCAACTTCTAACTTGTTCTTGTTTATTTGGTCTATTAAGAAGTGATGCGTTTTCTCAATATATTTGTTTATTTTCTTTTGGTCAACTTCAATCAATAGAAGATATAGATGTGTCGGTTTGGTAAGGTGATTTTGTAATTTCTAGTACAAAATGTAGCATCTTTAGAAGTCTTCAATAAAAGAGGAAGTTCGGTAGCTATAATTCATGCCAGTGTAGGTTCAGTCTGGCTGTTTTATTGTTTTGTTTGTTTTTTTTATAACAAGAGTCTGTTTTTTATTGTTTTGGTCCCACTTCATGTTATTTTGCATTAGTTTGTGTTAGTTTGTATAATTTTTGTTCAGTCGAACTAGCTAGTATATGTGCTATTCAAACTGATTTTGTGTGTTAGTCGAATTTATTGTGTATCGAAGTGTTAGACTGTATTCGATGTAATCGAATATAACATGTGTTGCAGTGTCGAAAGTCCTTGGGCCTTAGTTTAGTTTTTATTTTTGGGCCTGGGCAGTGTTTGCTTATTTAAAGGGCTCTCTCTTTGTATTAGATAGAGAATCAAATATCAATAACAGAATTTCGTATTTTTCAGTTACAAACAATTTTCTTTCTCTTTCTTCTTCTCATTCTTCTTCTTCCCTCTAAAACAATCTTTCTTGAAAACTCTTTGTTCTAAAAAATTGGTATCAAGGAGCTCGGTTGCGATTCAGAGAGATTCTAATGGCAAACGAAACAACAACGTCTTCGCAAATTTCAGCAAATCTACCAGTTTTCAAGAGTGAAAACTATCAACAGTGGGTTGCACAGATGAAGGTTATCTTCAGATTTCAAGATGTTGTTGAAATCTTGAATGATGAAGTACCGGAGCTGGAAGTAGACGCAACAGATGCCCAGAAAGCTGCGCACAAAGATCGGAGGAAGAAAGATTGTAAAGTGATGTTCTTGATTCATCAGTGTGTGGACTCTGATGTATTTGAGAAGATAATTGAAGAAGAATCGACAAAATATGTGTGGGACAAGTTAAAGAACTTATATGGTGGAGGAGAGAAATTGAAGATGGCGAAGTTGCAGACGTTAATGAAACAATATGAGATGATTCAAATGAAAGGTACTGAGATCTCTAACTGCAGATTTTGACTATATTGTAGTGATAATTGACGAGGCCAATACTCTATCTGAGATGAAGTTAGAAGAACTTCAAGCGTCACAGGAGGCTCATGAGATGAGATTGAAGCAGAGAAACTCAAAAAGAGAAAAGGTTGCTGAACAAGCATTGTAATCAAGATTCAGCAAGAAATCTGAGAATTTGAAGTAGCGAAAGCATCTTGTAGGTGACGAGAAGTCAAGCAAGAATGCTGATTCGAGCAAGAAAGGTGTGGGCAACAAGTACTCTCGGAGGAAAGTCGACACGAAAGAGGTGCAATGTTACAATTGTCAAGTTTTTGGTCACTACACTCGAGACTGTAGAAGAAAGAAAGCAGCAAGAGCGAAAGAAGGTGATGAAGCCCAATATGCGCGAGCAGGAGATATTGACTCAGATGAGGTGCTGATGATGGTAAACACTCGGTCGAACATTGAGAAAATCGACATGTGGTATCTAGATTCAGGATGTAGCAACCATATGAATGGCAATAAAGATTGGTTCACCAGGTTAGATGAGTTAGTGAAAAAGGTGATAAAGTTTGTTGATGGAAGACACATCAATTCTTGAGGCAAAGAAGACATATCGATTGTCGGAAAGGATGGTGGAAAAGCTACTATCACTGAGGTATTGTATGTACCCTCTATGACAAGTAATTTGATAAGCGTAGGTCAATTACTTGCAAAAGGCTTCAAAATGAAGCTTGAAAGGAATCAGATGAAAGTCTATAGGTGCATGCTGAAAAACAAAGTGGATGCAAATTGAAGAAGTTAAGAACTGATGGTGGTGGTGAATATACGTCTGCTGAATTTGCCAGATTTTGCGATGAGGAAGGTATAGAGCATGAGATTATTGCACCCTATACACCTCAGCTCAATGGCATAGCTGAAAGGAAAAACAGGAGTATATTGAACCAGAGTAGAAGCATGTTGAAAGCTAAAGATATGCCTAAGAGATTTTGGGATGAAGCAGCTTCAACAACAGTATACATTCTAAACAGTTGTCCAACAAAAAAGATAGTAGTAAGAACACCTTATGAGGCTTGGACAGGGTCGAAACCAAGTGTGAGTCATCTTAGAGTTTTTGGATCAATGTGCTTCAAGCATGTACCTGAACAACTGAGAAGAAAACTAGATGATCAAAGTGAAGTAATGGTTCTCATAGGTTATCTTCAACTGGTGCAAACAAGTTGTATTCACCAATCGAAGATAAACTAGTAATCAACAGAGATGTTCGTGTCGGCGAAATCAAAGGTTGGGACTGGAGTCAAAGTTCAACACTGGAATCAGACATAGTTATAAATGTGTTCGAAGAAGATCGGCAAGATGAGCCCTCAACTAGTCGAAGTGAATAAGGCAACACTTCAACTAGTCGAAATAAAGAACCTCTTGAACAAAATAAAAGGAGGTCGACAAGAAAAAGAACTGAATCAACAAGGCTAGCTGGGTATGAAAGATTTCCATATCAAGCAATTGATGCTGATGGTGATCTAGTCGAAGAAGCTATGATGATGGATGAAGTAGAACTAATTGATTTAAATGAAGCCATGAGTAATTAGAATTGGTTTGAAGCCATGAAAGAAGAACTCAAAGTCATTGAGAAGAATAAGAACTGAGAGCTTGTCTAAAGGACGAATAAGAAGCCAATAGATGTAATATGGATATACAAGGTGAAACAAAGGCCAAATGGAGATATTGCGAAGTATAAATCACGGCTGGTGGCTAGAGGCTTTCTACAAAATCCTGGAATAAACTTCGACGAAGTATATGCTCCAGTTGCAAGACTAGAAACAATTTGAATTATTGTGTCGACTGCAGCATATAGGGGATGGAAGATGCATCAGTTAGATGTAAAGTTAGCATTCCTGAATGGTCAATTGGAAGAAGAAATCTATGTTAGTCAACCACCAGGATTCAACGTTAAAGGACGGGAGTCAAAGGTATATAGATTGAGGAAGGCTCTCTGTGGTTTGAAGCAAGCTCCTCGAGCTTGGAATAAAAGAATAGATAGCTTCCTGATCGAAGCAGGTTTCTCAAAGTGTGTATTTGAACATGGAGTGTATGTAAATAATGTCAACAGTGTCAGTCAAATCATTATATGCCTCTATGTAGATGACTTACTCATTATTGGAGCCAACAAAGCTGAGATAATGAAGGTCAAGTCGAAGCTAATGCAAGAATTCGAAATGTCCGACTTAGGAAATCTCTCGTATTTCTTAGGGATGAAATTCAAAAATACTGAAGGAGTATTTTTGCATCAGACTAAGTATGCTCAAGATATTCTGAAGAGCTTCAACATGAGCAACTGTAATGAAGCTGTCACTCCATTAGAAACTAGAGCAAAGCTGAAGAAGGAGTCGAATGATGAGTTTGTAAATTCGACATTGTACAAACAAATCATTGGATCCTTGAGATATTTTTGCAATACAAGACCAGATATCTGTCAAAGTGTAGGATTGTTGAGCAGATTTATGGAGAAACCTCAAGAATGTCATCTCATCACAATTAAGAGGGTGTTGAGATACATCAAGGAAACTATCGACCATGGCGTATTATTGCCTAGGAAGTCGAAGGACAACACAAGTGTCGAAGTTCATGGATACACTAATTCAGATTTCAGTGGAGATCAGGACGAAAGGAAAAGCACTGCAAGTTACATTTTCAAGATCGAAGGTGCTCCAATCTCCTGGAGTTCGAAGAAACAAAGCATTGTGGCGTTGTCATCTTCTGAAGAAGAATATGTAGCTGCATCATATGTTGCATGCAAAGTAGCATGAATTGAAATGTTACTTGAAGAACTCAAGATAATGGAACCTAAGAAGATAAAGCTATTTGTCGATAACAAATCAACAATTAACTTGGAAAATCATCTTGTGTGTCACGATCGAAGTAAACACATTGAAAGAAGGTATCATTTTCTGATAGATCAAGTCAACAAAGGGAAGGTCGAAATAAAACACTGCAAGACTGAAGTTCAACTAGCTGACATATTCATCAAACCTTTGAAGAAAGTTAGATTTGAAGAGTTAAAGAGAAGCATCGGGATGAGAAGTCTCGAGAACATGAATTAAGGGTTGTGTTAGTTTGTATAACTCTTGTTCAGTTGAACTAGCTAGTATGTGTGCTAGTCGAACTGACTTTGTGTGTTAGTCAAATTTATTGTGTATCGAAGTGTTAGGTTGTATTCGATGTAATCAAATACAACATGTGTTGCAGTGTCGAAAGTCCTTGGGTCTTGATTGTTTGGGCCTTAGTTTAATTTCTATTTTTGGATCTGGGCAATGTTTGCTTATATAAAGGGCTCTCTCTGGACAATGTATATGTATATCATGTCGCAACATTCAAATAAAAAATTAAAAAATTTAAGAAGTGATGATTGCATATTGACTTTAACATTTTTTAGTGTCACGATAATCACGTCATTAATTTATTATTGCTGTTTTTATAAAATCCCGAAAACCACATTCATTTCCATAATCCTTTTATTCGTCTTCCACATTCAACTCTCTCTTTTTTACTCACACCTCACTTCTTCACTGCTCAGATCCATTTCATTCTATTTCTTCAATTTATTTCAAAGGTATAAATTTCATTTCCTCCTCCATCTTTCTTGTTTATATATTTATTTACGTTTTCATTTTATTATTAACTTTTTATTCTTATTTAATATTTCAAGGTAAATTTTCTTCAAGATCTCATCGAGCATTTTTTTATTGCTCCATTGATGTATTTTTGCAATTTCATTTATTTATATATATATATATAATTCTTGGGTTGTTGGGTTTTGTAATTTAGTTGTTATTAATTTATACTATATTATATAAAAAATATTATTCTGAAAATTAAAGAATTAATATCAAATTTATTTTATAAATATATATATATATATATATATATATATATATATATATATATATATATATATATATATATATATATATATATATATATATATATATATATATATATATATATATATATATATATATATATATATATATATATATATATATATATATATATATATATATATATATATATATGAATAATATATATTTTAATTTTTTTTATTGAAAATAGAATATATTTTTATTAAAATCAGAATATATATGTTAAATAGTATAAAATTTGTTTATATGAAAAGTTATTTGCAGTTAATATGAAGTTAATATGAGTTTATGTTTAAGAATAGTTATTAAGATTCTTAAAAGTCAATGATATATTAAAATCATATTTGTAATTAAAAAATAATGATGGTATAAATGTGTGGTATGAAATATTATTAGTAATATTATAGTTAGATGTACAATAGTTGTTTTTAGGAAGATGTGAATTTAAATCAAATTTTAAGGAAGGAGTTAAAGAGTTTATTGCGTGGGCATTTGTTCAGGAATGTTGTTGAATCGAAGAAGGAGTAAGATGTTTTTATCTTAAATGGGAATGTAGACCTATAATTAGTGACCTAGAGGAAGTAGAATTTAATTTAAAGAGAATGAGTTTTATTGAAAATTATTGGGTTTGAACATATAATGGAGAATAACGATTGAGTAGCTTACCAGAGACTAGTAATACACATGTTTAAAGTAGTCGATGGCCTATGGAATAGGAAAATTTTAGTATGGTCGTTGAGATGGTTGGCGATGCTTTTGGTGTGAACGTGACATGTGATAAACCTAAATATTTTGACGGGGAAGAGTTGTTGAATAAGGAAGCACAAATATTTTATCAATTGTTGAATGAAATGAATACGTCGTTGTTTGAGGGGTTGTTAGACTCAAAATTATAAATGTGTGTGAGATTATTGGTCGCCAAGTCAAATTAGAATGTTCCTGATCCGTGTTTTTAATTCTTTGCAAAAATGATGGTGGACACGACTCATATGAAAGACAATTTGCCTGCAAGTTTTTATGATGCAAAGAGGTTGGTGTCGAAGTTAGGTTTAGAAATAAGAAAGATTGATTGTTGCATTAGTGTTTGCATGTTGTTTTATGACAATTAGTTTGGTACTAATGATGGAGCATCGGAGGAACGTGAGTTTTGTAAGAGTTCAAGATACCAAGTTCATAATAAAGCCACTAATCGTAAGCAAAAATGTGTAGCAGTAAAGTCCATGTTTTATCTTCCGATAATACCAAGGTTAAAAAGAGTGTTTGCTTCAATGCACTGTGGAAGTCAAATGACATGACATCGTACAAATAAAATAAGTTTAGGCACTATGCAACATCCATCTGACGGCGAGGCATGAAATCACTTTGATCGGATACATCTTGATTTTGCCGCAAAACTTAGAAATTCCAAAATTGGATTATGCCCTGATGTTTTTACTCCTTATGTCCAAGTGCCGGGAAGTGGATATTCTTGTTGGCCAGTTATTGTAACCCCTTACAACGTATCTCCTGAGATGTGCATGACAAAACCATACATGTTTTTGACTTGCCTCATTCTAGGACCTTCGAGTCCAAAAGTCGGAATCGATGTCTCTTTACAACCTTTAGTTGATGATTTGAAGAGGTTGTGGATTGGATAATGCACTTATTATATATCCAGTAAACAAAACTTTACTTTGTGAGCTGCCTTGATGTGGACTATTAATGACTTTCTCGTATATGATATGTTGTCTGGTTTGGGCACACGTGAAAAAATGGGTTGTCTATATTGAATGGGATACACCAAGGCGTTTACGTTGGAAAAAAGGGGAAAACCTTGTAGTTTGACTATCACCGAAGATTCCTACAAACAAACCATCCTTATAGAAGAAACAAGATTGCTTTCAAAAAAGAAGAACGAGTAATAGATTTGCCTCCTCCTAAATTTTACCAGGTGAAGTATAGAACCAAGTATGTGAATACCAATATTCACAAATAATGGTAAAGCAACAAGAATTCAAGGATATGGAGTCACACAAAATTGGACAAAAATAAGTATATTTTTGGACCTCCCATATTAGAAAGATAATTTATTGCGCCATAATCATTTTCTGTTATGCATATTGAGAATAATTTTTTTGATAATTATTTAACACAATGATGGATGTTCAAGAATAAAATTAATGAGAAGGCTAGAAAAGACATGGAAATTTGGTGTATTCGAAAAGAGTTGGAGTTGAAGCCTCAAGCCAATGGAAAATTATTAAAACCCAAGGCTAATTACAATTTAAATTCCCTAAACCATAAAGAGGCTTGTTGATGATTAAAACAATTGAGAAAGCCTGATGGTTATTCTTCAAAGTTATCAAGGTGTGTCGATTCAAACACTGGGAAGTTGCATGGTATGAAAAGTAATGATTGCCATGTTTTTAAGGAATAAGTGTTTCTAATTACGTTTGATTCACTACCCAATCATGTGCTTAATACACTAACTAAAATTAGTCAATTTTTTAAAGATTTTTATGCTTCAACTTTAAGAGTGGACGATATCATTAAGTTGGACAAAACTATTCTAGTTATTCTCTGTAAATTGGACCAAGTATTTATGCCGTTTTTTTACTATATGGAACATCTACCTGTGCATCTTGCATATGAAGCTTATCTTGGAAGCCTTGTTCAATATAGGTGGATGTATCTGTTTGAAAGTTTCATGGGTGATTCAAAGTGATCGATGAAAAAATAATGCTAAAGTTGAAGGGTCAACATGTGCACATGACTTACATCCGGAACCATAACATTTTTGCAATCACTATTTCAATCACTTGATGTTAACTCCATGAATCATAAGGAATCTAGTAGATGTCAATGAAAGAAATCAATTTACCTTATCAATCTTTGAGCTTCCAGGTCATCCCTCTGGAAAGAAGGGTGTGCATTTACTGCCCCGAAAAGAAATGCAATATGCACATGTTCATGTCTTGATTAACTGCGTTGATGTTAAACCATATCTCAAGTAAGTATACCCCAACTATTTAATTTTCTATACATTGTGAATATATTAACTTGAAACTTATAGTGTATTTATTTTTAGGGAATTTAATACCTCCTACTTTCATAGCTCTAATGTACAAGTAACCTCTGGTCATATACATGTTCATTTTTTTAGCATGGTTCAAGGAGAAATTATTATGCAATGTTGCATCGAATCAAGAAATACTCCATTTGAAAAACTTGTCTGAAGGCCCTATTCAAATCGCAAATGAATGACATACATACTTCGAGAGCGAATATACATTTCACATTCAAACATAGACTGAAGGGAAAAAGACCATAAACATTGTTGTATTTGTAAAAGGAGTTACATATGGTGGTGAAGTCGATGTTTATGGATTTGTTAAACATATCTAATAGTTGGTATACAATTACTTGGACCCGAAAAATAAATTTTTCTTGTTATTGTGATTGGTACGATCCATCTACTAGAGGCACAAAAATAGATAAGACATTTAATACTATTGATATTCGAATGGGCCGAAGGTACAAAGAGTATAACCTTTCATAATGTCACATATTGTTAGGCAAGTTTATTATATTCCTTATCCTTCAATCGATCCACGTAAAAAGGTTGGTGTGTTATAATCAAAATAACATCATTGGGTCATATTGAAACTGACGATCTAGTGGAAGATGTTGCTTACCAAATTGATGAAATTTCTCAAATTAATGATGTGACTGAAGTTGAACAAATTACAAGTTTGTCTTATATAGTGGTTAAAGGGCATCAAGTTGATGCGTCTATATTATTGGAAGAAAATAATGTGGACGAAGAGCATGAAGAGTCTAGATCTGATGAAAATATAACATCAGGAGATGAGAACGATATGGAAAAAGAGCATGAATATTTTGAATAAATTGTATTTTGTAATTTACTTAATGAACAATGTATTAAATATGTTAATGAATATATATTGATGAGAATGTGTTTGATATATTTATTAATTGTGTTGATGAATATTATTAAATGTGTATTCTTTAAGAATAGGTAAATTTCCAACCCAATCTGCTATGGGTAAGGGTAGTGATAATGGTAAAAAGACCCAACATCAGCGCCTGAAGGTAATGGTATGTCATGCACCTTAGTTGATCATGTTTCCTCCCCCATAGAGTCATGTAGATCTTATGTCTATGGCCAATTCTCGGACTCTTATGACATTATTCTCTCCTCATGATTATCCTATATTCCCATATGAGAATTCAACTTTTATTAGCCCATTTGAGGGACCTAGATCTTACCAGCAGATTAGTGGACCTAACTTTTACCAGAATACTGAGGGATCTACCTTTCCACCTCCCACATAGGTAACTTCATCCTTCACGCAATCTAGGTAATCTACCCTTCCACCTCCCACATATATACCATTATCCTTCATATAGTTTGGGGGATCTAGCATCCCACATATATATTCTCATCGTCCATGCATCTTGGGGGATCTCACACCTCAACTACCACATATATAATTATGTGTGAGGATGATCATTAGGATCCAGATGAGGATGATCATAAGGAGAAGGATAAGGACGTTCTTGAGGAGCAGGATGGCTCCATTTTGGAGGATTCGAGGGTGATTCATATCATTGATGGAAAATATTATATTTGGCTTTGCGAAAATTCTTAAGTTTATAATTTATAAATTTTTATTTTACTATACATATTGCCATTTTTATATGAATTTATATTTAATACTAATGAAAATTATTTTTGTTTAGTTTTGAGCCGAGTCTGATTGTTTCCCAGTGTATAAATTATGTAATTCAACAAATGTATAAAAAAGTTTGGAAGAGATATAAAGATATTGACTCAGAAGAAAAAATGCTTGGTTTAGAAAATTTCAAGTATAATTAATTTATTTTTAAGTTATTATTATTTAAATTAATTTTTATTATAATTATCTAACTATTTATTTGAAAGTCATACAACATTTTAGGAAAAGTGTACGTAGGAACAAATGAACGATAGACAACTTAAAAAAAATATTATTATGACAGAACATTAGTTCGACTTTCTGACATGCCATTACATGCTATAAAGTGTTCGGAAGCAGAAAGTGTTTGTCCTAACTGAATAGGAAAGGAAGTATTTGATACTTCTTGTCTATTGTGATACACTTGATTTTAAGGCTAGATCTGAAAAAGCAAAGAAATTGAGAGCATATGAAAAAGGGGTAGCCTTAATACAGTTGAAAATATAAGTATCATTGAACATGCTCGACGCATGGTAATTATTAATATTTTTTAAAGGTATATTTTGTTTTATTATATATTTTTAATTAAAGTTATTTTTATTATTTAGGCTAAGAGTTTGGGGAGACCACCAGTAATGAAGGAGCTAGTTATAAATACACATACAAAAAATCGGAGGATTTTCTTGACGAACGTACCAAAAAAGATTTGGTAAGTTATTTTATTTAAATTGTTTATATATTTGTATTTAATGGAAATTTTGTGGCATGACTTTCACGTGACAATTGAGATATTGTTGTTTGTGGCATGAAAATTATATGGGTATATTTCATTCATTATTTAATTTAATAATTCTTGTATATAAGTAAGTTGTTTAAACTAAATTTAACTTAATTTTTTCTGTATGTGTAGAAGGATTATCAGACATTGCTAGCACAATTTTTATTTGAAAATCTTTAATATACTTCGAGAGGTTCAATTTGCTTGATCCATGTTTGGATTTTTATATTTAGGGTTTAGTAAATGGAGGAAAGGGACCTAACAAGTGTTATTTTATGATGGAATTTTGGCCGGAAGCTTGAGAAAAGGGGATAGAGCTTTATTTCAAAGAGTTGTAGATGGGGGAAGGAATGTCACATCCACCAAAATTAACATCTAAAATGCTAGAAACAATAAGACAACTGACACTAACTGAGGTGAGGCGCGAGTCGACACAACGTGAGTGTCATAACCCATTTTTACCCCTAATATGTTTATTCCTAACATCATATGAATTTACATCATAAATCATTCATTTGAGCTCTTAAGGCATGAGATCAAAGGGTTATTGGCATTAGGGTTTTCCCTATGCATTGAGGTTGCTACCTTACTCAAATTTGATTCAACTGGTTCATTCATCACTCTTGGATTGCGGAACTAGAGTTTTGGGTCACAAGAATCATGGACATCTTCCTTGGCAATATTTCTCAAGATACAAGGTTGTCTTCATCTGAATTTATTCAAGGAACTTGATCTTTAATGTTAAACCTGTGTGCTTAAGATTCCATCATGTCTTCACTGAAAATATTCTTGAGCAGGGTTTTGTTCCTCTTACCACCTCAAGCCTTCTTCTTCAATGTGTACTCAGAGCCAAATAACGAGGGTTTCTCCTATGATATGGCTGAGCTTTGGTGTGGTTATTCAACTATGGTTTGTTGTCCTAGGTTTTCTCTTCAAGGCTACAAGGATTAACATTTTTCCTCATTGTGAGTTCATCATCTTCCGAATGAGAAAATATGTGTTTCCGACATGACTTTGAATTTGGTACCGCCCAAAAACATTCTTGCAACTTTGAAGCGCAAAAGACCGGAGAGCACATCAAATATCAAACAAGTGTGCCATAAGTGTTATCAAACTAAGTTAGCCATTCGGGATGATTAAATCAAAATGCAACACCTCTTGAAAGTTCTAGATGAGAACAATTATGTTTGTAGGCACCGACAGGGTGATGGTGGAGTAACTGTCATACCCCAATTTTTGACCTAATATACCACCTTACATATGCATCACTGTATCACCAACAGTTCAGAACATAATAGATCGTGTGTGGCTTCTAGAAGTCAAAATCAGGGTTTCATCAAAATTTCATCTGTTCAAGAGGTGATCAATTAGGGTTTGTGTTTTCACTCACCTCAATTGAACTATCTTAATTAATCATCAACAATTGATCTTCAGATTCCCAACTTTTTCTCATGATCTATCAAGGATCGACCAATTAGGGTTTTTATCGAAGATAGGGAATCACTGACTTTTTGCTCAATGAATGACCTATTTGCCTGGAGATTGATCTTTATATCTTCAATGCAACATCTTGACCTAATTTCTTGATTCAAAACATCACAGAAGTTCACATTTTTCATCAATCAATTTCTGGATCATCTAATGAAATTTCATCTGCACTGAAAAGTCAAACTTTGACTTTTGGTCAACTTTTTCAAGACAAAAATTTTTCAATCATCAAAATAATTCAAATGATCCATCATGATCATAAAAAATCAAGAAATATGGAAAAGTCAACAAAAAGTCAAAATTTCCAACACTTAGAAAAATTTTCAAGTGTTAGAAATTTCATGTTTTTTCCTACTTTCATGGCAATTTTTCACATAGTTCCATTTGGAATTATTAAAACTCAAAACATGAAAGTTGTAGCCCTTGTTACAAGCTTTCCAAAATGTCAAAGAAATTGCAAAACCATTTTGTCTAGCTATACTTTTGATTTTGAAACATAGAGCTCCAAAAGCCATGAATTTCAAGTTCATACTTCAAAATTATAGGTCATTTTTTGCATTTTCTCCTTCTAGATGCCTTGTCATCACTTAGAGACAGCTAGTAACTGATAAATATCAGTTTGAATGATTGAAGATGGGATTGGATCAAAGAAGGAGACTTAACCATGGTTAAAGGAAGTAACTTTTGCATTAAATGCAAAAGATTCCATTATGACCTCTTAACCAAGTTGCAAGTTTCCTTCAATGATAGCTTTGCCAAATCATTCAGTTTCCTTGGCCTATAAATAGAGGTCATTTCCTCAAATTCACACTACACCAAAGCTATGCAAATCAAGCTTTCACTCTTCTTTTCTTGAATTTCAAGTTTCATAGTTCAAAAGTGAGGATTTTGCATTTTGGCAAATCTTGTAAAAACTGAGAGAAATTTGGTGTCTAACATGTTTTAAACTTAAAATAGAACTTGTCTAAGACTTAAAATCAACTAAAAATCAGAATCATTGTTCAAATTTTCAAAACTTGCAAAACTTGCCATAACATTCAAACTGTTATTTTGCTCGAGCTAACTAAGATTTTATCATTCAAACATCATCTATACATCTCATATGAGTGATACAAATCATCATCCTTGACCTGTAACACCTCTAACCACGAATTCGAAGTTCACTCCAAGCATATGCAGTTGGACTTGGGTAGAGTTCCGTGCCATTCCAGAGTGAGCATAGTGATCAAACACCTTCCATAAGGTTCAGTGCTGCTTCAGCCATCATCAAACATCAACTAGAAACACTCTAAGAAGGATTTCGATTTCAGTTTGAAGAGGTAAGTCACTCATACTTCGAACTCTATGATTCATGCATTACAGTTCAAAAAACACTTGGCCGTTTTGTTTCTGCACCTTCACTGATTGTTAACCCTCAATCAATTGCTTGATTCCATGATCATACACGATTTCATATTGATTTTTAAGAATTAGGGTTCTTCGTGTTTCTGAAAAAATTAATCATCTAAAACTAAAAATAAATGAAATTAACCACCACCATCATGTTCCTGGTTAAATTTTGAGCAAGTTTGATGTTTACATCATCCAATTTCATTAAGAAACGAAGAATCCATGATTGAATAAGGATTGAGGAAGAAGAAGAACATTACGCGCGTGTTTTTGTTTTCCAGAAATTCAAATAATAAGTTTATAATATAATAACATGGAATGAGATATATGAACGGATGTATTGTCGTCCCAGCGGTTGCCAACTCACTCTTAACACTTTGCCTTGCCTTGCCCAATGGTCCTGGGGTCGAATCCCCTTGGGACCATTTTGTCACTTTTTTTGCTTTTCTTCACATTTTTTTTATCAAACTTCAATGCTTTCAAAACCCAATCAAAACTCCTCATTTTGAGGTGATTTTTTGCACACTTGTCATTTAACATGCCTATTTTATGATAATGTCAAAAAATCCAAAAATATTTTCTTTTGATTATATTTTCATTAAGCCGAAAACGAGACATTTTAAGGTATTCTTAAGTACTTCAAAGATGTTCTTTTCAAACTTTCAAAACTCGAAACTTTTTCAAACTTCTTGTGGATATATTTCATCATTCAAAAACACTTTCAAGATCTTTTCAGAACATACTTACACACCTTTTTTCCATGATCGACTCAATTAGGAGATAAAACCGAACCCGTTTTTCCTCGAATTTCTTAATCGATCATGGGCCTCCCTCACGGTGTAAGTCCCAATTCTTTTTATGTACATAGTTATTTCCTTGTACATATCCAATTCTTTTATGTACATATAAATTTTACTTGTACATAATACAAACATCTTTGTAAATATTCAAGTATAACAAACTTTCGTTCATTTATTCGCTTGTTTATACACCAATTCCATTGGTATCAAGAGAGGAATTATTCCCGGTGAAACTTCTCTTAAAACCAATGGGCCTCCCTTACGGTGTAAGTCCCAACCCTCCTATGTACATACACATTCCCTTGTACATAAATATCCCTTCGTGTACATATTCATTCCTTTGTACACATTCAAATTCGTAAATAATCAAGTTACACTTGCTTTGAACGCACGTTTTATGCACTTGTTTATATTTCCTTCAAAAACTCCTGTGAATAATCTTTATACACTTGTTTATATAACTGTTTAATTATAATATAACAACTAGTCTAACAACTAGGTCCCCTGCAGAGTTTAGCCTTCTCTTGAGCTTTGTACAAGATAACTCATTCATCTGAGTTCAGCCTCCTCTTAGGCTTCATATAAGAAAACTCATTTACTGAGTTTAGCCTCCGCTTAGGCTTCATATAAGACAACACTCCCCTGCTGAGTCAGCCTCCTCTTGGGCTTCGTTCAAAAGAACTCCTCATTGAGTTTAGCCTTCTCTTGGGCATCAAACAAGAAAGAGACCAGGAAATCTCTTAACAGCCTCCTATTGGGCTTCTAATACAAAGAATCACCCACGCTAGGATAGAACCTTGAGAGTATGATTTCCCGGTGAAATCACTCTTAAATCCTAAGAGGATGGTTTCCCGGTGAAACCACTCTTAAAGACAAAGCCAGCCATACCCTATAGCTTCCTCTTGAGCTTCATACAAGGACCCTCGATGACCCTCAGAATGCCTTCTCTTGGGCTAACAATACAAGGACCCTCGATGACCCTCGGAATGCCTCCTCTTGGGCTTACAATACAAGGACCCATGGGCTTCTTAAAAGCATCCCTCTAATCCAATCAATTTCTCCTCGAGATTTAGACATCTATCATCTCTATGGAAGAAGTATCTCATCTATCACATCACATACAATCAAATCTTTTTTCAAAACACTTTTCAAACAAAAACATCTCTTAATCGCAAGTGGTAACGCTTGTACACTCAAGCAAAACACCCAATGATTATAATTAAAAGATTCAATCATTTTTCAAACATCTTTCTTAACTCGTAAGTGGTAACGCTTGTACACTCAAGCAAAACACCTATAACTTACGATGAAAGATTTAAATCAATCAACCCTTCAAAATGTATGTGATGAAATAGATTAGATACATTTTTCATTAAGATGACATTTGTCTTTGTCTCTTAATAACATCTCGTTGCTTCCACTAGCATAAGTGAGAACTACGATTGCTCTAACTTTCTCAACATCCCTTTGAGAATACGTAGGCACAAGGTCTCATCCTTGGCGAGCAAAACTTCTCCCTCAAACTAAACAAACCATAGATCCCTTTAGATCCGAGCTACAAATGCTCTGATTCCCATTAAGGGATATGTATGCAGAAGATCGCAATGATCTTTGCGAGCACAATAATAACAAAACCTAGGATCCCACATAATCTACCCTTCTTAAAATCCAAAGGAGAAACTTTCCCAATCATAGAAATAGCAATTTAAAACACACAAACATATCAAACATATTCATATATAATGCTATAGATAACTATATATATTTAGGGTGCTCCATCTATTCCCTTTATATAACAAACCCCCTTGCCCGGAATCTCCCCAATGCGTTGCGTCTAGTTCGCGCTAGTCGTAATGCATATCATATCAATTGAGGGTATGGCAGCTTTCCCCTTTTTCATAATCATTTTTCTTGTGTTGGAAATAATAAAGCTTGATGCTCGCGGAATCTTTATAAACAAATCAAAAGAGTAAATCGTTTCGAGTTAGAGAATCCGAATTCAGATTCGACTCCCTAGAGCGTCACTTTTTAACGCGAACAGTAACTACTAGAAACATTTATTGGACTCATCCTAATTCCATTAAATTTTTCAAAATGTTCCCTACCGTGCTCGTAATTGATTCGACGTACAAAACCAACAAGTACATACTCTCGTTGTTGAAAAATATTGGCGTTACATCGACTAAGAAGATGTACTCCGTTGGTTTTACATTTCTAGAGTGCGAAAAAGAAGACAATTTTCAATGGGCTTTAGAGGTGTGTAGGTCCTTGTTGAAGGACCAAGTGGATATGCCAAAAGTCATTGTTACTAATCGAGATACAACATTAATTAATTCGGTTGCAACCATATTTCTCACTTCTTCCGTATTACTTTGTATGTACCATATTAATAAAAATGCGAGAAGTCGGGTTAAACATGTTTTGGGGTCAAAACAAGTTGCTGGTGAAGATGGAAAGTTGGTCAAGTCGGGTGTTGTTGTGGTGAAAATCATAGCTGCATGGAATGTTATAATAAATACATCTACAAAAGAGTTGTATGCTGATGCTGTTTTAAAATTCCGAGTTGTTTGTCTGAAATATCCCAATCTATTGAAATATGTTGAGAGCATAATTCTTGATCAGGTTAAGGAGAAGGTTATTTGTGCATGGACCGATCATGTTATGCACCTCAGTAATAGAACATCAAACTGAGTTGAGTTTGCGCATGCATATCTGAAGAATTGGTTGGGAAATAGCAAGGGTGATTTGATTACTGGTTGGGAATCTGTGAACCATATGATACTAAACCATCATAACGAGATAAAAATAGCATTTGATCATAGTATCACGGTGTTGGAACACAGGTTCAAAGACAACATGCTATATTCTCAGTTGGTTGGTAACATCTCTTGGGCGGCTCTTAATTATATTTTTCATGAGGCCAAAAGAGCTTCTAATATGGGTGATAACACCTCAAATTGTGGTTGCACTATTATAAAAATATATTGTCTCCCTCGTGCTTGTGTCATATCCAAAAAGAGGAGTGGTAATAGCCCGATACGTATGGACGAGGTCTCTAGTCATTGGAAGAGACTTACTTTTGACGATAAGTCAAACATCTTTATCTTAACCGAATGGGAAGTGATACAAGCAAGATTTATGAAAGCCGATGATGCCACCAAACTCCACATCAAAGAAGAGTTGAGGAAGATTGCATTTTCGGAGACCACTGATTGGAAACCATTATCCCAACCGGTAAAAACTAAAGGTGCGCCAAAGAAGTTGAAATTGACATCGGGCGACAATTACGAGGATTCTTTCGTATTTTGAACATGTTGACAAATTTTTTCCCGATTCACCTACACCGAAATCTCAAAAAAGTGCTTCCAAAGGTGCCCGTATTAGAAAACCACCGCCTACACCGACTCCATAAAAAATATCATTCATCAATCACATGCCGGTTTTCATGCACAAGTACATTGAACAGATCGTCAATGTGGGTGGTGACTGTAACTATGGTTTTTGAGCTAATTCTTGTTTGCTTGATAGATGTGAAGAGTATTACAATACTGTAAGATACCTTGATCACAGAGTTGACAGAACACAGAGAATTGTACAGACGTGTGCTAGGGAGTAAAGAGAAGGTTGATGAAATATATCACGCACTTGTACCTATTGAGGTTGGATTTGCACCAGAGGATAAATGGATGTGCTTCCCTGAAATGGGTTATCTCATAGAAAGTGCATATGGTAGGGTGTGCATTAATCTAACAAGATACATTTTTTTGGAGACTTATTTCCCTTTGCGCAATGCTCCTACACCAAATCCTAGTGATCGTATCACACGTGTTGGATGGATTTCAAATCCACGACATTTTGTTCAAGTCTATTTGAAACCAGGATGTCCTATACCACCTACATCCCCGGACTGGGTGCTTCCTTTCACAGAACCATCAGAGACATGGTCGGACAAATTTATGGAAAAGATGCAAGAATACAACAAGTTGAACTAAATAGAAATAGAAAAAAATAGGCAAAAGTCAAAAGGGGTGCCACCGGTGGATTTATCCGACGACACTTTTTTCGGCTCTTTCAAGTAGTTAGGTAGCATTTTAATGTTAACTTCATTTTGTTCATGTATTATGATGTGAAAATATACTCATTTTTGTAGTTTGAACAAATGCACAATATTTGAATACATGAAATTTTATGAGTATAGTTGTTGTTTCTATTCTGTTTCTGGTTTTTCAACCCCAGACCATTTGTAACGCCCATTTTTAATTAATATTGTATTATATTAACATTTTTGAATTACTGATCGATATTTATCTTGCGACGAGAATATTCATATTAATTAATATATCTATTAATTTATCTGGCGACGTTGTGTTCGGTCCGGGTTTTATTCCGTTCGGTTCGGTAAAATATTATTCGGATCCGATATTTAATTCCCCGAAATTATTTTAATTGATTGAATTAATAATATTGGTAGATATTTTGTGTGTTAATTTATAAGAATAAATTAGGAGTGTGAGGATTATTTGGGAAAAGTTGGGTTTACACCTTAGTTTACTAGTAAGGTTATCATAAAACCACTTTCCTCATTTTCTTTCCATCCAAACACTTTCCTTATTTTCCTTCCATTCAACATACCAAAGCCAAACAAGGGCAAGAGGGGGAGCTAGTAGAAACATAACTTATATAAGCCATTTTCCTCATTTCTTCCCATTTGAAAAACAAAAAGCCAAGAATAGAAACTTTGGGGAGAAAAGAGAGGGTTTTGGAAAGAAGAAGAAGAGGAAGAAGAAGAGCAAGAGAGAAAGAGAGGAAGCTTGGGGTTGAGCCTTGTAGAACCTTCATGGATCATCCAAGCTTGTGAGGTATAAGCCCTAGAGTGAGTGGTGTATCGTTGTTCTGTTATGTTTGTGTAACTTGTTGTTTTTCAAGGGGTGTACGTTGGTAATCTACAAGGATGATGTGACCTTGTGATCTTCTGGAATGAAAGCGATCACTGCAAGTGTGATTCTTGATTTCGTACTTATGCGTGAATGAAGGCATCTTTTTCGTGGTTGTGTAGCACGCGTGGTTTTATCCTATTTTGATTGTTTCAGTTTTGGTTTGTATAACCATTTTGTTGTTTTCGTGTTACCAATGATGTCAGTGTTGTGCCGTAGGACTTTATGTTCCTATCTTTGGTGACTCGTTTCCGAGACGTCGGTTCGAGTGTGTGACTAATTCTATGGTTGAGACGTTAGGATAGTAGCGATCTTTTTTGTTTGGTTCTCGAGCGAACCGGTGTGTCTGCGACTTGTTTAGTTGTTGGGTGTTAGTTGGTTGTCGAGTGCATTGTATGGGTTTTGCATCTCGGCATGGTTGTTCTTGACGGGACGATGTAATTAGGGATATTTCCTTGTTTTTGGTGTATTTTGTATGTTGTTTAATTGACGCGAGAATTGAGTGGACGAATGCGTAGGCTTGTTCCGATTTGTTCGTTTTGGTCGAAATTTCGAGGACGAAAAGTTTATAAGTGGGGGAGAGTTGTAACGCCCGTTTTTAATTAATATTATATTATATTAATATTTTTGAATTACCGATCGATATTTATCTTGCGACGAGAATATTCATATTAATTTATCTGGCGACGTTGTGTTCGGTCCGGGTTTTATTCCGTTCGGTTCGGTAAAATATTATTCGGATCCGATATTTAATTCCCCGAAATTATTTTAATTGATTGAATTAATAATATTGGTAGATATTTTGTGTGTTAATTTATAAGAATAAATTAGGAGTGTGAGGATTATTTGGGAAAAGTTGGGTTTACACCTTAGTTTACTAGTAAGGTTATCATAAACCCACTTTCCTCATTTTCTTTCCATCCAAACACTTTCCTTATTTTCCTTCCATTCAACATACCAAAGCCAAACAAGGGCAAGAGGGGGAGCTAGTAGAAACATAACTTATATAAGCCATTTTCCTCATTTCTTCCCATTTGAAAAACAAAAAGCCAAGAATAGAAACTTTGGGGAGAAAAGAGAGGGTTTTGGAAAGAAGAAGAAGAGGAAGAAGAAGAGCAAGAGGGCAAGCTTGGGGTTGAGCCTTGTAGAACCTTCATGGATCATCCAAGCTTGTGAGGTAAAGGGTTTGATTTTCCACTTCCTATAATTAGGGTTTGATAGGTATATTGTTATTTTGGGATAGAAATTGATGTTGTGGTTTTATGAGTTGTATGTGTGATTGTTGAAATGACTTAGAAAATTTGAGTTAGGAGTATGAATTGTGGGTGTTTTAGGTGCTAGCTTGTAGAACTAGAAGTATAACCATGGAAATTCTAAATTGATGGTAGAAATATGTTTTGATGTTGTAATGGAGGTATATATGTTGTGTTGATGACAAGAAATGGTGGGTTACTTATAAAAGATGTTTAGGGTAATGAAGTTTGGTTAAAATTGAGTTTTGGGAACATAAAAATCAAGTTTTTGGGTTCTGGTTCGCCCAGTTCGCGGCTCGAACATTATTCACGGCGCCAACCTTCTGAACCTGTTAAGTTCGCGGCCCGAACTAGGCTGCGCGCCGCGTACTGTTGACAGAAAGTTGAAAATTGTTGTGGTCATAACTTTTGAACCGTAACTCCGTTTTGGGTGCCGTTCGAAGCGTTAGAAAGCTAATGAAATATTCTTTCTAATAGTATTGGTTTAGAGGGTAGTAGATGATTTTATTAATGAGTGGTTATGGAAAGGTTGTATTGTCGGACGTTTTGTTATTTAAAACAAATGCGATCGGTATATTTTAGTGGGTTATACTTTTGCCATATAAATGGAGAGATTTTGTGCCATTTATATGATGTCTAATATGTGATAAAATTTGTGGTTGGTTGTTGAAAGTTGTTATTGTTCGTTGTTTTTGTTGTCGAATGTTGTGGTTGTTGGTAGTTGTAAGCGATATAGTCAATTAACCGGAATCTGAGGGAAATTGAAATAGTATGTCATTAGAATAAACTAAGATAAGTAATTAATGAATACTTGATGATATGAAATGCGATGATATATGTCTTTGTACGTGATGATGTTATGATTATATTGATGTTGTTAATAAATGCTTCCGATTTGTGAATGCATGATTTTGATGATGATGAATTATTAGTGATGTTTTGCATAATGCAAATATGATGCGATGATATATTTATCTTGATGTGGATAAATTATAGCGATGTGGGCTTTATGCCAATTTTGATGAGCGATGATGGTGTGTTTGTGTTGTGTTGTTTTATTGTCGAGTCACATACATTGCTTAAGCGAAGAGGGCTTTTATGCCGAGCGAAGATCGACTTTATGCCAAGTGTCCCTAATTACGGACAAAGCGATGGGTACCACATGCATAACATAGTAGTGTCTCATGGAGTCGGTTATGTTTATGTTTGAGTTGTTTGGCGTTGGGTTTTTGTTGATTGATGGATGATATTGAATTGCGATGATATATGATGTGATGATGTTTGTGATGATGTTGTGATGATGGGCTTTATGCCAAAAGCGAAGATGGACTTTATGCCAAAAGCGAAGATGGGATTTATGCCATAAGCGAAGATGGGCTTTAGCCAATTTGTGATGATTTGTTTATGTTGCTTATATTACTAGCATTATTTAATGTTGTTGGTTGATGTTGTTGTTTAAGACTACCGTGTTAATTAGTGAGGTATTAGCTCGTGGCGATTTCGTGGTGACGGAGGGTTATGTGTTGTTGCGACGTTTTATGCCGATGAGGTTATGGTGATATAGTGTAGATTATACACATTAGGATGACGAGTAAAGTAAGTGAGTTTTGATTATGTGTTGGAATTACACTTATTAATCTATACCCTTTATAATTCCGAAACTATATATATATATATATATATATATATATATATATTTAATCATGCCTTTAATTATATGTTTTGGAGTATCTCACCCTTTACTTGTTTCGCCGTTACCTATATATTGGTAACGTGCAGGTTATGAAGACGGAGTCTATAGCTGCTGTTAGTCGAGTCGGTGTCGCTCTGATACGTAGCACTCGGGGGGAATATTTGTGTTGTCCTTGTTGTTGTTCTTTCGTTGTTTCCTTTTTGTGAATAAGAACTATAATTTATAAGAACATGATTTTGATGAGGAAGTTTAATAAACAAGATGTTCTATTTTTACGAATCGATTTATGTCTTCCGACGATGCTATGTATCCGAGATTTATACTTTAAAACAAATTATTTAAAGTGAGTTATTTTTGATGGTGTGATGCCTCAGTATTTACTTTATGAAATTTTAAATTACTCTGATTTTTGTATATAAAACCTTGGGTAGATTTGGGGTGTTACACCATTTACCAGAGTTTTACTTTCGGTTTTGGTTAAGTTAAAAACTGGAATTTAACTTCCGGTTTTATCACTGGCACAAGGATAGGATTTCTATGGTCCATCTTTACATCCAACTACTATAAAGTACCTCTCCTCTGATATTTTTCCATACCACAACACAAAAAACCAGATATGGATATGAAATTGAACATCATATAGGTTGTTAGAGTTGTCCATTTTCCCGACGTCACATTGTCTCGCGAATTCAAGGTCACTATGTACACTCATATTGAAGAGGTGCATGAAATATTGCAGAAACTTGTATCTTACGACGACGGTCGAAAGGTAGAGAAGATCGAGTACCGCTCGCCATCGATTGACAATGAAGGGAATCTTCAGTTTATAAACCGTGAACTGAAGAACGACGCTGATTTACGGGCTATGTGGTCTACTTATGAAAGTTTTCGAGAGAAAGTTTCAATTGAGCTAGATGTGACTTTTTCAAGGACTGTCGATGACATTATGAAGATGTTGCAATGTCCACCCGGATGTTGATTTGTAATGTTTAATTTATGTTTAACTACTAAATGTATTTGCTAAGTTTATATTATGAATTATATGTATCTCTATGTTAAACAATGCAGTGAAATTTTCTGACTTCTATTATGATTAAAACTGGAATTTCAATTCCGATACAGAACCGAAAGTAAAATTTCAATTTAATGTATATTTTATCAGATGGTGATGTGTATCAAAAATATACTTTTGATTTTAAGAGACAATTTAAGAAATTTGAATGATATATAAAAAAGTTATAGGATAAAATAAAAAATTCTTTTTTGGTTTTAATGTTCTGCCTACTTGGGGTTGGAACTTGTGTTTTGTTGTGGCATTTAATTTTGCTGCTAGCTTAGTCTTCCGTAAAAAAAAAAGTTTATTTGTTATTGTTGGAATATTTTTATTTTTTATCTTTTCGAGTTATTTTTATTTTTATTATTTATGACTTTTATTTTTATTTTATAATAATGTTTTCGATTCTGCTTTGTCAAATTTATATTTTATAATAACTTTTTCGATTCTGCTTTGTTAACTATATATATAACTTTTTGACTCTGCTTTGTCAAATATATTTTTATTATATAATAATTTTTGTTACTGCTGAACGAAAAGACTGTAGCATGATTTTATCCAAAAATAAAATAAAAATAGTGTACCATGTGTAAACTCTACACATCCATCAGCATAAGTAGTGCTATACTAATCATTAACACTAATGCCATTTTTTTATTGGACCTTAGTTTGACAAGTTTTTCTCCAGTTGTATGCATGTATAGCAACTTGATTAGAGATACTTAATTAGTCAAACACATCTCTATCTAATTTGTGTTATTTTCGAATGTGACAAATTAATATTGCCCAATAGTTATCTATTAAATACCTACTCATGTATAGTAATTGGTCTTTTGTGGCAAGGTCAAAATCATTCAATTTTTTAAGGATCAAAATCATTTCATATATTAAATTGTTTTATGAAATGGAAACATCATACGAATTGCATTTATGAGAATTATTACTCCTTACTTAAATATAAGCACACAAGGATTATATGGTTTATTTAATTTTGAAGTCTCGTAACTTAATTTCAGATTTTAATTTGTTCTCTTATGTCAAACGTTATAAATAATAAGTTCATTAACAATACTTTTGTTAATTAATTTGGTCAATTAATAATTTAGTTGTGAAACTATTAAGTTGACTAATGTAACATAACAACAAAGATTAATATGCATTTGTGACTTAACATATATATTAAAAATAACTTTTTTATTTAAATAGCGAAGATTTTATTTTTGGAGATTAAAAATCCCGCAAATAATTAAAAATGTGTAAAAAAAATCAATTGTTCTATTGTAAGCTTTTAAAAACAAAAGGTCATTTTAATATAGAAACTTAAGTAAATCCTCTACATAACCAACACAAACCGACAAATAAGTTATATAACAACTTCATTTTCATATCACATTAACAAAAAAAAAATATCATTCTAAATCCACTCTAAAACACTATTAACTACACATAATATACATAATATATAGAAACAAGGTTGATACTCGACAATACAGTGATGCTCTAATTGAAAAAAAAAAACATTGAATTATTATTCTTGTTCTTCAACACTCATTGCATCGTTGTTCTTTGGTATCATTAAACATTCACATGCTTGTGTTGCGTTTCTTTTTACATCTTTTAAATGTCGAAAGATTTCGCCAAGTAAAGTTGTCCTGCCTATCTAAAATCATAAAAAGGAACAAAGAAAATGCAACCATATATGAAAAATTATAAACATGACACTAAGATGCAAATTTGAATATTGGATTATGTTCTGGACAGCCCGAATGACTGTCGGGCAAGCCATCTCTTCGAGCCCTATGACGAGTTAAACAGACCGAAAGGCCTTCAAAGGGCATCATCTATCCGTTCTACACATGGCTAGAATCTTTCTGCTCGACGGATGCCAGGAAGATCAGACCAACTCTCCTCATCGAGGGCTATGCCCGTTATGTCCCCATCTGGTCGACATAACAGCTAGTTCTGGGTACCATCGCCCGATTTGACCTAGTCATCTCAGACAACTATGTTCAGGGATTCGTATATCTCGGCCCGAATATAGCAACCAATGAGAGTCCTCTTAAGATCATTATATAAACCCTCATACCTTTGAGGGCAAGGTATCACTTTCTTACACTCAAAACCCTAATATTTTCTACCCTCTTCCTTGAACATTTACTTACTTTAGCATCGGAGTGCCTTACATGTACACCAGGACCACCTCCCTCGATTCCGATGAAGCTGGAGACCAAGATTCTCCCTTGGATAATAAAAAATCCAAGAACCAGGCAGACGACATCGTCACATTTCCTCCTTCGGTACCATCACCGACCAACAACAATCCAGTCTTGGCCGCAATCTTGTCTGCCCTCAATCGCACCAACGATCTTATCCTCTGGCAGGATCAGTGCATAGAGGCCCTCGAAAAGAACAACTCCCAATCTCCATCTCAGAGACCAAGGATGTTTGGTTCCCGTAGCCCCTCGCCTCGAAGACCTGGTCACAATCAAACCCATGAACATCCCAGGCGATTTTTTTATGGAGAAGAGGGAGCATACTCCTCCTCCTCAGAAGAATAGGGTTTCCTCTTCTCACAAGAAAACCAAGAGCGAGCTACGTCATCCTCACGACTGAGACAACTCTCCATCCCAGCGCATCAAGAACAACCGTCTCTCTCTCTCTCTCTCTCTCTCTCTCTCTCTCTCCAAGTGGAAGCGACGAAATTGAACATCATGGTCATCTTTGTTGGGCGATCATGGATATTCCCATCATTTCCGGGTTGGAGAAACTCCCGAAGCTCGGACAGTATGATGGCACTACTGAGCCCTACGAGCACATCGAAAACATTGACGCCCTGCTCGACTATCGAGCCGTTAGGGGTGCCATCAAGTGCATATTGTTCCCAACAACTCTGAGGAAAGGGGCAATGTCTTGGTACAAAAGCCTCCCCAAAGAGTCCATCACCACATGGAAGAATTTTGGGAAGATGTTCTCAAGGCACTTCTCTGCCTCTCGCCGTCACCAAAAGATAGAGGCCACGCTAGAAACGATCATACAAGGAGAAGACGAATCTCTCCGAACATATATAGAGAGGTTCAACAAAGAGGTCTTCTAGGTCTCCACGGCCGATGAGACGAAGAAGTACTTGCTCGAACAAGGATTACGCTCCCGCAACGATTTTTCTAAAGCAGATGGCATTGAAACACCGACAACACTGGATTCCCTCCTCCTCAAGGCCCATGCATACATCCAGTACGAGGAGAAGGAATCCTCCAATTATGCTCGACATTGCAACATAAACGACCTCGCCAGTTGTAATACGGTGGGAGAACTGACTTTGGAATTTGTTTTGCTTTTTATCGCAAATGTTGCGGATAGCAAGAGTCGCCACTGACTTTTCTTTTATCCAATTAAGGGAAGGTGAAAAGAATAGAAAAAGATCTTCGTTAGATTCTGAGTAATGGAGAAGGTTATGAAAAGGGAATGTATTAGCACCCTTTTCCATCCGTAGTTATCTACGGGCTCTTAGTTGCTTTTAGCTCACTTTAAAATTTGCTTTCTGTGTGTGTTTGAATTTTTTTTTGAAAAGGCATTTTGCTTTGACTTCGTAATGATTCACGCTGGAATGTATACGAAGTGTTTGGAAATGTTTCGTTTTTGAAAAGTGTTTCAACTTTGACAAAAGTGTAAGGTGTGAAAAGTATTTTGATAGAGCAAGCAACTAAAAGTCTTATTACCTACTCAGAACGGTCGTTTCCGTGTTATTTCGCTATCCTTTAGAATAGTTTTATCCATACCATTAGTTGGTAGGTAACCCTATTTGTTGGATGTAAGAGGGACATTCGAAGGGACATCAGATGGTCATAGAAGGCAACTTGTAGGAGTATCCTAGCATATTTGAAGGGACGATCATCACTTTTCGTAGGCAACAATCGAGGGACGAGATCATATATTCGTAGGCCACGTCGAGGGACTATGATCTTTGAGTCGAAGGGACTATGATGATATGTTTGTAGGCAACGGTGCTAGGATACCTCTACGTCCGAGGGACTTAACCATTTATTCGAAAGGCAACGAGAGAGAATACCCTAGGGGGTGCATGTGTGAAGAGAGTGTGTTGGATTCAGATATATTATCTTGGAACTAGAAGTGATCTATGTTCATTTTTATCTCGCCATACACGCCTAGTTACTAGCAGTTTATATGGGTGCAGAAAGTAAATTGCGGAAAGTAAAGTGCGGAAAGTAAATCCTACGCTATTACATGGCTTTGGGGCAGTTACATAATAGGAGTGCAGAAAGTAAATCCTAATTAAGCTATTACATCCCATGACCAGTTACATAATATTGGAAAGAAATGCGAGAAAATAATCCTAACTATTACAACCTGGAAGCAGATACATAATAATCGGAAGAGAAAAGAAATTCGCATAAGAGGAAATGTGTTAGTAAAAAAAGGTTTTTGGGTTAGGAAAAAGTTTTTAGGTTAGTAGTCCTAATTAGATGATAGAACAATTTTTTGGGAATTTTCTGGATTGGTTTTAGTAAGGAAAAGTAATTAAAAGTCAATTTTATGGTTAATTAACGATTAATTAAAATATGCATGCAAAAATATTAATTTTTATGCCAAAAATTAAATAAACATTTTTCTATCCTAAATGAAAAAAGAAAATATTTGTTGGTGAGTTTTTAATGCATTAGAAAATTGTTTAAAAAGAAAATAAATTAAATAAGAAAAATAAGAAAAAAAGTTAGAGAAGAGAGTCAGCACGCTTCTGGATGGAATTCTCGCAGAAGCTGGGATTTCTGGGGAGTGCCTAGATGGAGGTGCCCCGAAATTGGAATTTCTGGGGCTTTCTGGCTTGGAGGCGCCCATAAGTATGCACTTCTGGGGGGTAGCGCGCTGCCAAGGAGGCCAAAAGCTGGAGCTTCTGGGCATGCCTTCTGGGAAAACCTAAAATTTCAAAATATTATGTAAAAAGAGAGGGTTCGAACCCATGCCCTTCTGATCAATCAACGCGCTGCTTTGCCATCTGAGCTGAGTGAGCCATCTGTTAACAATATAAAAAAAGTATACAAAGGATTTCTGGGAACCCTTCAGAACAGAAAGCGCGCGCAGAGTCATCTTCTCCAATTCAAATGTTCAGACTTTTGGCTACGGTTTCTGCTTCTCCGTGGCTAAATCCCTGCAAGTCATAACTCAAGCAATATGCAATATAAATTAAATGTAAAGCCATGGATTGCAAATTGTCCCCTGAACATGAATATATCCTTAGATTGGTCCAATTTTTCCAATTCTGAGAACCCCTAATTTGAGCTTAGGAACCCTAACAATGGTGAAATTTGATTTATGCATCGAAACTCAAATCAAACCATCCAGATAGCTTGCAAACATCATTCTAAACACAAACAAACAATCAAAACATGTTAAATATGCATGAAAATAAAAAATCGAATTTGAGTTAGAAAGGTTCAAACCGAAACTGTGATTTCGTGATTCTGCATGTTTGAATGGCTTGTGAGTATCTGGATCGATTCAGGGGACCTCTAGGAATGTGTTGGAATCCTTAGAATGCCTTGAATTGAACTGGAACTAGGGTTGCCAATAGCTTGCAATGCACAGTTTTTTTGAGTTTGGAATAGGGTTGTTGAGGCAAGGATTTTGTCCTTTGAACTTGTGGATGCATCGTGTACTTATAGTAGAGTGAATTAGGTCAAGAATCATGAAGAAATTATGTGTCAATCAATGAGAAAATATTTGATTTGGAATGAAACCAAATATTGCCTTTTTTGATCAAATCTCATTCAATTCCTTTGCCAATCAATGCAATTTCGAAATTGACAGCTTTTATGGCTTGCTTGGACCTCAAGAATGAGAGAAAAAGCCAATTTGCAATTAATTTTGATTTTCTATCTTTTATTTTAATTAAATTGGCTTTTAAATGATTAAAAATCCAAAATAAATAGAAAATAAAAGACAAATTCGTGGCCTTGGGCTTAGAGGTTCCAATTCAGTTAAGGAACATATTTGAACCAAGAAAAGTTAGGCCTATTTGCAAAATTTTGGGTTTTGTCAAGTATTTCTCTTTGTGCACCTCCTCAAAAATGCTCAACTTGTGCAAGGTGTATCTTGCTCAATTTTTAACATTTTTGGGTGTTCTTGGACTTTTTAGAAAGATCAAGATGTCCTCTAAACAACCTCTTTGGTTTCATCTCAATTGAAGTTTCCATGCTCATGAACACTTCTTTACAAAAAGTTGACTTTTTGTTGACTTTGAAAAGGACCTGTAATGTTTTGATCCATAACTTCCAAATGAAGCATTTTATGCCCGAACTTATGAGACATGAAGTTGTAGAGAATTGAATTCTCTTCAAAATGAGCTGTGGTGGGAAATTTTTTGATAAAGTATGTGAAAGTTATGCCTGGTCAAAGTTTTGTTGACTTTTTGTTTAAAAATCCTAATTTGGAAACTTTGATTTTTGATCAAATCTTGACTTTTCTTGATGAATCATGATCAACCCTTGATAATGATGAATATTACTTCAAAATATTGGTGTTGACCAAAAATTATGAAGCTTGACTATATGTTGACCACAGTTGACTTTTTGTCCAATACAACTGATTTTCAACCATCTGAGCAATTGTCTGAGGAAACTTGACTTGTAAGGGTTGAAACTTGACATGGAGATTCTTTGAAGCATATGATGAGGCATGATTACCACTTGAAGTGTTGGAGGCTCACCTTGACTTGAGAATGGCCAAACCCTAGTTTGGGTTAATTGTTGAGGAAAGAGCTTGTCTGGTCAACCCTTGTGAAATCCTTGAGTATGGATGTGTGAAATGTCTTGAGAAGTAAGAGGGAAAATTTTGGGGTATGACACCAGCCTCCCTGACAGGAGGACATAAATTGACAGAGATAATTTTTTCTGTTATCACTGATAAAGTAGTATGTGCTCTTTAATATAATACAACGTATCTAGCAAAGGACATTCCTAATAAACACTCATCATTGCCCTCATAAATTTTATAGTTAAGAGCCACTAATTTCTATAAATACATACAAGTAGTCAAATCCTATTTATAGGATTTTAACATAAAATATATTGCTGATTAACACATGTGCAACTGGTTTTGACATAAACAAATCGTTCCCCACAGACACAACTGCTTGGCAAATATATGTTCCTCGCGAACATAAATGTCAGGCAAACATATGTTCCTTTCAAACACAACTGCCGGGCATACATACGTTCCCCGCATCCGTGCAAAAATGGAAGGGGCATACTATCTCAAAAACCTACATAGGGAAGAACTTGCTCGATCATAAAACACCGAAAAACTTAGACAATACTATGGTTAAGGCACGAACAGTCGACATGCCTCGAAATAACATCCGAGCATCAAGAGCTCAACATCAACTGCACTCCCCGGTACCAGAGATGCGCCACGAACACAACATTAAGGGATCCTCGCTCCACAAATATAACGAGCCAGATCCTTGCCTCGACACGGGGTACTCAAACGAGCCCTGTTGTCTAAGTACCTTGCCCAGCAGAACACCCAGCTTGTGATGGGATGTTGATGCCACCGATCTCAGGTCTTTAATCATGACTTAAGTTCTGGATCAAGCCCGGTAAACAAACCGGCACCCTTCGACTAGTCACCCCATACTAGTGAAGACATACATTAAACGAGTAAACCCCCTGAAACACTTAGCAAAAACAAACTTGTAAGGTAGCTCAAAACTATGAGTATAAAAACGAACAAATCATGTACAAGCATCATAAAACGTATCTATCACAGATGACAAGCGCCATCAACTCACTTTCCTCCTTAATGCATGGGTTGACTTTAAGTCGTCACTTCTGTGCCTATAAGCAACGACTTGGGGGCTACTGTTCTGGACATCCCGAATGGCTGTCAGGAAATCCATCTCTTCGAGCCCTGTGACAAGTTGAAGAGACCAAAAGGCCTTCAAAGGGCATCATCTGCCTGTTATGCACATAGCCAAAACCCTTCTACTCGATGGATGCTGGACAGATCGGTCCAACTCTCCTCATCGAGGCCAAAACCCTTCTACTAAACGAAGTAAATGTTATTGGTGCAATCATTTGATCTCAAGTTTCTCAAGGTGGACTCTGATAAATTATAGGGAATCTGGGAGAATTTATTTTTCTCTTCAGAATCTGAAAGGGGTATTGAGATCAGCAAAGACAGTGTGCTTCTGCTTCTGAACTTATGGAAAGTTTTCAGAAGACTAATTTTTTCAAGTAATAGGAACAATGTTGAACAAGAAGTCAGGACATATCTCAAGACTCTTTTCCTTGAATACCAGCAAGGATCATGTTTAAACATTGTATCCAAGACGTGTATTGATGGTGTTTATCACGTGTTCTGACTTGGTGCATGTTTTGGAAACTGTCAGCTCCATGATAAACTAGCTATATTAACAAGCATTCATAGCTTCCAGCTGGTGCACAAATTCACTTGATGCAGTTTTTGTTGAAGTAGCATTTCTTGACAAAGATTATTGTTACAGTCTAGGTACGTTATTTTGGTTGCTCAAGTATTTAGAGTGTCTTTTTGTTCTTTTTTTTCCTTCACTTTTGTGTGTGTCCTTGTTTGTTTTGTTCTCATGTCCTTTGTTCGGATATGAGTAAGTTTAGAGTCTGTGAAGGTTATGTTTGTCTACTTGTGGCAAACATAGGGAAAAAGGATAGTGTTCAGACGTTGTTAAGTCTGAGGTTAATCTTTGTAGCGGTCTTTGCAAAGATGTTGAATAAGATTTCCTATTCTGAGTCTGTTTGTTCTTATAGTTTTTGCAAGTTTTTGTTTTGTGTCTTGTTTTAAGTTATGAACACAAATTGTGTCTTTTGTTATGAGTTATCCAACATAGAGGTTTGGTTCTCTATGTCTATAAATAGATAGTTCAAGTGTCTGTTTATGTAAATATGTTTTCTCTTGTGTTCTAAAAGAGGATGTTGTGTCTATCTGTGTCGTATCATAGTTCTCAGTTTGAGGAGAGTATTTAGTATCTTCTTTCTCATGGGCATCATGGCCTCAATTTTTCTCCTTCTTTGTGAAGATGTTGTCTATGATGTTATGTTTCTTGTGCTATAATGAGTTCTCCTTCAAGAAGACTTTCTCATATTTTGGCTAAAATGGCAGAGAAGTGGTTATGTTATATTATCTCTGAAGAGAAACTTTTAAGAGGGAGAAACTATGTGTGATCTGTGGGATCCTTAAAAGAGTGAGAAACCATTAGAGTTTGGGACCAGCCAGAAAGATGTCCTATTATGATGTTTCGACATCATACATAAAGACTAAAGACTGTCACATGCAAATATTGAACATCTTAAACAGTGACTAATCTGAAGACTTCTAAATTGCAACTGTTGGACAAAATTGTTAAAAACAATTATATGATTTTTAAGCTTCTGTAATGCAAAGGTTGTGTAAATTAGTTTTAGCAAAAATAAGCCAAAGGGAGAGATTTTTATTTCTCTATAATTTGAATTGGCATTATGTTTGGTAAAACTAATATAGTAGCAATTAGTTAAAAAGGATTTGTAACTTGTAATATAAAGTAGGTGGAAGTTCTATTTGACAAAGGAACATGTTGAGTTGAAATGTTTCAACATCTGGACAACATGTCGAAGAATATGTCCTATGCATAGACATTCGACATCGCGCCTAGAACTCCAAAAACTGTTGATTGAATCTGACTCAGCAATTAACATAATGCAAAATATTACTAACCAAGATTCTGCAATCATACATGGCGCAAGAAGAATATAGGAGAATCAAATCAAAATATGCTCAAATGAAGACTTTCTAATTATGGAGATTTGATTGAAGACCTATTTTGTAGGGGAATCTTTTGCAAATTTTTAACAACTTATTTGTTGTTACTTGAAACCCAAGTCTAAATGGGTATAGGTTATGAATAAAAGCATTGTAACCTAGAAATTCAAGTCAAGAAACATGTAAAATTTTAAGGGTTTTATTTGTAGATGAACCACCCGATTGCGGGATGGTCATCGTGTACTCACTCAAAAGCCCTCAGGTAATGAGTTGAGTATGGTTCTTGGACGAAGATTTTAAGCAACTCCAAGTATGTGTTTTTAGTCTAGATTCAAGGTTGAGTATGGAGTGAAGTGCGACTTCCTGCTCGACATAGAAGTGTGTCTCCTCATCATGGAAGTTTGTCTTCTATTTCGTGGATACGAGATTGTTGGAAATAAAGTCATCGATACAATGGCTGAGTTATTGACTGTTAGGCATGATTGCAGTGATTGGAAGTGAGAGGGGTCTCTCATATCTAGGGAGAACTTAGGTAGAAGTTGCATTGGGTAGTGATTAAGTGAGTAGGTCGTCAACTGGTGTGTTGGGTGTAGGTTCTATGAATTGATATTACTAATAGTGGATTTCCTTTCTGGCTCGGTATGCCCCCAGAGTAAGTGTGTTTTCACCGAACTGGGTTAACAAATCTTGTGTGCACTTTACTTTTCAACAACTACTTTAACTGTCTATATCTTGCATATGTTGTTGATAACAAATCAGATGTCTCGACATCCTTATAAGACATCTGGGAGTATTATACCAGAATTTCACGAGGCTTTGATTCTATCAATCCTCTAATGAGTCTTCATCAATTTTGACCTAGGCTCAAGGCTCAAATCGTCATGATTTATATCATATGGATTTACCTCTCTCATCTTCTTTACTTGATTGATTTTTAGTGGCCCAAATTTTGTGTTTGCAAGCCCAAGGATGATTAAATGTTGAGCTATAGCCAATAACCTTGAAAGCTCATTGTTATGAGGCTTTGATTCTATCAATCCTCTAATTAGTCTTCATCAACTTTGACTTAGGCTCAATGTTCAAATAATTATGGATCATTCATCTAAAACCTCTAACAACTATCAACTAATCACTAACTTCTAACAATTAACTTCTAACTTTACTTTTATGCCTTTTATTTAACTTTACTTTATTTTCTTTGCATTCATTATCATGTTTATGTTTATGCTCTTTTCTCTTTGTCCACTTGAAAATCTTATTTTGTTTGTGTTTAAATCACTAATAAAGGATTGAACCCATAAATTTATTAATTTGGATTTGGTTACTATACCCTTGGTTGGAGATTGGATTTTGGACTTAGGATTAGGACTTGGACCTTGGCTTGGAGACTTTGTTACTCTGTTGTTATTTTGTCTGAAGTCCTTGAATTTTACTCCAAGGCATTGGGTTAAATTTTCTCTAGTGTATTTTATTCAAATTTTTATGCTTATATGTGATTGGGGATTTCATTGTATACAACCGCTACTCTGCCCAATTTTTGTGAAGACATTATTTCATCTGAGGCTTGGAATTTGTCTGAGTATTATATTGACTTTGTTTTTTTATCCAAATGATGAGAATTCTACAGTGACTTCTTTATGTCAAGTGTTGGCTTCTTGTCGGTTAGATTTTTCTTTTCCTTAGCTTTTACTTTTTGTACACAGGATAGTTCCTTCATCTCCTCCTATCCTCTTTATTTTCAAAATCTCCTCCCTCTTTTTTAAAAAAACTTTTATTGTTTTCTAACTTGGACTTAGGTCCATGCATTTTCAAAAAAATATCTTCTTAACAAAACCATTAACCAATATAATCATACTTTGACATATTTTCACAAGACTAAAAGTCAATTAACCTCATTCAAACCATTTTTCCATTTTGGAGTTTTTTACCTTAAAAAACTTTTCTCAAAAGACTAAACTCTTGCCGATTCTTGTAGTGATGCAAACTACTATACTTCTATAATATATTGTGAAGTGAGATATTCTCCACTTGGATGTTGAGTGATTCATTGTTAATGTTAAATCCAAGCTATATCCTCCACTTTGAGATGATGTGAATTCTCCTTTCTCATAATTGTGGGTGGTAGGTGTGTTTTCCACTCGGATATGATTGGATGTTTTATCTTCTTAAAATTAACCAATACATAAATTTCGATATTTTTTACCCGAACTACATAGGTTTTGATTTCAACATTGCACATTTTTGGTATGTAGGCCTAGAACTCATTGGATGTTCTATCAAATCAAAAATTGTAAAAATTACTTCTTTTCTTATCTCCACCTTCTATTTTGTACATAATATTTATAGCCATACACAAATTTTTAAAGAAGTTCCTGCGGCGTACCATAGATGTTTAGGATTCTAATATCTTCCTTTTGCATAACTAACCCTCGTACATAGATCCCAGTTTTATTAGTTTTGACTTAAAAACTTCTTTGAGTTTATTCATTTTTTTTAATTCCTTTGGAAACAATAAAGTGCAGTGGCGACTTTCACTGATTATGAGTTAAGTCAATCGATGGCTTAGTGTAACACGGTGGGAGAACTGACTTGTTTGTTTTGCGTTTTATCGAAAATGTTGTGGATAGCAAGAGTCGCCACCGACTTTTGTTTTATTCAATAAAGGAAAGGTGAAAAGAACAGGAAAGACCTTTTTTTGATTCTAAGTTCGGGGGTTAATTATGAAAAGGGAAAGTATTAGCACCATTTCCATCCGTAATTATCTACAGGCTCTTAATTGCTTAGCTCGCCTTTTGAAAACTTGCTTTGTGCGTGTGTGATTTGAAAAAATATTTTTCTTTGACTTCATAATGATTCTTATATCAGTCCTCAAGAATGTATACAAAGTGTTTGAAAATATTTCGAAAGGTTAACTATGTAATGATTCTCGTATGAATGTATACAAAGTGTCTATTTGAAAGTATTTTGAATAGAGTGTGAGGTGTGAAAAGTATTTTGATTGATTTGAGCAAGCAATTTAGAGTCTTATTACCTACTCAGAAGGTCATTCTTGTTATTTTCCTTCTCCTTTAGGATAGCGCTATCCATACCATTAGTTGGTAGGTAACTCTATCCGTTGGATGTTAAGGGACAAGCATATGGTTATCGTATGATCATTGAAGGTAACATTGTAAGGATACCTTGGCATTTCGTAGGGACGATCATCACTTATTCGTAGGCAATAATCGAGGGACGAGATCATATATTCGTAGGAAACATCGAGGGTCATTGAGGGACTATGATCTTTGTGATGATTTTGAATCGAGGGACTTTTGCTAATGGTACCCCTACGTTCGAGGGACATGACCATTTTTATTCGAAAGGCAACAAGAGAGGATACCCTAGATGGTGTGAGTGTGCAAAGTGTATTCAATTCAGATATTTTGGTCTTGATTAGGGTTATTCTAATATTGATTGATTAATCTTGCCATACAAATCCTAATTACTAGCAGTTAAATATATACAATTATAAGGGTGCAGAAAGTAAAAGTGCGAAAAGTAAACCCTGCGCTATTTCAAGGCTTTGGGGCAGATACATAATAGGAGGTGCAGAAAGTAAATGCGGAAAGTAAACCCTAATTAAGCTATTACATCCTGTAAGTAGATACATAATAATGAAAAATGTGCGGGAAATTTAAACCTAGCTATTACAACTTGGAAGCAGATACAATAATCAGAAAAATATCGAGAAAAGGCTTAAATCTAAACAAAGGAAATAATGTTAGAAAGAAGAGTTTTAAGGTTATTAAAATTTTTTGAGGCTTAGTAAAAAATTTAAGGTTAGTAGAAAACCTAATTTTATGAAGAAAAATATTTGTTGTGAATTTTGGAGTTGATTTTAATTAAGAAAATAAGCTTAAAGTTAATTTCTGGTTCATTAAGCAAATAATTAAAATAAAAGAAAAAAAATAAATGTTTTTTTTTGTGTCAAAAATTAAATAAGTATTTTTAAAACCTAAATCTAAAAAGAAAAATATTTTCAGGGTTTTTTGTGGTATTTAGAAAATATTTTGAAAAGAAATTAAAATAAGAAAAGAAAATAGAAAAAGAAAAAATAAGAAAAATAGAAGAAAATAAGGGTTAGTGGAAAAATGGCGAAAAAATAGGTGGGAGGCGCTGGTATTCGAACTCAAGTCCCCTGGGTGGCTGATCAACACGCTTGCCATCTAAGCTACAAGTGTTAGTTATCACAATACGAAAACAAAATAATATATCATAAAATAAGATTTTCAAATATATTTGAAATTTGAAAACGCACGGGGGAGTCATCTTCCTCGTTGAGACACATACTTTTACCTATGAACATCGTTCATGGCTAAAAGCTTTACCCACAACTCTGTCCGTCACTATAGCACCTGCAACTGTCCAAAATCAAATTTATACAACATAAATTAATTGTGATACCATGGATCGATTGGAATCGACCTCCTGAACATGAATACGCCCTTAGTTTTGTCTAATTTTGTCTATTTTGGAAAACCCTAATTCGGAACCATGAACCCTAGCCATGGTGAAAGCTTCATCCTGCACTTAAACCTCAATCAAACAATCCAGAAAACATCAAAACTTCATCACAAACACAAATATATGGTCAAATTCAATTAAATATGTATGAAAGTATGAAATCAAAATTGAGAAAAAGTTTGTTTAACCGTGACCGTGATTGAGTGATTCTGGATGTTTTAATCGATTGTGAGGATTTGGAATGATTGAGAGAGCACCTAGGAATCGATTGTCACCCTTGGAATGGCTTGAGTCGATTGAAAACTTGGTCTGTAAGTTGCTTCAATGTCAGGGATCTTTCAAGCTTGGTTAGGGTTCTTGTGGCAGGGAAATCGTGTCTTTTGCATCTGACATCCTTGTATATATATATATATATATATATATATATATATATATATATATATATATATATATATGAGATCAATTTAGGTTAACAATCTTGATGAAAAATCAAACCTTGAATGCAAAGATATTTGATTGGAAATCAAAACCAAATCTTTTTTTTTTATCTTCAATCATCTCCTATCTCATGCCAATCAAATATTTTTGAAATTGCCAGCTTATATTGAGTTGCTTGGACCGCAAGAAGCTTAGATTTACAGCCTTGCACTTATCTTATTTAATTTCATATTTTATTTTAATTAAAATTGAATTAAAATGAATTAATCCAAAAATAAATAAAATAAATAAGGCCATGGCGTGTAGATGGGCTTTAGAATCTCTTGGAAATGTTAGAAGCAAGTTTAGATCAAAGAAATATAGGCCCATTTGGAAAATTTTCATGTTTGATCAATACTTTCTTCATGCATTTCTTCAAAATTTCCAATTTTGCTCAAGCAATAACTTGCTCAATTTTTATCATTTAGAATGTTCTTGGAATTTTTAGAAAGCTTAAGATGTCCTATAAATGTTCCTTTTGGTTTCATCTTCATTGAAGCTTCCATGCTCATGTACACTTCTTTGGAAAAAAGATGACTTTTTGTTGATTTTAATGATGACCTAAATGTTCCCATTTCTGAAGTATGTGAAAGTTATGCTTGGTCAAAGTTCTGTTGACTTTCCCTTAAGAAACCCTAATTTAGAAATTTTTGACTTTTGATCATTCTTTGAATTTTCTTGATAAATCATGATCAACCCTTGATCAAATGATGAATGTGACTTCAAAATCTTGATGTTGACCAAAAATGATGAAATTTGACTGTATGTTGACCATAGTTGAAAACTTTTGAGCATGCAAACTTAGGTTATGAGGCTTGAAACTTGACATGATGATACTTTGAAACATATGAGGAGGCATGATGCTCACATGAGGCATTAGAAATCAACTTTGTCTTGAGAGAAACAAAACTCTGGTTGTGAGTTGATTGCTTAGTAGAGAGTCTGTTTGATCAACCCTTGAGGAATTCTTGAGTATGGAAATGTATCTTGATCTCAAAAATAGGAGGGAAAATTTTGGGGTATAATAGTTTCCCCTGTTCAATCTTCTTGTACCTGAAGCGTTATATTGGTATGCTTGCCTTTCATGACCTGAAGGTAGAAGATGATTGAACATTCGAGTACCCCTAAAATTTGCACTTGCGGGTGTATAGAATAAAACCGTCGACTGACGATATATTGGAATGAGTTTATAGATGCCATTTGGAGAAGCTAGTGTTGGGAATGAGTCGTACGTTATACTCCATGGTAGCTTTCTTGGAAGGGGAAATGCGTTCCACGATCGTCTTTGAATGAAGTTATTAGTATGCATTGATTTTTAACCAGATATGCAATAATCTGTAGGTGTAGAGATGACAACATGTAGCCGGAGATGAGCTTAAAGATGCCATCTAGAGAGATGAGGACGTGTAGTCGGAGATGGCCTTAAAGATTCCATCCGAAGATACTGATGATAGGAGAGTCAGGATAAACCTTCAACTTGGTTTTATCTGAGATAAGTATCTGTCAGGATGTAGATAGTCGCCCTGTCTTGTTTCCAGAATTAATCTACAATCTGCTTTCATTAATAAACCCATCTTGCTCCGGGAATTAATATTGGCTAGTCACTTGGATGGTTTCCCCGTCTTGTTTCGATAGTTCATACCGACTTGGTCATATAGATAGTTTTCCCGTCTTGTTTCGGGTATTAACCTTTGATCTTATGTTTGGAAGTTTGTGAATAATTTTTGCCTGTTTTAGAATTTAACCTGAAAGAATGAGGTTAGTTCTATGCACATCAAGATGCATGCAAGTATGTAATGATGCTCTCCAAATAAATGAGAATGATGTATGTGCATGTTTTGACTTTTATAAATGATGTATGAATGTAGATGTTATGGTATTTCAAAACGTATCCATCTTGAAGAAGAAGAAGAAGGGAAAGTTTTGTCGGGGATCTTTGACTTCTACTTGAGGATGGAGAAATAACCATTGAGGATCCTGACTAGAATAACAGAGATGTAGATTTCTCCGATGCACTATCTGACCAAGTTTTGGGTATGGACACTAATTTTGTTGAGGAATGATAATCCTTAGGTGACACTTGGCTGGGGATGGAACCTTGTGTATTGTACTGAAGCAATAAACCCTTTCAGGGGAATGATGTGGTCTTGAATAATAAATAACCTATTACTGCTCGGAGACTGACATAATAAGTTGATAGTTAATCTGTTACTGCTCAGGGACCAATGTAACGAAGTTGACGTTCACTACGCAGGGACTGACATGACCATGTAGATGATCACTGCTCGGGGCCTAACGTGATAAGTTGAAAATTGATTATCTATCACTGCTCGTGAACCAATGTACCAAAGTTGACATTCACTGCGCATGGACTGACGTGACAATGTAGATTATCACAACTCGGGGACTAGCGTGATGCATTAAGAATGTAGATAATCACTGCGTAGGGACTGACGTGATAAGTTGTAGATGATCACTGCGCGGGGACTGACGTGATGAGTTGTAGATGATCACTGCACGATTGAATGACATGATGAATTGTAGATGATCTGCTACTGCACGGGGTCTAATATAGCAATGATATGTGTAGATATTGTAAGTGACCCATCCATCTATAAATGAGATGGTGATGTGGTATTCCTGAAGATGTGATAACCTTTTGAGATTTGTGGGAGCATTTCTGTGATGCTGACTCTGTGGGGATGTGTTGGTGACTTGGGTTGTTATCCCAACTCATAGAACCTGTAGTAACTGTTGTTTTTGTTTATTTCGCATATATGAAAATAAGCTTAAAGTTAATTTATGGTTAATTAAGCAAATAATTAAAATAAAAGGAAAAAATAATTTTTTTTTCAAAAATTAAATAAGGATTTTTAAAACCTAAATCTAAAAAGAAAAACATTTTTAGGGTTTTTTGTGGTATTTAAAAAATATTTTGAAAAGAAATTAAAATAAGAAAAGAAAATAGAAAAAGAAAAAATAAGAAAAATAGAAGAAAATAAGGGTTATTGGAAAATGGCCAAAAAATAGGTGGGAGGCGCTGGGATTCGAACTCAGGTTAGTTGGGAGGCGCTTGTCATCTGAGCTACAAGTGTTAGTTGTCACAAAACGAAAACAAAATAATATATAATAAAATAAGATTTTAAAATATATTTGAAATTTGAAAACGCGCGTGGGGGGAGTCATCCTCCTCGTTGAGACACAGACTTTTACCTATAAACATCGTTCGTGGCTAAAAGCTTTGCCCACAGCTCTGTCCGTCACTATAATACCTGCAACTTTCCAAAATCAAGAATATGCAACATAAATTAATTGTGAGACCATGGATTGATTGAAATCGACCTCCTGAACATGAATATGCCCTTAGTTTTGTCTAATTTTGTCTATTTTGGAAAACCCTAATTCGAAACCATGAGCCCTAGCCATGGTGAAAGCTTCATCCAACACTTAAACCTCAATCAAACTATCCAGAAAGCATCGAAAATTCATCACAAACACAAATATATAGTCAAATTCAATTAAATATGCATGAAAGTATGAAATTGAAATTGAGAAAAAGTTTGTTTAACTGTGATTGTGATTGAGTGATTCTGGATGTTTTAATCGATTGTGAGGATCTGGAATGATTCAGAGAGCACCCAGGAATCAATTGGCACCCTTGGAATGGCTTGAATCGATTGAAAACTTGGCCTGCAAGTTGTTTGAATGTCACAGATTTTTCAAGCTTGGTTAGGGTTCTTGAGGCAGGGAAACAATGTCTTTTGCATCTGGCATCCTTGTGTGTGTGTGTGTGTGTGTATATATATATATATATATATATATATATATATATATATATATATATATATATATATATATATATATATATATATATATATATATATATATATATATATATATATATATATATATAGATCAATTTAGGTTAACAAATCCTTGTGCAAAGATATTTGATTGGAAATAAAAACCAAATCTTTCTATTTTTGATCTTCAATCATCTTCAATCTCATGCCAATCAAATATTTTCGAAATTTTCAGCTTATATTGAGTTGCTTGGACCTCAAGAAGCTTAGATTTACAGCCTTGCACTTATCTTATTTAATTTCATATTTTATTTTAATTGAAATTGAATTAAAATGAATTAATCCAAAAATAAATAAGGTCATGGCGTGTAGATGGGCTTTAGAAGCTCTTGGAAATGTTAGAAACAAGTTTATATCAAAGAAATATAGGTCCATTTGGAAAATTTTCAAGTTTGATCAATACTTTATTCATGCCTTTCTTAAACATTTCCAATTTTGCTCAAGCCATAACTTGCTCATTTTTTTATCATTTGAGAGTGTTCTTGGACTTTTTAGAAAGCTTAAGATGTCCTCTAAATGCTACTTTTGGTTTCATCTTCATTGAATCTTCCATGATCATGTACACTTCTTTGGAAAAAGATGAATTTTTGTTGACTTTTAGAAGGACCTATAATATCTTGACCCATATCTCTTAAATGATGCATTTTTGGGCAAACCTTTTGAGAGACAAAGTTGTCTAGAATTAAATTCCCTTTAAAACGAGATTTTGTAAAAAAAAATCTGATGAAGTGTGTGAAAGTTACGCTTGGTCAAAGTTTTGTTGACTTTTCATTAAGAAACTCTAATTTAGAAACTTTTGACTTTTGATCATTCATTGAATTTTCTTGATGAATCATGATCAACCTTTGATCAAATGATGAATGTGACCTTAAAATCTTGATGTTGACCAAAAATGATGAAGTTTGACTGTATGTTGACCACGATTGACTTTTTGTCCAATACAACTGATTTTCAACCATCTGAGCAATTGACTGAGCAAACTTAGGTTATGAGGCTTGAAACATGACATGGTGATACTTTGAAAAATATGAGGAGGCATTATGCTCACTTGAGGAATTAGAACTCAACTTTGTCTTGAGAGAAACAAAACCCTGGTTGTGAGTTGATTGCTTAGGAGAGGGTTTGTCTGATCAACCCTTGAAAATTCTTGAGTATGGAGATGTATCTTGACCTCAAAAATAGGAGGGAAAATTTTGGGGTATAACTCTTAGTCTCAATATTTTTACCGCTACAACATGCTTAGGCCAGTCATAATGGTTATTCTGATTCCCCTAGAAAGTGCAGCCGACATAACTTGTAGAAGCCACAAAATAGAAGTAAATACTTTAGTAAAACTTGGTTTAACAGACTCGACGGTTAACACAAAAAATAAACAATAACAAAAAAACTGGAAAGAAGAAGTGAAGGTGGAAATACGAAAAAGGAAAAGAAGATGAAGACAAAGGAGTTCACCTAAGTCAGTCTTATATGTTGCTAGAGCTTGCGCCAAAATGATATGTTGGTTAAACTTCGACATTTTTCAATCTCTTGATACCATGTTGTTGCCTTTGTTGTGCTGAATAAAACTCCTATGGTAATTGCTTGAGGTTTCTCTCGTTGGATAATTAATTTCTGTTTGGAATTTTTAGGGTTTTATTGTTTTGGTTTCAATCTAAGGATTTATATATGTATCAATAATAATACCCAGAGCATCGCCAAACTAGATAAGAGAATCTATTTAGATGAAACCACCCAAAATAAGATTTTGCAAAATTTGTTACCATCTTCTTGTAAAATCCACAAACAAAATTAGCATAAGGAGAAATATAAGGCAATTGTTGAAACTAATCCATCTAATAATTTGAGAGGATACTGGTTGGTGATGGAACTCGTGAAGCTTTTTTATAATCGAAGAAGGTTTTGGCGGTGAGGAAATTGATAGAGGAACATTTGATTGCATCTTTAAGATAAAGAGAGAGAGAGAGAGAGGGAGAGAGAGGAAGAACTGAGAGAGATGAAGGATATGGTTTCTGAAAAAGAAAAGCAATCACAAATGTTTCAGCTTGCGTGGCTTTTAATTTTAAACTGTTAAATCAATATGTAATACAATAATTCCATGTCAGCTAATAAATTTCCAGTTGGAGTGCCACACATGCACAAATTAACAGAAGTTAATAAAATTTAACATAAGGGACAAATGTAGCTAACATAATCACACTTAAAGGACTTAAAGTGAACATTTATTAAATAAGAGATTAAAGTGAAACCTGAAATTAAGTTAAGGGACCAAAGGATCACACACACACACACACACACACACACACACACACACATATATATATATATATATATATATATATATATATATATAGGCTGATGCATATGCTTAACACATCCTCATTACCAAGTCGCTCTTTATTTAGTTCGAGAGTCTCTCTCGAATAGGTGCCCCTTTTATGGATATGACTCCAGTGTCCTTGGCATCTTCGCCCATAATGTTAGTGCAAAGTGCCCTTGGTCTCTCTCTCAAGTTCACAGGTTGATTCAAAGTGGTTTGACCAACAGTCAACATTTCAAGTCCAAATTCAAAATATCATAACTCACTCATTTTTCAATATTTTTGTATGATCCTTTGAGAATATGACTCTCCTTGACATCATCTATAACTTCTCTATACAAGTTAGATTCTAATTATATTTGTAAGATCATCAAAAATTTGGAAACACTAGAGGTCACTTTGTGGACCTAGTGAAATTTGACCTAATTTCAAGGAAATTTTTCCTAAATTTTAAAGATCATGACTCTCTCAATTCTCAAAATCTTTTAATGGTTAAAACATGCAAATTTGCCCCAAGCTCGCCTGGCGACCAAGAGGCGCTCAAATCGCCCGAGCTCGCCTGACAAATTTGACAACAATGAGAAAAATGATTTCTTGCTTTCACCATAACTCGAGAATCGTAACTCCGATTTACGCATGGTCAGAAGATTTGAAAAACTTATTCAATGTCCTATCTAACAATGACTAAATATCGACGAAATTGATGATTTTACTCTTCTTTAATTTGAGTCTTATTCTTTGATGAATAGTTCAAAATCCCATCTTTGAAGTTGTGCCTTTTCCTTTTATTGTTCAATGGTTCCTTCAACTATGCATGAATACCTACAAAATACATGAAAACTATCAAACAATATAACATGTACACTAAAACACGATTATACTATTATTCACACAAAAATAGAATTTTTACTTATTTATACACAAAAACCGACCTCTAAATGTCACAAAATACAACTAAAAATAACGACATTTTGACACTTATCATATCTTAAATGTAATAAAATTCTCTTGAAATTTTTTACTCTTTTAGGGATGTCCCCAAATTTTTTGGGCGTCCATTTGACATTTGACATATTCTTGAATGATTGTTGTAATTTTCCAGCCACTTGTTAGAGAGCAGAAATCTATGAAGATCACAATTAGGAATAGTTTCATTGAACAAATTAATAATATTAGATGAAGATGGTTACCCAAAACTAGTTGACTTGCCCTATCATAAAACAGATGAGAAAGTCGAAAAAGTCAGCAAATAATGAAAGATTGTGAAACATGACAAAAGTGGGAAAGATGGAAATAGTCGTTGCTTTGCTGGGTCGATAAGAAAAGTATTTTGTGTTATAATAGTTTTTATATGAAGCAAGAGTACTTAATAATATGAAATGTTTAAAATTAACGATAGAAATGATCACCAATTTAAAAAATCTATGACTTTGTAAATTTATTTGATTCTAACTATTATAAAATATTTATACATTTGATAAAAATTCAACCGCGAATAATATAGTCATTTAAAAAACTATATGTTATTCAATATCAATTTTGCTTTATCTAAGGATTTTACTCGTTTGACTTTTAAAACTTAATCGTGGATTATTTTTCTTCTCTAAAATAACATATTTAATAAAATTGTTAGCAACATGTCATAACAAGAGTCAAGAAAAGCTATCTATTAAAGATATGTCATGTGCATTTCGTTCTTTTGTCGATTGCGTGTCATTTTGAATGTTTAAACGTATAAAAATAGAAAGGAAATTCTTTTACTCATGCAGTGGGTTTCTCCCACACTTTTAAAAAATCAAAATTATTTTTTGTAAATATATTTACGAATTTATCTTATTTTAAAGTATTTCGTAAGTGCACTTATAAATTCGTCTAATATCTCAAATTTATTAGGATTAAAATATATTTATATGTGAATATTTAATTAAAAAATTAATTATTAAATTTATTGTTTAATTTTATATCATAAATTTAGTTTAATAAATTTTAATTATAAATTTAAGTTATTTTTTATTAATAATAATTTAATTTAATTATATTATTAGAAATGTATTATACAATTAATGCATATCAAAACAAAAAAATAAATTGTGTCTCTTCATATAGAAATTGATATCAATAATATTAATATGATTTTTATTATAGGTCAAATTTGATATTAATATCAATTGTAATAATAGATTTTATTATTATAGACCAAATATAAGTTAGACTTTAATGCATATATTTTTCTATTTTTTTAATACGTGAAATAGTGTACATATGCAATGGAAATCACATGAAATAAAATATAATATTTTCTTTTCTATATATATATATATATATATATATATATATATATATATATATATATATATATATATATATATATATATATATATATATATATATATATATATATATACTATTGATATCAATTTTTATATGAAAATATACAATTGATTTTTTGTCTTGATTTACTTGATATGCATTAATTGTATAATATATTTTTAATAATATAATTAAATTGAATTATTATTAATAAAAAATAATTAAAAATTATAATTAAAATTATTAAAGTAAATTTATAATATAAAATTAAATAATTAATTTTTTAATTAAATCGTAAAATATAAATGCTATTTTAATCCTGATAAATTTGAGATATTGAGCGAATTCGTAAGTGCATTTACGAAACACCTAAAATAAAGTGAATTCATAAATGCACTTGCAAATTTACCTTATTTTTAGAAAATTTTGATATATTACGTAAATGTACTTGCGAAGTCCACCTCTAAAGTGAACTCGTAAGTGCACTTACGAATTCTGAAGATATTTTTGAGTTTCTACCATGGTTGGGAAAGAAGCCCACTAAATAAATGAAGAAATTTTCAAATAAAAATTACATAATATACATAAAAACTCACCACCCTCTGTGAAAAAAGCTGCAAGAATGTCAATGTGGACTAAATCATTAGTTAGAAAAAAATAAGATTTTTCTTTCTTTTTTATATATAATTTAAAATTAAGATAAGTGTTAGGGTCTGTTTGGTAAAAATAGCAGTTGACTAATAAGTTAGTTGATAATTTATAACTTATAGCTGATGTCTGATGACTAATAGCTTATAGCTAATGATTGAGACTGATGACTAATAAGCTAGTTAAAGTGTTTGGTAATTTTAATGGTTCAACTAATTTATAAATGTAAAATGACTGTTTACGGTGATTTCTCGTAAACAACCGCTAGTCTTCCAATTTTTACTATTTATTATTGGTTACTTACAGGATCGACTAGATTGATCCTAGGACACATGTGTCATAATAGATTTTTTTGTTTAAACCCATGTTCTTTAATTGATTCTTGAAATTGGTTACAGAAATACACTGACTGTTTGACTATGGAAATATACTGACTATTTGTGTAAAGATTTCGAATTTAAACTTGATTATTGACAATTGAATGTAAAGGTAAGGATATTCTTAAAAAAAGTAACAATTTCTGGGAAATACAATAAAAGTTTGAAAGCAAATGGGTTTCTAGAACAATAAGTGTTTAAAGGCGAATGGAATAAAGGTAAAAAGACAAGAATCGAAATACTTTAAAGGTAAAAGTGCAGGAAACTGGAAATATATGATAATAAACTGGCATTTAAATTGTAAAATAACATGATGTTCTTAACGTACATGATATCTCCTTGACTCGTTTCCCTTTCGATTACGGTAGTTTGAGTGTTTGAGAATTTTTTAGTACATCTAACGAACACCCCAAAAATCTAATAGAAAACACCTATTTATAATGTTCTGACCCTAACGGTCTTACTATAATATTGCGCCACGTTTAAGACATGCAAGTCTCTTTCGTTCTCCAATCTCCACGCGTCCCTTACAATGGCGCCTTTTATTCAAAATTCGAATCTTCAGAAGTCATTCGAAATTCGAATTCTATAACTATTCGTATTTCACTTTAATCCTTTTGTTTGGACCGCTCCAATGTTGACATACTTATTAAAGGCATTTCTTCATATCCTAAAATTACTAAAGACTTTAGTTCGAAATATCGCTCACCATTGGCAATCGAAAGATCTTTTCTCTATGAAACGAAAAGGCCTTATGTTTACCTATCACCAACACATATCAATCTCTTTTTCATGTGATAGTAAACATATTTTATTCACCTATGCCAATTTTACCCTGGATCGAAATTGCCAGCTAACAAATTGCCCCTCAAGAACATTTATTTCGATAGAGAGAGAAATATTTGTTCTTGGATATCTCATGCAATTTCGATCTGAATGATGATTCCTTTGTACATGACGTCGAGTAGGTATATCACTTTACGCATATGTCTAATCACACCTAAGCGTGCCATCATGGCGGTTTAATGATAGTAATTAGTGACAACACATCATTTCTTAGGTAACAACACGTCACCTCTTAGGAAGTTGAAAAGTTCACTTTTCTCCTCTCAATAAAATGATTACACGTGTCCCACTACTTCCCAAAGGTCAAAAATTTCCCAACCGTTAGAGAAGCTATAAAACATTTCATCTTCTTCATTCGAACTTTTCCAAACCCTCTCACTTTCAAGAAAATCAGATTTTTCTACTCTTCATTTCTTTGAACAAACTAGATTCTTCCATCAAAAAAGACTTTTCATCTCACCATGTCTTCTTCAACAATGCCACCAACTGCTTCCAAGAAATCTGGGAAATCCAAACAGATCGCGGATTCTGTTGAAAAACCAGTGGGCAAGATCATCAACCTGGGTAACCAAGAGTTTATCTCTACTCCCAAAATGACCCCGGAGCAAAAAGCGATTTATGCTTCTCAGGTAATCATCCCTACCATTGTTTCTGATAGAATCTTAGGAGTAATGGGTCCTCTAATTTCCACGAGCGTTTAGCGGCGAAGGATTCTTTCCGCCTATTTTTAACAAAACCTATTTTAATAAGTCATGCCCTTAAATCTTAAGGGTGAGGAGTCTGCTGCCAAATTGCCTAAAACCCTAGAAGGAGCCAGTGAAGGTATAACAACGGTACTAAAAAGAGACCCTTTTAACCTAGATTACGTTACTGTTAACTTCAAACCCTTCCGTTCTTGCCCTACATCTGACGAGTCATATCAAAATTGGCTTGCCAAGATTGAAAACAAAAGTCTCGGGAATGGGAAAGCTTAGGTATCCTTAATTTGATTCAAATGTCAAATTAGGTTTTATAGTATAGCCATCATGTTGCTATATACAGACATGCCTTTCTTGGGACTAACCATGGTTGAACTTGGGCTTTTCCAATTTCATTTGATTATGTGGGTCAGTGAGGTGTCTGAGGTGTGGATTCAAATCCGATGGTGATGGACATGCTGGTGGTGGTTGGAAAATATAAAATGGGAAAGCTTTTCTCTAGATTGATTGCTTCAAGGATAATGTCAAAAGTCAAGCACATATCCTTGATCTTCATTGGCTCGACAGTTTGGTTTGTGTCGATCCTTCACGAACCTCTTTTCGACAAGAAGAGAGACATATGTCAGCGGTACCTTACCCTTCAAGGAAATTGAAATCAAACAAAAACAACATGAAGATTTTCTTGAGTTCGCATTAGTTTGTTTTACCCTTCCTTCTACAAGACAAGAGATTTTCATACTTGGTGGGAGACTATTATTCGAGTAATATGTTTGGTACCATCGAAATCCAACAACAATTAACAACAACTTTTTCTCTTGTGCAGGAAAACATCCAGAAAGGTAGGCTTACTCATGTCAAAGAAATTCGAGCTTTCCAAAAATATTTTGAAGTTGTGTATAATCCAATGGACATACATACATCATTTGCGATGCAAAAACTTTAAAAGAAAAATTTGAAAAACAACTTCCAACAGTTCGATGTCCTCCTTATGTGAAATCTGAAGATAGGTACAGGTGGGCTTTTAAGCATAAACCACCTAAATTTCCAAACTTGCCTACTTCAGAGCTGGCTCTTGCCTTTTTTCCCCCGTACCCTGGGTGGTTATATTTTAGGGATCTCTTTCGCTGCTGCGAAAATGATACCAAAAACTTGCCCAGAGGGTTACGTGGGCGAAACATGATTTATACAACTTCAAAGGGCACCTTCGCTACGACTTGTCAGCCATGTCTGTTAAATCTCGAGAATGCGAAGGTGCGAAACCGAAAGAAAATCGAAGTTCCTCCATATTTTTCACTTTGTCTTATTTTAAACTTGATCTCAATCCTTTCAGCTATTGATTTGAAATCTTTGAAGAAAGACAAAGTCGCGCCTAAAGTTGGCTCAACTTCAACTTCACAAACACCGACCACCCTCACTACAAATCCTCCTGTTGAGGTGGACAACACTTTGAAGAAAAAGAAAAAGAAGGTATTTTCGTGCTTTACCTCTTTACTATTTCGAAATTCCTTCTAAATTGGTTAATCATCTTAGTCACACTTTCGCAAGTGGCTTGCCCCAAAGTCCCCAAGAAGCGAAAGCATGAAACTCTTGACGGAAGATGGAACACAAGGAAGCGGCGATACCTCAATCCTCAAAAGAAAAGAAGAAAAACCTTCACAATCGGTGAAGCTTCTCGTTGCTAAGTCCATTAGCCAAGAAGTTCTGCCAATGCTCCTCAAACCAAACCTAAAGTCTCTTGAATCCTCTACCTTGAAGAATCACCTTCGAGAACAAATTGGCGGCAATGCTACTCGATGGACAAAAGGTAAAGATTACTTGATGCCTTTCGTTACTAACACACAACTTTAACACATGCGATCCACGATATATATATATATATATATTTTTTTTATATATGAGTATTCATACCCTGTCAATCCTCCTAATATCCAAAGTTCGAACCTGACCTTCCCTCAACGGAAGGCTCAAATGAGGATGCTTTAAACAAAGGTTCATCTGTGGCTACCCAGGGCTGAAGCCTCGGATCAACAAGTGACTTCGCCCCCCTTGGGTGAAACCTTAGATCACCGGGCTACTTCTCCTTTATTGGTGGAGAATTTGAGGGTAGATGAACCAAACATTGGAGTTGAAACCCCTATTGTTGATATTCCTAGTGACTCTTCTCCAGAAAAGGCGCATTCTGCTGGTCAAACCGATGGAGACAGCGATACGCACACTGTGGGTCACTACTTCGCCAGTGACAACGAAGATGAAGAGATGCAAGCGGAAGGTGGAGCCGGGAGAATGGAGGTAGAGGTTGCTGATGAGGAAGCAGCGGAGATGGAAATTCTGTTTACATTGGCGCTTCGTCAAGCCAAATCCTCCAGTCCTTTCTGAAGAGCAAAAGCAGAGATGAAGAAGAATAATCCTTTAAAATACCTCAAATTGATGCTATCTCAATGTGGTCCTTCTTCGAGCACGACTCCATCTAGTGATTCGAGCCAATCAAAAGAGGATACACCTCTCCCTTCTCTTGACCAGCTTCTTGAGGTTAATACCACTATTTTTCAAGTTGATTTCTTCACCATCCTACAAGACAACCACAGGGTTTACTTTTCGATGAAGAATCTTTTGACACAAATAGATCTTAGTATTTGCCCTACGGCGTGGTGAGATCATTTATGATTTGCAACTCCTCCTTGATGAAGTTAATACTGTATACATCGGGCTTCATGGTGTCGAAGCTAAAACTCGAACCAAGCGAGGCTTTATCTAACGCCTATGACCGGACTTGAGCTTACTAAAGGCGAAGCTTTAGAGTCTGCGAAATTGCGACAAAGATAGGCACGATGTTCTAGGTCGGTCTATCTTATTCAGGAGTCCCAGTTGAGGAGCTTAAGAAAATCGCGGTGCAAAGGTGAGCGGTAACTCGCAAGCGACCATGAAGTCTGCGATGATCAAGGGCTGATCTCGAGTCTTAAGCAGATGGAGCGGTGAAGGTATAAGCCAAGAAATCGAAGAGCTTGAAAGGATCAAACACACGAATCAATGTAGAATCAACTTGTGCAAAAACAAATTTGCTAGGTTGAAGCGAGATGCTCCTTTTACTTCTTGGAAAAGTTAAAGAAAACTTTATTATGTATTCCTATATTTGAACAAGACTCATATTTGTTATTTATATGTCTCTCTCTTAGCTCTATTCCATCTTCAATATCTATTTAGTGCGAAGTGATTGAATTTCTGCAAGTATGGTTTATACCTTTTAAGTATTTCCGTTTACTCTTAAGATTCTTGTCTTGCTAATTCCTCTATCTCATAGGCATTATTGAAAAGGTTTTCAAAATACGAAAAGGTCCCTCCCAATGGGGTGACCATTTACCGAGTACTCTATTCTTCTTATCCATGGGCAAAATAACTTTCGGACGGATCATTGGTTGAAAATTTCTTGTTCTTAACTCTTTTATTGTACGCCCTAGCTACTCTTTCTTTCTGTCTTCTCATAACCTCTAAAGCACGTAGCCTTTCTTCATCTATATCCACTAATTCATTCATCATCATTTCCCAGTATTGATCAATGGGTATTTCGTTCTGTCTTTGGATTCTGACTGATTGTAGATGTATTTGGACTGGCAACACCGCGTCGTGCCCAAATGTAAGTCGAAACGGGGTGGTATTCGTTGCCTCCTTAGGAGACGTTCGACAGGCCCATAGAGCTTGATCTAAGGTTTTGTGCCAATTTCTTGGTTTTCGACCTATATGCTTCTTGATCAAACCTATTATGACTTTATTGCTTTCGACCGTTTGCTTGGGCGTAATAAGGTGTTGATGTGAGTAGTTTGAATCCCATTTCTTGTGCGAACTCTTGCATTCTTAAGCCTGGCTGAACCTTGATCTGTTGTGATACTACGGTATCCGAATCATATATTACTTGAATAAATTCTATAATAGTTTCTTGGTCTACATTCACTAAAGGAATCGCTTGACCCACTTTGTGAAATAGTCTATTCCTACAAGAATATATTTACATCCTTTAGATGATGTTGGCGAATTTCACCAATCAAATCTAATGCCCATCCCACGAAAAGGCTTAACAATCGAATGTAGCTCGCTTGCGGGGCATGTTGAATGCCGGCATGGACTTGACACTCTTCACAACCTTTGGCGAATTCTATGCAATCTTTGAGCATAGTGGGCCAATACATTCCATATCGAACAAGAGCCATTTCATTTTGTGGCACTTGATGTGCCCCATGCTCCACTGCACATTAGACAAGGCTAAATATGCTTCGTTTTCTCCTAAACATTTGAGTAGCACTCCTTCTGAGGTCTTCTTAAATAATTCGTTCCCGATCACTACGTAAGACAATGCTCTGTACTTGACTTTCCTCTCTGTATTTATTGAAGGATTTCTCAAATAGTTTACTATAGGAGTCCGCCAATCTGTATCTGCTAAAGCATCTATGTTAAAAACTTCGAATTCCTCTTGGTTTGAATAACCTAATTTCGCATTTTCTAAATCTAAAGGTGATAACTTTGTAGCCATTATTCTTCCCCTAGCTTCTATGAGGTATTGGAGTTTTTCTTTTGATATCCTATATCCTGAGGCTATTTGAGCCAGGTCATTTGCCTCTTGATTATCACTTCTAGGAATGTGTTTTAAATCCACATATTCAAATTTCTTGATTAATCGATTAGCAATAACGAAGTACATGATCAAATTTTCTTTGATGCACTTGTATTCTTTGGTTATTTGCTTGATGACTAGTTCTGAGTCTCCTCTTATTTCGACTCTGGTTGCCCCCAATTCCAACAAAGCTTCAAGTCCAGCAATTAGTGCTTCATATTCAGCTTCATTGTTCGAACATAAAGGGCCTTCCAACCTATACTTGAATTTTGTTGGAATTCCTTCGGGCGAAATGATACATATTCCGACACCACTTCCATTTTTATGTGTTGAGCCATCGAAATATAATTTCCATGGCTGAGTTTCGACATAATCTAGTGCGAAATTCTCATTCACAGAGTGGTCAGCTATGAAATCTGAGACCACCTGTCCTTTCATAGCCTGTAAAGGTTTAAAGGCCAGATTATACTCGGTGAGTGCCAAGGCCCATTTACCAATCCTGCTGTGCATGATTGGCTTTGACAACATATGTTTAATGACATCAAAGTGAGACGAAACATAAACATCAACAGGTTTAATATAATACTTGAGTTTTGTACACGAGAAATATAAGCAAAGACATAGTTTTTCTATACTATTGTACCTAGTTTCTGCATTATTTAAAACTCTACTAATATAGTAAATGGCTCTTTCGATGCCATCTTCATTTTCTGGGCCATGCTTCCTATGGTTACATTAGGCGAGATATACAATCGCATTGGCCTATCTTTAGAAGCTAGGATCGGAGGGTGCATCAAGTAAGTCTTGATTTTTCAAATGCTTCTTGATGTTCATCAATCAAAATTGTCTGATTTATGCGCAACAATGGAGAAAGCTTGGGTTCGCCCACTCAAGTTGGATATAAATCTCCTCAAAAAGTTGATTTTACCCAAAAGGGATTGCAGTTCTTTCTTTGTTGAAGGAGGCTTTGTCTCCATGATGGCCTTTGTTTTATTCAGGTTGATTTCGATGCCCTTCTTGTGAACGAAGCCAAGGAAATCCCTGCGAAAAAGCACACTTAAGAGGATTCATTTTTAAGCCATGCTTCCTCATTCGCTCGAATGATTGGCTCAAGTGATTTAAATGATCCTCATCAGAAACCGATTTGACTACTATATCATCTATGTAAATCTGCATAAATGTTTCGATAAAGTCATGGAATATTGTGTTCATTGCTCTTTGGTATGTTGCCCATTTTTAAGCCAAAGGGCATTACTACCCATTCATATGTGCCTAAAGCGCTGGGCATCGGAAGGTTTTGGGACATCATCCTCCATAATGAAAATCGATTATAGCGAGTATCCGTCTAGCATACTTAGGTATTCATAACAGAATCAATTAACATTTCGCTATAGGCATAGAGTATTCGTCTTTTGGGGTAGCAGTATTCAAATCCCTAAAATCTATGCAAATGCGTAAAGAACCATTTTTCTTAATAACAGGTACAATATTAGCAAGCCATTCGACGTACCTCGTGGTTCTGATAAACTTGCGGGAGCAATCGTTCTATTACGCCTTAATCTTGAGAGGATTCTTTGGTGCGAATCTTCTAGGCGCACCTTGATGGGCTTCTTGCCATCCTTGATCGGAAGCCTATGTTCCACCAGTTCTCTTTTCAAACCAGGCATTTCGTCGTAATCCCAAGCGAAACAATCTTTATTAGCTTTGAGCAATTCGATCACCTTATGCTTCAAACTAGGATTGAGTTTGGCACTAATGTACGTTACTCTTTTTTCGACTTCATCCCCAATATTAACTTCCTCAAGGGTCTTGGTGACATCTTGGCTTTCGTTGATCTGGATCTTTTGAAACCTAATGGCTCTTGATCATAGATAGCGTCTAGCCGGTCCATTGGTGTGGAAGTTTGTCCTTCATGGGTGGGGTAAGATGGGTGCCCTCAGGACTTGCTTTTGCTGCGTTGTTTTTGTTTTAGTGTCTATGGCGTGCGACCATATTTTGTATCTCGGCCGAGGCCTTTTCTTATTCTCGCCAAATAGGAAAGCGATAGTAATTGATTTGATCATAACACCCTTCGTTGTCGGCCGGTTGGCGGATCGTCGAAGTCTCACCTTCTTCAACTTCTTGTCCATCCCACATCAGTTCTCTATCCCACTGGAAGCCATTAGGACGAAGTGTTAGAGAATAGTAGGCATTTTCATTTGGTTCGAAGTACTCTTCAGGTGGGTTGCATGGCCCAATGTTGGCCATGTTACGGTCAAAATTCCTCTTATCAACATGATTAATATCCGTCATATAATAGCTCTGGTCAGCCTCTATATTTTCAACTATTCCATCCTCTCTCCATAGCACTAATCTTTGATGCATTGAAGGTACAGCTCAATTCCGTGGATCCATTCCACCAAGTAGCATGTTGTAGTTGGCCTTTATTACCATGAACATGGTTGGCCTAGTCAGGAACCAACCGTGAGATTCACTTGTATTACCCCTAGTGTCTTACCAACTTTACCTTCATAATTGGAGAGTACCATGTTATGAGGTCGAGCGTCGAATCCGCATCCCTATCCTTTTAGCATGAATCTGGGCATTAAATTGGACTCCTCCGTCAACCAAGACCTTATTTACGCCGTGTTGCTCCACTTTGGCCCGATGAGCGAGAGGTTTCAAATGATTCTTCATTCCCTCGTCTGGTCTTTCGAAAAAAGCGTTCTGCTCTTCGACTGCGCCGTTATTCATTATATAGTAACACACTGGCCTATGTTTGGCCATTTCCTCTTCGTCTGTTTCCTCTCCAACCCACACTTCTGTATTATGTTCGAACTCGCAAGGTAAAACTGATACAACATTACAATTAGCGTTAAAGAAAGACTCCCCTTCTGACTCGAAATCATCAGTCATTAGATCTTCTTCGCGCTTCCTTTTGTTCTTCGATCTCCTTTTTTGGTGAGAATAACTTTCTGGATACCGGGGGTTTGCCCCCAGGCTGAGTTACTGACTTTGGATTGTTGGTGCTAGACTCGCCAATTTCCATGGGCTTCGACTCCTTCGCCGCCTTCTTGTTACGTTGGTGTCTGCGCCATTGAGAGCGTGACATTGGGTTTTTTCCTTTATAATTTTCCAGCCTGATTTCCTCCCTTCTATTCGAATTAAATTGCCTCCTGTATGCCATAGCAGTTCTTCCGCCCTGGTCGAAACTGCGCCATTTGCCCCTTCCTTTGTCATTCTTTGCCTGCAGCCACCTATCAGTAGGGATTTCTGCAGGTAATTTGAAAGATACCTTCCTTGCTTCCCTAGGATAAGGGCTGTCTGGTCTTCTCTGCATGGTTCTGCCCAAATCAGCGTTACTCGAAGGGATTCCACTTTGGCGTCCCCAACTGGAAACGAACGGGACTGTTTCAAATGCTTCAGACATTCCTTTATCATAAAGCTGCTATCGGGACAAATCAGACATTCCGTACCAATCTTGTGGCATCGAACTATAAATTCCAGCAGGCTTTCATCAGCCCTGGGGTATACCCTGTACAACTGATTGTCTTGTCTCCAATTAATTCCTGTGCGCTCCCTCTGGGCCCTTTCAAATTCAGCAGCTATCCTGGGGTTGCAAATGATGCTGCATCTTGGGCACAGCAACTTGTCTTGGTTCTTCTTATGACAGTGAAATAGGTACTCACGCAGGCTTGCATCTTTCTTTGGCAAACTTTCCCTTTTTTGCTCTCTTTCTTTCTCCAAGCATCGCTCCACTTCTTGCATTTTGTGGCTGCTCGAAATCTACCATGTTTACTCGGCATTGGGTCATGAAATTCGACCTTCTCGAATTTTATCCACGAGACCTTGAGCCTTAGTTAAATTTTTGTCGGCGATATCTTGGCCCTCGATGCTTTGTATTGCCTCTTTCATTAGTTTTGCCTTGAGCACTTTTGGAGGGTTATCGGTAGTTCCTAACCGGACGAAACCTCCATCTTCCTCGAACTCCACGTTTGTTTTAACCTTGTTCTCAGCAACTTCGATCATGTTGATTTCCAAAGGTTCAGCATAGTTGGTTTCGCCATCGATGCGGATCCGTATCCACTTTCATGGGGTTTTCCCTTGTCCGCAAATTTCAACTGCCATCCTTGATTGCATTCATATCAAATCCACGAAAAGAAAGCATTGTGAGGTTTTATGACCTAGGAAATTATGGTACTTACAAAAACCCCTCTTCTTCCTTTGTTCCAATGGAGGAATCTTAAGGTTCGGAGGAACTATTAACTGACCATCCTTAACAAGCAAATCGAAGATTTCGTCACATTTAGTTATGTCGAAAGTGTATATTTTCTTAGGATATTTCTCATTTTTCTCATTTTCGACAGTGTCCTTTCCATTGGAAGGAATCAGAACTCTGCAAGCATAAGGGGGTGCCTCTTTTAGTTCAGCAAGATCTATCTCGAACCGGTCGAAATCGTATGGGTCTTGGAAATCATCTATATTTTCTTCTTACGCCTCTATATAGGCTATTCGTTCTTTCTTATGATTCTTACTAGCCCTAGCCTTTTCGCTTTTAATCTTTCGACTTGTCGAACTCTATCGACCAATTGGGCCATATCCGTAGAATCTTGGGTATCCGGTTTCTTTCGAATGGAATAGTCCGAGCCTCCTGCGACCATTTCGACCAATTCATGTTCGGCACTCTTGTAAAACATCTAGATTTTAACAATGGAATCTATTCGAGATAGTCATCTATGGGTTGTAAACTTTCTTTTAATGCTTGCCAGTTCTTTCAGACTAATTTTGGATTGGCCCATGTAGAATTGCTCATGAAAGAGTCTTTCCAAATAGGGCCAAGTATCCACAGATCCAGGGGGTAATGTGGTGAACCACGTAAACGCGTTCTTTGTCAAAGAACTTGGAAAACATTTTATCCTAAGATTTTCGTTATTTGATATATCCCCTGCTTCAGTCAAATATCTCGCTATGTGTTCTACTGTCGACTCACTGGTATCACCCGCGAATTTTGTAAATTTGGGGACTTTGAAACCCCTGGGTAATTCTGTTTGTAGAATGTAACCTCGATGGAGAAGTATAATTTGGCCTTCTAAATCCCGAATTTACACCATTTTGGGCCATTATTCTTTCTATCATAGCGGTTAGATTATTTTCTGCTACTAAATTGTCGTTCCTGACCCTATGGACAATTTCGTCCGCATTCTGGTCCCTGTTGACAACCACTAACGGTCTAGGGTGTTCGATCGGTCTTCTTGAGCGTCGGTTGCCTTAATCTTGGCCCACGTTTCTTTCTTCGATCCCTCGTATAGGGGGTCGAACTTGTTCAATGGTAGGTTCTTCGTTCCGAATCACCACTGGATTCTGCCTACGTCTCCCAGGTGCATCAGGGGCACCAAAGAAATCTGCTATCCTAGACATCTGGGCTGTATTTTCTTGGTTTGTTCGATTTATATTCTGAATTAAAGGACCAAAAATAGCATTCATTTCGCGGGCTAAGACTCCTACCATATCATGGTTACTATCATCCATCTGTTGTCTAATTTTGATTGTTAGTTGTCAGGGTAGGCCATTGGTTACGATTTCCCAAGTTCTGGGAGTTTGTAGGGAAATGGTTCGTTCCTGAACCAGATCCTCGGACTGGGGACAAAATGGGTGCGTTATGTAACCCTGCCATAAACGAAGTTGGCATCATCTACGGATCTCGGGCCTCAAAGGGTGAAACACGGAGGCCTAGTGGGAGTCGAATATGATTGACTTCCTGCGTGCGGCATAGTTGAAATGGCAGATGGTATTTCTGTCACACTAAATGGGGCCGCGTTCGAACTACCCACAGGGATAGTACTCGAGGCATCAGTCGAACCCGAAACGACTGTTGACGCTCCTTGTAAGGAGGTTTGTCCCCTATCTTGGTTGGTTGTATTTGTCATTGTTTTGGTACGTTGTCTTCTGGGTATATACAGATTATTATCTTTTATTTTACCACTCCGAAGGTTCATATACCAATTCAAATTTTGCAATGTTCATAAAATTCTAATAAATAGTTTCTAATATGACACTGTCCCACCGGGTGTGCCAATTTGTTTACGGTGATTTCTCGTAAACAACCGCTAGTCTTCCAATTTTTACTATTTATTATTGGTTACTTACAGGATCGACTAGATTGATCCTAGGACACATGTGTCATAATAGATTTTTTTGTTTAAACCCATGTTCTTTAATTGATTCTTGAAATTGGTTACAGAAATACACTGACTGTTTGACTATGGAAATATACTGACTATTTGTGTAAAGATTTCGAATTTAAACTTGATTATTGACAATTGAATGTAAAGGTAAGGATATTCTTAAAAAAAGTAACAATTTCTGGGAAATACAATAAAAGTTTGAAAGCAAATGGGTTTCTAGAACAATAAGTGTTTAAAGGCGAATGGAATAAAGGTAAAAAGACAAGAATCGAAATACTTTAAAGGTAAAAGTGCGAAATGAAATATATGATAATAAGCGGCATTTAAATTGTAAAATAACATGATGTTCTTAACGTACATGATATCTCCTTGACTCGTTTCCCTTTCGATTACGGTAGTTTGAGTGTTTGAGAATTTTTTAGTACATCTAACGAACACACCAAAAATCTAATAGAAAACACCTATTTATAATGTTCTGACCCTAACGGTCTTACTATAATATTGCGCCACGTTTAAGACATGCAAGTCTCGTTCTCCAATCTCCACGCGTCCTTACAATGGCGCCTTTTATTCAAAATTCGAATCTTCAGAAGTCATTCGAAATTCGAATTCTATAACTATTCGTATTTCACTTTAATCCTTTTGTTTGGACCGCTCCAATGTTGACATACTTATTAAAGGCATTTCTTCATATCCTAAAATTACTAAAGACTTTAGTTCGAAATATCGCTCACCATTGGCAATCGAAAGATCTTTTCTCTATGAAACGAAAAGGCCTTATGTTTACCTATCACCAACACATATCAATCTCTTTTTCATGTGATAGTAAACATATTTTATTCACCTATGCCAATTTTACCCTGGATCGAAATTGCCAGCTAACAATGACATAAAAGATATTTAATATATAATTATTTTATTTTAAATTACAATAAATTATTGAGGATAAAAGTGGGTTTTTTGTTAAAATAATAAAAATAAAAAAGGAAGAAAAACAATAAGGTATAAGCTAAAATGCTATTTGAAATAGAGTCTAAAAAATAAGCTATAAGCTATAAACTCGTGATTAAAATACCGTTACCAAATAGATCTAAAATATGATATGAGCTTATAAACTATAAGCTATAAGATATAAACTCAAAATTTTGACTTACCAAACATACTCTTAGTTGATTTGTTCAAGTTGTTTGTTTGTTGGTTTTTGTCTCTACTTTTTTAAATATCTTTCATCCATTTTAAATGTATAATTATTTGTCCTCAATCTCTTCTTCTTTTTTCTTGTTTTTTTTTTTGGCAATTTTTCAGTTGAATATAATATCATTTATTTCCAATCAAATTCACCTACTCGTAATTAATTAAATCAAATGAGATAATTTATTTTTAATCAGTTATATTAGGTAATCCTTCTTTATTTATAATTTATTTAATTAGAGTAATAAACCTTCTTTATTATTTTTCAAGACAAATACTATAAATAAAGAGTACTAGGGGAACTCTCGTTTGGATAAAAAAAATTCGAATCAATTGCACTCTACTTAAAGTAAGTGATAGGGTCCTTATAAAATTTGTAAAAACTACATTTTAATTGAGGAATATCTCACACAAAAGATCATTTTCAAGCTAATAACTTAATCAACCAAACAAACAAGATCGTCTAAATTAAAAGAACTTTAGCTAAAATGTGTGTCATTCCTAATTCTCCAAATACTCCAAACAACAGTCAATCAAATAACTCCTTCTTTTCCTGACTTAAGCTGTCTTTCATTGTTGAAATGAAACCAACTATGAAAATCATCCCACATACAATTATCGATCCTAACAAGAGCGTCAAACCAAGACGAGACTCTACTCCAAACTAAACCAATAACAGGACAACCGAAAAAAAGATACTCCATATTTTCTTCAACCGTAGAATCGAAAATACAGGTCGTTAAAAGAGGAGACATGATACCTCTTTTCAGCAGATGATCCTTACTCTAGATTCTGTAATGAAAACATCGCCATCCAAAAGCTCTAACTTTGTACGGAACATGTGTTTTCCACAGACTACGAAAATCATTGGCTTTAACTTCATCCAGACATACCATTCTCTGCAACCAGAAAGTCATACGCTGGGGCAACCCAAATAAGCATTAGAAGAATCAAGCCTCCATGCTACCAAATCTGTGGTTACTAAATGAGGAACCAAAACAAGCAAGAAATTTTGGGAAGCCGAGTAAAATTCGCGACAAGATCGACACAACCAATAATGCAGTTCCAAACTCCTTATGAGAAACTTTACATAAGATTAACAATCACGTATTTAGCCTTGGACAAGCTGAACAAATTCGGAAAAATCTCCCACGGGTTTGAATCGCAGCACCACATGGCATGCCAAAAAGGAATAGATGCATCATTCCCAACCATAAAAGAAGCATTACTTGCGAAACCTGAAAACCTAACACCAAATTTTTTCTCCAAAGCAATATGATCCTTCCACCACGATGAATCTGGCCGCCCAGTCTTTAATTGTCCCTTATAAAATCATCGAATAAATGTTACCGTAACGAGCCTTTAAAACCTCAAACAAAAGACCACCTTTACCCTCCAAATTCCACAACTTCCATTTTTGAATCAGGGATAATTTGAACAATTCTATGTTTCTAGCACCTAAATCCCTTTTAGTCAAAAGTTTAGTAACCTCGTTCCACTTTAACCAATGGATGCACCTTTTATCCGACGAACCGCCCCAAAGAAACCTGCTTTGGATACCTTTAATATCCCTCCAAATACAGACATGAGCTTTGTAAAACGATAAAGTGAAAATAGATAAGCTATAGAGAACCGACTTGAGGAGAGTAATCCTCCCTCCGAATGAAGCATTCTACCCTACCAAGTAGCAAGCCTCGAAGATAAATTTTTCGTTAAAAACTTTCACATACCTATTTCCTTGGATTGGCACCGATAGGAATGCCCAAGAATGTAAAATCTTTGTCTTCAATCCTGCAAGTCAAGAAATTAGTTGGTGCTTCCAAAAAATGGTTGTGGATATTTATTCCGATTATTCTGTTTTTGTAGTAGTTAACTCCTAAGGCCGATACATACTCGAACCCTTTAAGGATCGCCTTAATAGCCCATAAGTTATTTCAACTTCCTTCCCATACAATCAAGGTATTGTCCGCAAATTGAAGGAGGTTAATCACACAACGATTCTTAATAAATAATATGGAAAAAACACTCGATATTGTTGCCTTCCGCATCAGCCCCGCCAAACCTTATACAACAATAACGAAGAGGAAATGAGAGAAAAGATCTCCCTGCCTCAAACCTCTTTCCACCTCAAAACCACTAGCCGGGCTACCATTCACAAGCACCGACATCTCACTAGAGAAGATAGTCTCCTCCATCCACTTCATTCACACCTCCCTGAAACCCATCTTTTTCATCATATATCTCAAAAAATCCCAACTAGCCGTATCGTATGCTTTTTCGAAGTCAACCTTAAAAATCAAACTCTCTTTCTTTATCTAGCAGCATAATCCACCACTTCGCTAGCAACCAAAACACCATCCAATAGGTGTCTACCCGAGACAAAAACAAATTGAAATGGCGAAATCAAAAAACCTAAAACAACTTTCAGCCTAGCAGCCAACAGTTTGGACACAATTTTGTACAAACATCCGCTAAAGATAAAGGCCTATTATCGCCGAGACTTAAAGGATTATTCCTTCTTTATCATTTCTTTAATTATAAGACTGAACCTTCTTTATCATTTAAATTGTATCTTTTGTAATATTTAATTAAATATATTTATTAATTATATAACAAAAAATTAGAAAACACAAAGGAGCATTCTTTTTTTGTTTAACTCTCTTTGCAATAATTTGTTAAAGTTAAAAAATACAACAATTCTTCTAAATACCATTTCTTTATTTTAAAATGATTGGCGTTTTAACAAATAAAATTTATTTTAAAATTATTATCATTTTCACTCATTAAGGTAGTAATAATTATAATATTAATTTTTATTTTTATTTTTTATTCTGAACACTATTTCTAATATATTAATAAATTTAATTTTATGAAAATATAATATTTTAATATTAATATTAATATTATTAAATTTTTGCAAAAATTTTACAGAATAAAAACTTAAAACTTTGTTTTGCTAAAAAAGAATGCAAGGGGATGCTGATCATTATACCAACTTTAATAGCACGTTCTTACCGAAAACGAATAGCTTACCATGCAAAAAGTAGTAAGTAGTGTTATACTCCTAATCATTCAGCATAGTAGTAGTAAGTGTGTTATGTACTAATCTTAACACTATAGTGTCATTGACAATTTTACACCAGTTGTATGCAGGTAAAGCAACTTGACTATAGCTGGGTTGATTAGTCAAATACGTCTGTCTCTATCTAATCTGTGTTAATTTCGGAGCTGGCAAATTAACGTTGTTCAATTTTTCTCTAATTAGGTACCTACTCATGTCTTGTAATTGGCTTTTTGTGGCAATGTCAAAATCATTTTAATTTCTCAATGTATCAAAAATAATTTCGGATATTGATTATTTATGAATAGTGAGTGTGTAAATCATATGAATTGCATTTAAAAGTGTCTTTATATAGCTGAAATAAATTATTTAAATAGAGAGAAAAATAAATTTATTAGACTTTAATTACAAGTAAGCTGATCAAATTATTTTGTTGATAAAACATTTGATAATATATCAATTTGTTAATATAGTCACTATTAAGAAAACTGATATTAGATACAGAAAAATTCAAGTCTAAAATTCTTAAATTTAGAGTTTAGTAAATTTGGAGATGAATTCTTAGATCATATTTCTTTTTAAAATATTAGTTTCCAACACATTCGAGATGATTTTTTTATTTATTTTTGTCTATATTTAGAGACGGAATTTATCCATCGCCAAACAACGAATTCCGTCTATCTAATAAATGAGTTAATTTCTGTCTCTATAAATTATGTCTTTGCATTAATAGTATTAGGGAAAACATATAAAAATTTATCCATCGCCAAACAACGAATTCCATTCATCCTAATTAATGAGTTAATTTTCGTCTCTATAAATTATGTCCTTGCATTAATAATACTACATAAAACAATATAAAATAACGATTACGAAATACATATAATGACAGTTGCATGTTCGCTGTTAGGTAGTGTCTCATTGTATGTATCTTAGTTTTTACGATGAACGTGTGACCGTAGTTATAAGATAGGCAGTGTTCTACTTATAACGATGGGTGAAGAAAACATTTGTTGCAAAATAATTTATAGGTCATGGGTTCAAATCCCAACAACGCCATTCTTAAGTTTTATTATTCTAGATAACTCTCTAGTTATAATAACGATTGAATTAAAAACCATTGTGAGATTATTTATTTATTTTAATATATATTTTTCAATTTTACATAATTTCTTTATTTGTAACCTAAATATTTCTAAATCATATCATACTAGAAACAACAATACACCTATTTGTGAATTGAATTAGACCAAATATTATATTACATCAATGACACAATTCCATTAGGAATCAAAATTCTATATTACAATCAAACCAAAATGACATAAAACAACCTATAATGTACACATCATTACAGCAAATAATATTATCTTGTTGTCTTGGTGTTTTGACTTAAACACCTATAACTTCAAATAATAATAGTTATTAATTAGAATATAACATCATAAGAAATTATAACTTATAATAAATTATGAATGAAGAATATAGAATACTTATTAATTTTTCTGCCTTATTGATGATCGTTATAAATAGCATGCACATCATTTCTATCAATTGTTCACATAAAGTAGGCACTTGTGTTGCGTAAGAAGGAGTGAAAGGAATATCAAAATTATAATAATCATTATGAGGAATATTTTTTACTTTGAGCAAAATTGTTTTGCTTGAGTAGGCATGATGAATGGTTCAGTCTTATAAGTTTTCTTGTCAAGGTCAACCCGTGTGAATCCTAACTCATCAGTTTGTACACTATTGTTATTGGGGACTCACTTGCATTTAAATAAAAGAACTTTGAAAACAACATAATCAATCTTCAAAATCTCCTCAATGATACCATAGAACGCGATAGTTGCCAAAATAGGATTCTTATGTTTCAAACTCGAGAAATACATGAATTCGGCCTCAACCATAACCCCTTTATTTTGCATTGTACTATGATCATATTTTTCTTTTGTATAAAAGAAATAATTATAAATTTTGTATGTTTCCAGGTTATCACAGTAAATTTTGGCATGTACGACAATCATTTAATTGTCTCGGATGCACCATCATCATTAGAAATCCTCTTAATTTTTTGAAATAAGAAATTTATTACATATAGAATTGAAGAATAAGCACAATTTGATTATAATTACTCTTACATTTTTTTGAAGGATGCCATGGATAGCCACTGGTAAAAGTTAATTGTAGCATAAAGACATATCAATCATGAGATCTTTCATTGATACAAATTTCTTGATATTTGAAGAGTAACCTTGGATAATTTTGATATCATGCAAACAGTTGCAAAAACTTTTATTTTCTTTTTTAGATAGAGTGTGACATGTTAGAGGAAAATAAGATCTTTTCCTTTATCTTTTAGAGCCAATAGTTATCGTATACCCATATCCACTATATCTAAATGTAAATTCTTATCATCTCTAGTCTTGTCTGAAATATTTAGAAGTGTTCCTATCAACCTATCACACATATTTTTCTCCGCATGTATCACATCAAGACAATGACTTACATCGAGGCTAGATCAATATGGAAGATCAACAAACACCTCCTTTTCCAAATATTTATCTCAACGTGACCATCTTTATTCTTCCAAAGACAACAATATGGTGTTCTTCTTGTTGATAAAATTCATCGCCAGTTAAAGATTTAGGTGCAATTTCAAACTTACGCTCTCCGTTAAATGCCTTCCGCAATCTATAATAAGGATGATTGAGTTTTAGAAATTTTTGATGCCCAATGTAAATGGTATTTTTTTCCAAACTCAAGCTGGTGAAAATAGATATTAGATTCACATATAGGAAATACTTTATGTCCTTTGACATTGTATCCATCAAAATTACCCTATGCAGGAAAGTTTGTGATTTTGTAAAATAATATTGCATGCATCTTAAGCTTTTCACCATAATATGCATCATCAACAATAACACCTTTATCCCACAAAAGATTTATCCTCAATTAATGAACTTATTGTCTTGGTCCATAAATAATCATACTTTAACATCGTATACTTGCGCTTCATGCTCAAACCAAAGAGATACGTTATAAATTGTGAGACGAACATGGCATGAAGAATGGTTAGTACTCAGACTACCAAAGAGGTTCATTTCATCTGTGGCAAGCCCAAGCCTAATATTTTTCGGCTCAAGGCCAAAATCTTAAAATAATGAATCGATTTTCTTTCATTGCAAAGAACCAGCTACATGACGAATATTTTCATCACATTTTCTTTCATCTGCATGTCATCTAATATTCTTTGTGTCATTCACATTACCAAAAAGTCTATCGAACCTTGAAATTATTGGCAATTACCATAACACTTTAGCAAAAGGAAGCTTCTTACTAACATTATCATTGTCATCACCATTTTTTATTTTTCAAGTTGTAGCGCGAGTCACCATATTCTGGAAGTTGATCCAAATTTTCACTCTTTCATGTATAATATGCAATCATTAAGACATTAATGTATTTTGATATACTCCAAATCCATTGGACACAATATCTTATTTGTCTCATAACAACGATCTGACAAATTATTATCTTATGGTAACATTTGTTTCAACAAATCAAATAATTATGTGAAACTTTTATTCGACCATCCACTTGTTGCCTTCCAGATTAAACAATTTTAACAATATATACAATCGTTTAAAACTGGTGTTCCCCTTATTTAAAGGTCTATATTTTTCTATACATAAATTATCATAAATATGGTCTTTCATATAAGACGATTCTCTAATATCACAAATTATATCTTCTAGTAGATCATCCATATCTTTATCATCTTCATCCATTTGCGGCGTCACAGTTTGATTTTTATCCACTTCTCCATGCCACATCCGTGTTGTATAATTTTGACATATTCCATCACCACATAGGTGATGTAATATTTCTTTATTTGTCTGTTTTTTGATATTCTTGCAAACAACACAGTGATAGTAAAAGATATCATTATTGTTGGGAACAATTTTTCAGCGACCTAATATATCGACTTTCATCCAACTATGATCCATAAAAAATTATAAATTTTATATCAAAAGACTTATGTGAAGGACACACTAATTCTACTCACACAACATCCTGATATGATTATATGCATATGCATATCCAACACCAAAACCTAAAGCATATTCACAAAATCTAAATAAAACATGAACTTGGCAACATGAAGAATACACATGACATGTCAATGCTGAAACCGTTAATTCATTACATGTAACAAAATTCAACATCATTTATGTGTTTAAAAAATAAATCAATAACCCTAACAAAGAACATAAACATTCAGAAGCGTCAGAGAGAGAGAGAGAGAGAGAGAGAGAGAGAGAGAGAATAGTAACACATGGTAATTCAAAGATAACGACGATTTTTTGTTTCCAAAAATAATGGAAGATTGTGAAGATTTTGATATCATTGTCGTCTCGTTTTCCAGGACACCCTTGTGTGTTATGAGAAAAATAAAGTACCTATTATGTTTTAATTTTGTGGGAAATAATTTCACAACGGTTTCAAGCTTCAACCGTAGTGAAATATGGAACATATAACCATGGTTGAATGAAACAACCGTAGTTGTTATACTTTTAATTTTTAAATAACCATAAATGTTATGGGACACATGCTCATTTTTATTTAAAAAAATTGTTAATGCTGAGATTCGAAGTTTGTCACTCAAATTCTATGACCACATTTCTTTTTAAGAACCATGATAAAAAATTTCTTAGTAAAAAAAAGTGCCTTAAACATGAGATTTGACTACTGTGACTAAATGACCATGGTAATACAGTGTCACCGAAGATATATTTTATAGTAACATAAATATATTTCGTCTCTATAACTGCGGCTCTATAAGAGATATTCAACCTCTCCACAATAAATTATGATATCTATTTCAGTATCTAAGATGAGTTATTTCGTCTCTAAATATAATATATATTTTTATCCTATATTACATTATTCATCATCGATATAATCAAAGTATTGTAGTATAAAACCTAGACATATTCTAACTATTATAATATAAAATAAATTTGAACATATATAATTCATAAGCAAAATATAGTGGTAATAATGATTCTTGCAATAAAATTACAAAATATACCGGTAGCAAAATGATACTTGCAACCTTGCAAAGTAAAGTGATAGTAGAATGATCCTTGTAATAGGTTACAAAATATAGTAAAAGTTAAGTAACTAGTCATAAATATAAATAAAATTCATGAAAGGGTCATCATCAATATTTTCTTCATCTATGTTATAGTTATCATTCTCTCCATTATTGACAATACCATCCGCTCCTTCCATGCCAACATTTGCTTCTTCCATGACAAAAAACAAACTTTTCATATTTTTCTCATGCATTAGTTTTTGAAACATACATCCCTCGACTCACCTTTTGTTTCATACTAATATGAACAAGATCAAAGCCACCAATATGAACATATAGTTCACCGCTTCTTTTTCTATATAACATCAATTATATTGTGAAGCCAAAGTGTCACCACTACTGTTTCCATTCAAGGATCAAGCCCATTGTGAATCCAAAGCTTCACCGCTACTATTTCTATTCAAGGATCAAGCCTATTGTGAACCCAAAGTTTCACTGTTACTATTTCCATTCAAGGATCAAGCCACCAATACCGGAGTTCCAAGTCCCCATGAATGCAATGTGGAATTTAATCAACAACATATGCAATTAAGATTATCCATCAACCTTAATTATCAAGCATATATCGATAATCTAACATCTTGAATTATGCACCAATTGCACAAATACCCATACATCATTATATCAATGCAAATCACTTAGCATTTACCATTACATACTCACCAACAATATTTTGCACATAAACCAACAATGATTATTCATTACAATCATCCAAACACAACAAACATAAGTAAAATCAAGTATTATGTGTTCATAGCATTTAGCAACTCAACACACCATAATAAAATATAGCAAACAATACCAAAATATATTGTTTTCATTCATCATCAATTCATAACACATAACAATTAATACCCAAACTATCATTTCAATTCAATACCAATTCACAATGTACATAATACATATACACGTAATTTTTCCCAATCACATAATGATTAGATCATCTAATGCCAACAAATTTAGCTCTATCTTATAGTTTATTTCATTAGATTTCTAACGGTTAGAACAGAGCCTCAAACAGACACCTGAAACTCAAGTTATGAATTTTTGAAGTTTTGGAAAAATTTACAGTCACTTAGAGCCCAAAATGAGCCAGGCTGCATTTTTGACAGAAATGTTTCTGCGAAAACAACAACTTCCCACACGAACCTTTGACCCAAAAACGCATTTAAACATGCAATTTACTCCAATTTAAGGTGTTATAACTTTTTTCCAACATATAACATCAAATACAAACATCTAAACATAATTTCCAACATCAATTTGGGATTTTAATTTCAACTTAAGTGAATCAAAAACCTAGAAATTGAAATACCCACAACCCCTTTACTAACTAGTAAACTCAAATTGGGCTTAACAATTAGCACCTTCTTATTACTTCTATTCTTATAATTAGGCCCAACACCAAAAATCTCATTTCTACTCATAAAATTCAATTATATAAATATCACAGATATTCAAATAATTCAACTAACACACTCAATGACCAAATTACCCCCAAAATAGTCACATAAACACAAAACCATACAATTTAATTATTATATCTCATAATAATTAATTAAAATAATATAATAAATAATATAATAAATAATTAAATACTATTTAATAAAAATTCAGGCTGTTACAGACCCCACAAAGGTTAAAGCCGTTCAAGAAATGTCGGCTCCCCGCACCGAGAAAGAAGTCAGAGGTTTCCTAGGACGATTGAACTATATTGCCAGATTTATTTCAAACTTGACTGCTACTTGTGAACCAATATTCAAACTGTTAAAAGAAAGATCAAGTAGTAAAATGGAACGACGACTGTCAGATACCCTTCAACAAGATCAAGGAGTACCTCCAAGAACCCCATATTCGGATTCCACCAGTTGAAGAAAGACCTCTGATCATGTACCTAAGAGTATTAGAGAACTCAATGGGGTGTGTATTTGGGCAACATGACAAGTCTGGTCAAAAATAGCATGCAATATACTACCTTATCAAAAAGTTTACCGACTGTGAAACAAGATACTCACTTCTCGATAAAACTTGTTGCGCTTTGGCATGGGTTTCTCGTCGACTAAGACAGTATATATTGACCCATACCACTTTATTGATCTCTACAATGGATCCAATAAAGTACATATTGGAGAAACATTCTCTCTCCGGAAGAACAACAAGATGACAAATGATCTTGACCGAATACGATATTCAGTATACTACTCAGAAGGCAATCAAAGGAAGTATATTAGCAGAACATTTGGCTCATCAAGCTGTAGACAAATACTAGTCTATGCATTTTGAGTTCCCGGATGAAAATATCATGCTAGTTACTAATTATGAAGAACCTAGACCGTCTGAAGGACCTAAACAAGGATCCTGATGGACCATGGTTTTTGACGGAGCTTCTAATGCCCTTGGCAACGACATTGGCGTTGTGATTATCTCTCCTAAGGGTGGACATACACCCGTCACCTTCAGATCATGTTTCAACTTCACTAACAATATGGCCGAATATGAAGCATGCATCATAGGTATCAAAGTTGCTATTGATTTAAGGATCAAGTTCTTGCGAGTATATGGAGACTAAACCCTGGTAATTAGTCAAATTAATGGCAAATGGGTCAAGAAGCACCCAAATATCATTACATATCGAGAACATGTGTTGAGTTTGATTCCATACTTCGACGAAATCACTTTTGAGCATATTCCGCGAGAGGAGAATCAGTTGGAAGACACACTAGCTACCATGTCATCTATGTTCAAAGTCAAATGGGACAACGAAGCTCCTTAGATCACTATTGAAAGGCTAGATGAACCAGCATATTATTGTGAACTTGATACCAAGGGAGTAGAAGAAAAACCTTGGTTTCATAAAGTGAAAAGATATCTCGAGGCTCAAGAATACCTTGAGGGAGCATTTATCAATGACAAGAAATTTCTAAGAATATTCTCCGCCAAGTTCTTTCTGAGTAACGTGACTCTATACAAATGCAACCACGATTTGGCCTTACTTCGGTGTGTAGATAAGAAGGAAGTAGACAAGATTTTGGAAGATATGCATGATGGAATCTTTGGTATTTAGTCTAGTAGGAATACCATGGCTAAGAAGATTTTGAGAGCAGGGTACTACTGGTCTACTATAGAAATAAATTGCTATCGTCATTCTAGAACAAGTTGCAAATGCGAAATCTACACTAACAAAGTACTTGTACCTCTGGTTCCGTTGAATGTCTTAACTGCTCCCTGGTCGTTCGCAATATGGGGCATTGACATGATTGGAGAGATTAAGCCCACCGCTTCTAATGGACATCGCTTCATCCTTGTCGCCATCGATTACTTCACAAAGTGGGTAGAAGCATCCTTGTTAGCTTTTGTCACCAAGAATGTTGTGGCTCGATTCATTAAACATAACCTCATTTGTCAGTATGGAATTCCTGAAAGAATCATCACAGATAACGGTACCAATATTAACAACAAAATAATCACCGAACTCTCCATGCAGTTCAAGATAAAGCACCATAACTCTTCTCCATATCGGCCAAAAATGAACGGTGAAGTGGAAGCCGCCAATAAGAATATTAAGAAGATTATACAAAAGATGACGGTGACAGATAAAGATTGGCACGAAATGTTACCGTTTTCTCTTCATGGTTATCACACCTCATTACGAACATCAATCGGGGCAACCCCGTTCTCTCTCGTCTATGGTATAAAAGTTGTTTTGCCTATTGAGGTCCAGATTCCCTCGTTAAGAATTATGAAGGATGTAGGCCTAGACAAAGATGAATGGATCCAGACGCGGCTTGATCAGATAAATTTGATTGATGAGAAGAGGCTCGCAGCCGTTTTCCATAGACAGGTGTATCAGACGTGTATGATCAAATCTTTTAACAAGAAAGTCAAGCATCGAGTATATCAGACCGGTGATTTGGTAATTAAACGCATAATCCTACCGCAAGGTGATCCCAGGGGAAAATGGACTCCCACATACGAGGGGCCATTTGTAGTCAAACAAATATTTTTTCGGTGGAGCTATGATATTGACCACCATGGACGGGGAAGATCTCTCACACCCTGTGAACGCAAACATAGTTAAAAAAATACTACGCCTAAAAAGAAACCCGCTAGGTTGACTGGCCTATAAAAAAATAAGGGTATCCCGACGAACCAAAAAGGTTCGTGCAAAAATTAGGGATATATATATATATATATATAAGTTATACACCCGACAAGTCAAAAACCTGAAAAAGGTGGCTTGGGCAAAAAAAGGGTATCCCGTTGTATTGAAAACCCGAAAAGGTGGTCCAAGAAAAAATTAGGGATTAAACTGTATGATTATATTCCGTCAGATCATCTACATACAGGACATATTGTCATCAATTTCAAGTGCAAATGGTACAGATCACTCCAGTCACCTTCTTCCGATAGCAAAGTGGTGAAATGTTCGAGGACATATGGGCAATAACAGAGTTGGAACTTGATAGGATTGTTTCCTCATAGCTGCTTTTGTTTTTACCACTTCGTATTCAATGTTTTTCGATGATTTCCTCATACTAGGATATCCGTCTCTTTGTATGTGACTGCCTGTTTATAGGCTAACTTTTTCAATCAATATAAACTCTTTTTACTTACTCTATTTTGTTTGCACATAAGTCCAATGATTACTTTGAATGAACATATGCATTTGATATAAATTACTGTTTACAAATATATGTGTAACGAACAAAAATAGAAGTTACTATAGGCTCTAGGAGTCCGGATAATTTTTAAGTCATCCACGAGGCCCCATGGAATAATCTCTATAAGATAATCCCCGCATAGCCATTTCTTACTCAGCGAAGATAGATTTCCCCAACAGGATTACTACACCATTGAACAGAAACTGGGGCATTATCCAGCGATCATTGCCATATCCCCAGCACGATCATCATATACTTCCTCATCATGGTCTAAAGAATTTAATTCCTCAACGGAGTTTATTTCTCCGAATCCCCGGCAATATCCCCTTCCCCAACTGAGTTTTATTCAAGGTTGTCATCTCCAGTAGAGTAAATACTTGTGTCAGAGATTAGGTCAGATAGTGCATCATAGGAATTTTCTTCTCTTTTATCCCCAATTAGGGTCTTCAACAATCAATTCTTCTAGTAGAAGTGGCAAGCGATCATTTCTCCTTGAATGCTTCTATCCCCAAGCAGAAATCGAAGATCTCCAACGAAGTATTCTCAGACATAAGATGGTAATTCCCGTTAAATTAGGTCTCGACAGAAATTGAAGAATCATTCTCTCTCTCTCTCTCTCTCTAGCAAAACATCAGGGATTTATTTTCCCGAGATGTACGTTTTTGCACTTCGGCAATATTTGCATTCACACATCATCTATAAAACGTCATAACATATGCATACAAACATATAACATTCTCAATTATTTCGAGAGAATCATTACGCATTACATTCACCATGATGTGGATAAATCTAACCTTATCCTTTCAGGTTAAATTCACAAACAAACGAAAAATTATCCACAGAATTTCTACACAATAAGCCAGTATGAATTCCCGAAACAAGACAGGTTTACCAGCAAAAAGTTGTGGATCAATTCCCGAAACAGGACGGGGCGAAAAATATACACAATCAAACGGTATGAACTCCCGAAACAAGACGTGTTTACCAAGAAATAGTAGGCCACATATTAATACCCGAAACAAGATGGGGAAACTATCCATGTGACTAGCCAGTATGAACTCCTGAAACAAGACGAGTTTATCAGCAAACAGTAGGCCACAGATTAATACCCGAAGCAAGACGGGGAAATTATCCATGTGACTAGCCGGTATGAATTCCCCAAACACGACGGGTTTACCAACAAAGCAGATTGTAGATCAATTCCCAAAACAGGACGGGGTGACTATCTACATGACAACCACTTCTCTTAGATAAAACCAGAACGAAGGTCTATTCTGACACTCTTTGGATGGCTTCTACAAGCCCATCATCGACCACACATCGTCATCTCTCTGAATGACATCTTTAAGCCCATTCAAGCATATTATCAAACAACAACATCACTTTGTGCACCAGAGAGTGCAAATTTTAAGGTACTTATGTGTTCAATCCTCTTCCACCTTCAGGTCACGAATGATGTACACGGAAATCTAACCCCTCAGGTTTAAGAAGACTGACATGGGAAGATGTTGTACCCCAAAATTTTCCCTCCCATATTTGAAATAAATTGATTCAAGAAGCTTCCTCACAATCATAGGAGTCTCAAAAGCTCAAGGATTGACCATACAAGTTCTCCTCCTAAGCAATCAACCCACAACTAGGGTTTTGCTTATCTCAAAATAAATTGAGCTTCCAAATCCTCAAGTGGACTTCATGGTGTCTCATATATCTCAAATTATTTCCATGACAAGTTTTAAAGCCTCACAAATTGCTCAGTCAATTGCTCAAATGATCAACAGACGATTATGTTGGACCAAAAGTCAACAAAAGCACGTATGTTGCAAAAAATGCTTACAAAATGAAAAAAAGTCTTCAAATGAAAGGATGACCAACAAGGAAGTTGTAGGAGACATCTTGTGCTTTCTAAAAAGTCCAAGATCACCTTCATATGACAAAAATTAAAGGAATTGTGAATGATGCAAATTGGGCAAAACTTGAGAGAGTGTAGGGAGATTTCATTAAAAGTTATGAACTTTTGATCAAAGGAGCCTATCTTTTTGGTCTGAGACAAGTCTATGGAACATTCAAGAGACCTTCAAATTCAGCTTTTATTTATTTACATTTTATTTTTATTTTATTTAATTTGGGTTTTTATTTATAAAATTCCAAATAAAATGAAATAAAATAAATTAAATAAATAAAATGAGATGGAGGGAACCCATCCTCATGCTTCTAGAAGAAAACCTCCCTCCATCATGACCTCTCAAAAGACCTCAAAATCCATCCTTTTATTTATTTACATGTTATTTCATTAAATTTGGATTTTTATTCATATAATTCAAAATAAAATGAAATGAAATTAAATAAATAATAATTAGAGATGGTGGGCACCTACTTTATGCTTCTATAAGGACTACAACATGATGATTTAGAAGGACTAAACATGATGATCTACAACCGTGTGGTGGCCTCTTGGGACAAAGATATCTCATTTTACGAAACTTAGAAAACATGTTTCCAACACATTCACTCCTCACCATAACTCCTTGATTTTTTCTATGTTTCATCCTCTCCTATAAATAGACGATCTCACCAACACAAGAAAAAAAAAAGAGAGACCATAGAAAGAATCACTCTCAAAAGTTCTCGAAATTTCAAAGTTTTAAGGCAAATACAAGTCCTCGGCAAGGCCAGAACGCATATATCCATTCTGTTCAATATGGTAACATTTTCAACTTTAGATCTTTACAATTATGCTTTATTAATCGATTTTGTGTGTATAGTTGTGTTCAGGATATGGATTAGAGGAAGTTAGACATATAGCATTTAAGCTTTAAAGATTAGATCATGATACACCATGGTTGAGATTCAAGAACCTATAAGCTCCGTTCCGTATGATACACTGAAGTTTAGGCTAAAGTAACTTGATTTTTGGATTCAAGAGATGTTTTTTTACATTAATCTAGGTGGTTGTCATTCTTTTGTTTGACTCATTTTTGTAGGTGCCACGGCGGAGACTAGCCGTAGTAGAAGAGATTTTTTTTCTAACTTTTATTTTTCATTCTCTAATTTATTTGTTTCATTGTTTAACTTAACTAATTAAAAAGAAAGTACAATAAAATCACAAAAAAAGATTATTTTAATTAAATTAATTCAGACTTAGTTTTTTTTTTTTGCAACTAGTTTAATTTTGTAAAATAAATTAGATTTGTATTGACACTTGAACTTTTTTAATAAAAAAATACTAACTTAGAGGTTTAAGACATTTAAATTAATTCTTAACATATAATTGCATTCCTCTCTTATTTATTTTTCTATATAAAAATAATGTAATAGCATAGATTTAAATTTCTCGCACAATACCTATGTAACTGCCTCAAAGTCATGTAATATTCTAGATCTTAATTCCCGCCTAATTTGCTATACTTATGTAACTGCCTCAAAGCCATTTAATAGTCTAGATCTTAATTTCCACCTAATTTGCTATAGTTATGTATTTGTCCCCGAAGCCTTGTGATAGTGTAGGTGTTTACATTTCTGCATTTATTTTTATGCTTATATATATACATATAACTGCTAGTAACATAGGCGTGTATAGTAAGATGAATAAAATTAAACCGGTAGATCCCTAATTCAAGATTAAATAACTGAAAACAACATACCTTGTACACTTGCATCTCTAGGGTGACCTCTCTCGTTTCCTTTTGATACATTGTCATGTCTCTCGAACGTAGGGGTATCTTAAAAAAATACGCTTACAAATAATATCATCATAATCCCTTCGATACAAAAGATCATAATCTCTGATGACCCTTTCGAGTTGCCTAAAAATGATCTATCCCCTCGGTGACCCTACGAAAAATGATGATAGTCCCTTTGAATTGCTAAGGTATCCATACGATGTTGCCTTCTATGACCATTCAATGATCCTATGTCTGTTAATTCACATCCAAAAGATAAGACTACTTACTAACTAATGGTAAGGATAGTCTTATTCCCAACGGAGAAGGAAAATAGCAAGAATAATCTTGAGTGGGTAAGATACTCTTAAATGCTTGCACACAAATAAAATTACCTTCCACATATCACACTTTCAAAATACTTTCAAAAAATAAACACTTTGTATACTTTCATAAGAGAATTATTACAAAGTTAAATGTTTACAAAATATTTTTTGAACATACACCACGCCTCATAAGAAGCGAATTAAAGTGATCTAAGTAGTTAAGAGCCCATGGATAACCATGGATACAAAGGGTGCTAATACCTTCCCTTTGTATAATTTACCCCCCCAAACTCAAAATCTATCAAGGTTTTTCTTGTTCTTTTCCGCCATTCTTAATTGGATAAAAGAAAAGTCGGTGGAGACTCTTGCTAGAGATGAAATGTTTATTATGTCTGATGATTATTTTAGATTTTTCTATATCCTAACTTAGACCATCTTTATTCTTAGCTTCCTTTCTTGTTCAAGGATTTTTATCTTTGAAACTGATTAATCTGCCACGCTTCAGGCGTGGTTGAGACTAGCTAATTGGATTGTCCAACAACGATATCAATTTTTATTGGAGAATTTGCAGCTGGTATATATGATTTAGTAACACCTTTTGCACCATTGAATGGATTTGGTAATTGATTTGCTAAGTTTTTCAACTGAAGTATCATTCCAACTAATCTCTTTTTCCAACTTCGTATTTTCTCCCCCTAATGCTCCAAAATTTGATTAATCAATATAACAATCAGCAAAATGAATAGTAAATAAATGTCCTATTGTTAGTTCAAAGTACTTTATAATAGATGGAGATTTATACCTAACATATATTCTCATCCTTCTTTGCAGACCCATTTTATTGCGTTGTGGTAGAGAAATTGGAATACATACCTCATATACAAAAGTTCTTAGATGACAAATATTAGGTTCTTTATCAAAAAATAATTGTAACAGGGAATAGGTGGGGTAACTCGTTGGCCTGATGCGAATCAATGTTGTAGTATGTCAAATTGCATGTTCCTAACCAGAAACTAGAAGTTTACATCTCATAATAATTGGTCTTGCAATTAATTTTATTCGTTTAATAAATGATTATGCAAGTCAATTTTGTGTATGAACATGTGCTACTCTATGTTTAATATCAATTCCTATAGACATACAATACTCATTATATGCTTGAGATGAAAATTCTACAACATTATCAAGATGTATTTTCTTGATAGGATAATCAGGGAAATGAGCACTTAATCGAATCAGTTGAGCTAGCAATCTCGCAAACGCCTGGTTGTGAGAAGACAACAAATAAACATGTGACTATCTAGTTGATGCATCAATTAAAACAATAAAATATCGAAATGGTCCAAACGATGGGTGTATTGGCCCACAAATATCACCATGTATACACTCTAAATAACTGATAGACTTATTTCTAGTTTTTGTTGGTGATGGCCGAATTATCAATTTTCCTTGAGAACAAGAGCTGCATGAAAACGCATTTGATTGAATAATTCTCCGACTTATTAATTGATGACCGCATGAATTTTCAATTATTTTTGGCATCATTATATAACCAGAATGGCTCAACCGATCATGCAAAATTAGAAATTTATCATTATTTAAAAACTTCTGGTTTATAATTGTAAGTGATTCAATTGTTCTAATATAATTGTGATACAAGCCAGAGGAAAGAACTGATAGCTTTTCCATTACACTTTTTTCCGAATTTTGTTTTGTAATACAAAGATATTCAATACCTCTATCTTTTCTTGTTTCAATACCGTATCCATTTAGGAGAATATCTTTAAAACCTAGTAGATTTTTATGAGACTTGGGGGAATATAATGCATTATCAATGTACAATACTATTCTTGCACATAACAACAAATTGGCTTTTCTGAAACCTTCAACTTTTTTAAAGGTGCTAGATATATACTAACACCAATCTTTTGATTCACTAAATTAGATAAATATATTTTATTCTTTAGAATTGTGCGGGTTGTTGCACTTTCAGGAAAACATATATCTTCATTAATAGTGATAGTGCCAATGTTCCTTCTAAAAACAATAATAATTTTTAACAATATGTTATAAGTGCATTTTAAAGACAAAAGTCATTTAAACAATAAATTATGTACAGACAAGTAGAAAACACACATTATTATTATTATTATTATTATTATTATTAGAAACGAAAATTCAAAACATAAAAAAGATAATTCAAAACATTCATAAAACTTATTAATAAATAAAAAGAAATTTTCATAAAGTTTATTACTTGGTGCTTCCATCTCTAATAAGGTGATCAATTCTTCTATCTGGATCACCAAAGAAGTCACCAATATCTAAATGGGTAACATCCATATTATCGTAATCTGATTTATCATCTTAATTAATAAAGTGAATATTAATTTTTGTCTTTTTTTTTTTGTTGCAATTTTTAATAAAGATCTATAAGGTGTTTTGAAGTACGACAAATGCGACTCCTATGACCTTTTCCTCCACAACTATAGCAAATATTTTCATTGAAAAGATTGAAAGATGGAAAAATGAACATTCATTTTATATTTAACCAGTCACATGTAATAACACGTAGTCTCAACCAAACTTTGAACGCTTGAGAAATGAGGAAACAAATAGGATAAAAAATAAAACAGTGGCTAAAAGTATCCATATATACTCCTTAAAAATATATTGTTATTATAAAAAAAATATAACAATGTATGATTCGAGTCGAACATAAAATTATTTTGAGCCTTTCTTAATTTAAGTATGACAAACAAAATATTACCACTTTCACGTATTTGTGAATCTATAGACAATTCAAATTACGAAATTACAAAGATATCTTAATTTTACAAGTTCAATACAATAGGTAGTTGTAGGCTGGAGTGCTGATTCAACTCTGTCATTTTCTATTTCTCCACGCTTAACATGTGTGTGTGATTATTACTAGCTACTAAACTACTTGAAAGAAACAAAAATGCAACAATATTCCAATTGCAAATGTGTCCCATATCCAACCAACCTTAATGACTTTACCATTAAGTAACACATTATTTATTAAATTGCTAATATGCCCTCCAATACAAAATCAAAGTATACGTCTGCAATTCTTTCTAATCTCACCCTTAGTCCCAGTGAGAGGACTAATTTCACTCAACTTTATCATAGCAGCAGCAAAATCATTAAAAAATGTAGCACTATTAGTACTATAACTCCTAACCAAACTATCTTGAGATCCATTATTAAAAAGAACTTGATCAGAATGGAAAAGTCCTTTCTTAGCAACAAGGTCTTTATAGTAATTGTTGTCAAAAGTAGTTGGAGTGAGAGTATCAAGAGGTGTTAATATGACGTCACCACCAGACATAGGGCAAGTTTTTTTCCTTAAGTTGGCAAAGTTTGTGTCAATGTTGGCTTCATTGTATATGCGAGTTCTGAAAAATTGACACTCTCCTTGGCCTATGGTGTGTGCCCCAGAGAGTACTGTGAGGTCTTTTACTGTTAGACCCTTGGCTGAAAACATTCTTGTGAGGGTAGCAAGGTCAGAAAATGGTGAAGGAATTTGGTTGTTGGCTGCAGCTTGGCTTGTTGTTCTTGAATCTCTTCTTCCAAGTGGTACTACCCATCTAGGTCCTCCAAGCTATAAATAAATTAATTGAAACAAATGCTGAATTTTCCATATATTTTCAAGTATAATTTTTTTTTAAGAAGAATTTACAATAATAATAATAATAATAATAATAATAATAATAATAATAATAATAATAATAATAATAATAATAATAATGGTTAATAACTATTTCGCTCTCAATCATATTAGCGAATTTTGAAGAACGCCCCTGTAAAAAAAGTTGGATTTGTTCTCTGACATTTTAAAATTCCTTCATTTTAATCCCTCTTAAAATTCAGTCACACAAAAAAAATTGATGTGGCAATATTTTTTATTTATTATTATTATTATTATTATTATTATTATTATTATTATTATTATTATTATTATTATTATTATTATTATTATTATTATTATTATTATTTATGATGTGTATTATCTTGTTGGTATTTTTTATTTTTTTTAATTAGATGTGACGTTTTAATTATTACTTTAATATTTACTTTTTGAGAGGTTAAATTGCATGGGTGTTGAACCATGACATAATGCTTGAAAGGAAAACCCTACCACTACACTACATGACTTTGTTATTTTTGTTGAATCATCTATATATATTTCAACATTTTAATTTATTTAATATTTAATTAACAATTAAATAAAACGTTAATTAATATGTAATAAATATATATTAAATAAACATTTTTAAATAATTTTATAAATTATGTTGATTTTTATTAATCAAATAAATAAATATTAATTAATCAGTTTTATTTTAATGTATATATTTAAATCTAAATATAAGTATTCAGTAAATATATTTAATTATTATTATTTATTAGTTATATTTGAAAATTAATTATTTAAAAAAAATTAAACTTTTATTTTATATAGAAGTAATATTGTAAATTAACTATTAAATAAATTTTAAATATATTTATTCATACTGGTAGTTAAATATTATTGTTATTAAAATATTATTTAAATTCTTTTATTTAATAGTTATCTTACAATATTAAATACAAGTATTTTAATATCAATATTTTAATAGTTAACTTAAGATTTTATTTAGAAGTAATATGGTTAGCGTAAATATCAGTATTTTAATAAGTTAGCTTAAAATAATATTTAAATAACAATATTTAAATTTTTTTATTTAATAGTTAGCTTACAATATTAAATATCAGTATTTAATAGTTAATTTAAAATTTTATTTAGAAGTAATATTATTAGTTTAAATACCAGTATTTTATTAGTTAGATTTAAAATAATATTTAAATTTTTTTATTTAACCTAACGGTTATCTGTATGGCGAATATTAGAAGTCTTATTTGTACGACGAATATTAGAAGAATTTAATAGTTAGCTTAAATATTTTAATTTAAGCTTACAATATTACTTTTAAATTATTGTTTTCTAATATTAGAAGTAATAATAGTTAGCTTAAATTTTTAAATAATTATTTTTTCAAATGTAACTAATAAATAATAGTTATTAAATATATTTATTAAATATTTATATTTAGATTTAAATATATACATTAAAATAAAATAGACTCATTAACGTTTATTTATTTGATGAATAAAAATCAACACGATTAATAAAATTATTTAAGAATGTTTATTTAATATATATTTATTACATATTAATTAACGTTTTATTTAATTGTCAATTAAATATCAAAAAAATTAAAATCTTGAAATAGATTGAGATGATTCAACCAAAATAACAAAGAGAAGCATATAGTGTAGTGGTAGGGAGTATTCCTTTCAAGCATTATGTCATGCATTCAATTAGAGCTGTCAAAATGGGTTATTCAGTTCCTTTAGGGTCATGGGTCTGGGCTTTTAGGGTTGGGTCAAAAAAACTCTATTGTAATATAGATCTCAAAATTACTACTGGAGCCCGGTCCTAGATGGACTTCAGACTACCCGGCCCTAAACGGGCTTTTTTTAAATAAAAAAATTTAAGTAAAAAACTCATAATATTGACTATAAATTACGAGCCCTATAATTTTTCAGACCTGACGAGCTGTCCCATATGGGCTATCCCATTTTGATAGCTCTAGGTTCAACACCCATGTTATACAAATTTTTCATGTTTTAAAATTAATCTCCCAAAAACTAAATATTAAAATAATAATAAAAACACCACATGTGATTAAAAAAATAAAAATGCCCACAAGATAGTACACGTCATAAAAAATGATAATAAAAAAAATATTGCCATGTTAGTATGTTAGTATTTATGTGTGACTGAATTTTAAGAGGGGTCAAAATAATAGAATTTTGAAATGTTAAGGAGTAAATTCAAATTTATTTTACAGGAGTGTTTTTCAAAACTCGCTCATATGAAAGGGACAAAATAGTTATTAACTCTAATAATAATAATAATAATAATAATAATAATAATAATAATAATAATAATAAAAATAATAATAATAATAATAATAATATGAACATTCACCAGAAATACTCCATCTCTAGCTGCAAGTGCTAGAATATCTGCACAAGAGACAATGCCTTTGCAAGAAGCTTCAACTTTGGCTTTAATGGTATCAATCACACCGAAACCCCTAGCTGAATTTTGGTTAGGTGCTGCATTTTTCTCACCAGTAAATTTTGCAGTATCATCCAATAAGATTGAAGCATCGCATCCCTGCAAACAAATAAATGACACATTAAAAATTAAAAAAATTTCAAGTAATTTTTAGTTTTATTAAAGTGGACTTACATTTACAAAGCAATCATGGAAGAACAAGCGAAGTATAGAAGCACCCATCCTTGGTTCATTTTTTATAACATTGATCATTGTATTATGCACAATACTTTGAAGACTAGGGCAAGTTACACCATAGAAGTTATGAATAAGTTGCCCATTGGAAGAACATGCTAAGAGAGAAATAATGGAGAGTACCACACATAATTTAGTAGATGTAGCCATAGAATTAAATCTATAAATGTTTATAGCTATAAGCTAACAAAGGAGAGAAGCTAAGGAATTGTTGTGAAGAAGCATATGAAAGATTAGGCTATATATATAAAGGAATTGTGAGGGTGCATGCAAACATGGAGATTGATAAGAGCCAAAAGAGAATGTATCAAAACAATAATTTACCATAATTTTCAAATTTGTCTGCTTAAATTTTTGGGAGCAAGTGGAAAATATGTGTGATAAGAATAGATGGGAAAAATGGAAGTTTGTGAAATATTAAACAAAATTAGAGAGAAAAAAAACTCAAGTATATGTAGTAGTAATTTCTAGGTCAACATGCATGTGTTTAAAGTGGGGAAAATGTATTACATGGTATATACAATATTGAATTTTAGTATTCAGTTTATTAAATTATTGGTACAAAGTTATTAGTGGTGTTTAATGATGACTAACTTTATAAAAAATCTATAAGACACAAGATAAAAAATTTCTATCTAATAAATTTTTTTCATACTTCTAAATCAGAGATGAAATATTTGGCCACAGGCTTAAGGGGCTTAAATTTCTAATCAATTAGACCAATAAAATTTTATATATATATATATATATATATATTCCGTTGGTTATGCTAGAAATTGAGAGGAAAGATTATGATCAACCCCCTTGGTTATGTGTGTTTGTTTATTTAATCAATAATTTTTTAATAAATTTAAAAAGTAAAACCGTTAAGATATTATAATTGTCAAGTCATCAATCCATATGAAACATCATCTATTCACATGACACCCACAACAATCAATATATTGGAACATATATACCACAATTTTATATTGAAAGTAGACAGTAAAATTTTGAAAATACATTAAATAATGAAAGAGCATTGCATGACGTAGAAGTCATTCTATGGGATAGATTGCAGAGCAGAAAATATTTTAAGATTGGTTCCTCAATGTATCTTCTCTTGTAATTTTTAAAATTATTTTCTTTAATAAATATTTGTTAAAATTGTTTGAAGTTATAGTCTAGAAATCATGGATGTAACTTAACAATGTTTATTCCCGTTGTTGTTGTTAGAAATATTATAATTCAACAACAACAACAATTCATGATTTTCTAACACTACATTTTTTTACAAATATGTATTGAAGAAGATAATTTTAGCAATAAATTTTACAAAAGAAAGAGAATGTTTCCCCGCTTTTGCAGTCCATTCTAATAATGACAAAAAGTCTGGCTGATGCTTTAATTTTTCAACTTACACTTATTTTCTAATTCAATTCAAAATTTTATATATTAAATAAGGGGATGGTAAAACAATTAAACATCATTATTCATTATAATAATGTCATCTTCTTTGAGATATTTAAATTAAGGGAGTTGGGAAATTGGTGGTGATGACTCTCCTGGTCTAGAGGATGTTCTTCTTGTGAAAGGACTAACAGTTAATCTTCTCAGCATTAATCAATCGTGTATGACCAATCATAATTAGTCAATTTCTCAAAATCATAATTTTTGGTCAAAGATGATAAAGATGTTATTCTAACGAGAGGGATAAGGTCTATAGATAACTGTTATCTGTGGGAACCTCAAATAGCTGTTTATTCTTCCACATGTGTGCTAACCAAGGAGGATGAGGTGAAGCTATGGCACCAGAAGCTTGAACACCTTCATCTCAAAATAATGAAGGAAATCATATATGAAGGATCCATTAGAGGAATGCCAGAACTCAAGGTTGAGGAAATAAAAGTATGTGATGAGTGTGAGATTAAGAAGCAAACCAAAATGTCACATTCAATATTGCAACATCTGACTACTTTCAAAGTGTTGAAACTTCTTCATAGGAATTTAATGGGATCGTAGCAGGTAGAAAGCTTGGGTGTAAAGAGGTATGTCTATGAGGTTAAAGATGATTTTTAGGGCTTACGTGTGTGAAATGTTTGAGAGAAAAATCAGACACGTTTGAAGTCTTCAAAGATCTGCGTCAAAGTATTCAAAAGAAGTAGAATAATGTGATTGTCAATATTAGAAGTGGTCATAACAAGGATTTTGATAATGCAAAATTCACTGAGTTTTGTGCTTATGAAGATATTAGTCATAAATTTTCATGTTTCATCACTTCCCAGCAAAATGGAATTGTTAAGCAAAAGACTAGGGCTATACAAGAATCAGGCAGCGTCAAGCTTCACACTAAGAAATTTCCGTATCATTTTTGGACTGAAGCTATGAATACTACATGCTAAACTCATAATAGGGTCACTTTGAGGGGAGACACTTCAGCTACTCTCTATGAGCTATCATGTTGTGTGTTTACTTCCATACTTGTGCATATTTATGTTTTTCCTAGTTTTCACGTATTGTTGTGAATTGTCTCATTTTTGTAACGTTTGTTGTGTTGTTGTTAGGACACTTTCTTTAGGTTTACGCGGTGTGGCAATACCATAGCATGATGAGAGGAGGTTACTAGAGCTCGCACAATAAAGGCGTCGAGCTTACGACGTAAAACAAGCATGTTTTGTTTATGTTTGTTTATGTGTGTGGTGGCTCGTGTTTTAACAAGTTAAAATAGGACATGTTCTTAATTTCAAATCTTCACTTTTCAACTTGTTAATTCATTTTCACCAAGTTTTCGTATCGTAATTTGCTTTTGTTTTGTTACATAATTTGTTGTTTTTCCAAAAGTTTGTAGTGTTTTAGCTTGTGGAAGTGTGTATGTTTTGTAAATAGTTTTTAGTTGTGTAAATGAGATTGTGTAGGTGTAAGTGGAAGCTTGCATAGCAGCTGCACCAGTTGCCCTGTTTTTTTGCAACTGGTGTAGCGTGCTTAGCGCGCTCTAGGCCGCTTAGCGCGCTCTACGGTGCATAGCCAGTGAATTCTTTTTAAATTTCACTTGGCTTTTCCTTTTTCTCACTTCCAACAAGGCTTTTTGTATTGAATAAAATGGGTATTATTTTTCTAATTCTTTTGTTGTTGTTTGGACTCAAATTTTGGTCCAGTAACATTTAGGATTTTGAGGTGATTTTTCGAGTTTGATCGTTTCAACTCGCGGATGTACGGTAATGATAGTTTTCAAAGTTGGTACACGTCAGGTACTCGTTTATCTCTTTCTATAACATAACATGTTTAAGAAATTTATCATTTGTATAATTACCATGTCATTCATTCTTTTTGTATTACTTGCTCATGACTTGATTCACTTTAATTCCCTGTTTACCCATAAATGTGAGGAATCTTTCCTTTGTTCATATATGTTGGAGGTCACAATTCTTGTTTTAGCTGGATTTTATTATGCTTAATATTTTGTTTTTGTTGATTGTATGAATGCATGAAAATGATCAAGGCATTTTTGTTTGATTTTGAGCACAACTACCTTGGCCAAATAGTCAATTCACCTTGTGAGTGTGTGATCATTTGTTAACCCCTTTGAACTTTTATCATTATCCATGTTTATTTGAACTTGATGTTTGTCTATGTGTTGAATTCACCTTTCTTGTCTGGATGTTGATTTCTTTGTTTCTTGAACCCTCAACTATATGTTGTTGTATGAATTTTTACCTTGCCTTGAAAAGTAGGGAGTATTCACACATTACTGTTGGTTGAATTCAAGTGGAAGAGGAATGTTTATGTACTTATATTGTGGTAGGTATGAGGTTAAGAAAAAGAAAAAGAAAAGAAAGAATGAAAAAATATGAAAAAGAAAGAAAAAAGAGAAAAGTTTTGAAAAACAAAAAGAGTATGAATAATGTTGTGTTAATAAGTAAGGTGTTTTGGTGTGAAATTTGTGATGAAGAATAATTTTTATTGGAATTATATTGTTTGGAACTTTGTGAGTTGATCACTCCCTTAGGTTTTAGGCAAGTTTTTGTTTCGATTAGCTTTAGGACTTATCACTTGTTTGTTAACCAAACCACATTACAACCTTAAAAATCCCTTGTGATTCTTGCATTTTTATTTTCAATATTAGTTTTTGGATGAATGCATAATTTAGTCTATTGTTTGCAATATTGTGGATGAGTGTCAAAAGTCCCTCACCTTTGTGTGTTCTTCATCTACCGATGATTTTTGTTAGGTGTGATTCATGATTGAGCTTGTTTTGTTTTAGAATATTTTGCATGATTTTTGTACTTGGGATTTGTTTCGTTTATATATTATTGTTGTAGTATTGTGGTGTTAGCTGGTAATTTCGATGAAACTACTTTGTTGAAGAAATGGGCTTAATGTTAGGTAGATATTCATTCGAATAAGGTCCAAAGATGAATGATTTGGATGATTAGCAAGGAGTTTCGAATAAGAGACAGTTGGTTGAAGAGTTAGAATTTTTACTTTGGAACTGTTTCTATTTCGAATGAAGATTAGCTAAATAAGAACTTCGAAATTATTTTAAGGATTTCAAATATCCTGTTTTGTTATAAAGATTCGAATTAAAGGGTTGAAACGGTACAACGAAGAGGTTTCTAAATTCAAAACGATAGATTTGAATTTAAAGAGTCTGTTCCAAGATTCGAAATTCAAATAAAAGGTGCCATTTTTAGAAGACGCGTGGAAGCCACTGATTGTAAGAGGTGTGCAAGCTTCGAACGTGGCATAATTCTAGAGTAGGACCGTTAGGGTCGAAATAGTATAAATAGATGTTCTAGTATTAGAATTTGGTGTGTTCATTTTGTACTAAAAACTCTTATATACTTAAACTACCAATTGATTAAGGGAAACGAGTTGCGGATACCATGTACGTATAGAACACCGTTGTTATATTTTTTGCAGTTTAAATTAAAGTCATTTACTTTCATCCCTGTCTTTACAGTTTTTATTCCTTTTAAGTCTTTCGTTTTCCTTTACATTTCAATCAAGAATTTACTTTTCCAGAAACCTTTATTTTCCTGTCAAAGTCTTTTACGTTTTATCCACTTTACTTTACAAAGATTTATGTTTATGTTTTAAAGTCTTTTCTCAAATCGAAGTCAATCATTAGTTTAAGAATTATTTTGTTAATACATTTCATTACATAAGAAATTGTTCTCGAACGAATGCATAGAATTTACTTTAAGATTCTTGTATTATACCTTGAAGATACAAATCCATAGATAACAAGTGAAATATGAACATGAAACTTAAATCAGACATAATAAATTATGACACATGTCCTAGGATCAATCTAGTTGATCCTACAAGTAACCAAAACCACTAATTTGGAAGACTAGTGGTTGTTTACGAGAAATCACTGTAAACAAATTGGCACGCCCAGTGGGACTGTGTCATAAATAAATTCCTGTGTTTCGTTTCGTTAGAAACCTTTTAAAGATCTTCTGAGTCTAGAGTTCGTTTTGTTATATGAACCTTAGAAGTGGTAAAATAACAAATAGTAACCAACAAATACCCAGAAGAAAACATACTAAAAGAATGGTTAACACAATTAACCAAGATAGGGAACAAAATCCCCCACAAGGGACTAGCACAGCCGTTTCTAGTTCGACTGATGCATTTAGTACAATCCCCATTTCGCAGGCCATACCAGTGGCCACAAACACTACGGCCATAGGTAATATGGGTGGTTTGAATTCAATCCTTACAGGCACGATGGAGATGCCATCGAACATGTCATCAGTGTCAATCTTGTCAAACGTAGGAACCCAAGCCCAACAATATTCGACTCCCACAAGGCCTCTAGGTTTCGATGCCTTTAGACCTAGAAATCCCCAATACAGAATGCCAACTTCGTTTATGGCAGGATTGCATAATTCATCAACCTCTTCCCCAATCCAAGGGTATGGTTCTGGAATGGATCATTTGGGCCCAAACACCCAGAATTTAGGGAGTTTCACCCAAATACATACCCTCACCACAAATAATCAGGCATCATTTAGGAAACAAATGGATGATAGTAACCATGATATGGTAGGAGTCGTAGCCCGTGAAATGAATGCCATCTTTACTCCTTTAATCCAGAATATTAATAGAACCAACCAAGAAAATTCTGCCCAAATGGCTCAAATAGCAGATTTTTTTGGCGCCCCTGATGCGCCTACAAGGCTTAGGCAGAATCAACAGTGGTCCGAAATGAAGAACCCGCCATTGAACAGATTCGACCCCCTAGACAAGTGGTCGAAGATAGAAATGTAGGGGCAAGAATAAGGTAACAAGAAGTTCAAGAAATACAGGAGGAACAACCTAGAAGAATATTGACGGTGAATAGGGAACAAAATACAGACGAAGTTGTTCACAGGGTTAGAAATGATAATATGGTGGCAGAAAATAATCTGACTGCCATGATTGAAAGAATAATGACCCAGAGTGGTTTAAACTCTGGATTTAGGAGACCAAATTACACGTCCTCTATTGCAGACTATATTTTACAATCTGAGTTGCCCAGGGGTTGTAAGGTCCCTAAATTCACAAAATTTGTTGGAGACACAAGTGAATCAACAGTTGAACATATAGCGAGATACTTAACCCGAAGCAGGAGATGTGGCGAATAATGAAAAGGTTAGGATAAAATATTTCCCAAGTTCTCTGATTAAAAATGCTTTCACTTGGTTCACAACCCTACCTCCAGGGTCCATAGATACATGGCCTTATTTAGAAAGATTATTCCATGAGCAATTTTACATGGGTCAGTCTAAGATAAGTCTAAAGGAATTGGCCAGCATTAAGAGGAAATTCACAGAACCAATAGATGATTATTTGAATAGGTTTCGCCTCTTAAAGTCTAGATGTTTCACTATGGTCCCTGAACATGAATTGGTTGAAATGGCTGCTGGTGGCCTAGATTATTCTATTCGAAAGAAATTAGATACACAATACTTAAGAGATATGGCTCAACTAGCAGATAGAGTTCGACAAGTAGAAAGACTAAAAGCTGAAAAGACTAGGGATAGTAAGAATTATAAGAAAGAAAGAATAACCTACGTAGAGGCTGAAGAAGAAAATTCAGATGAGTATTAGGATCCTTATGGATTCGATCACATTGAAGTGGACCTTGCAGAATTAAATCAAGCACCCCCTTATTCTTGCAAAGTTCTGATCCCTTCAAATGGAAAAAATCCTGTCGAAAGTGAGAAAAATGATAAATTTCCTAAGAAAGTCTACACGTTTGACATAACTAAGTGTGATGAGATATTTGATTTACTTGTCAAAGATGGCCAATTGATAGTGCCTCCTAATCTTAAAATTCCCCCGTTGAAGCAACGGAATAAGAGATGATTTTGCAAATATCATAATTTTTTAGGCCATAAAACCTCATAGTGCTTTCTTTTTAGGGATTTGATTCAAAGCGCTATCAAAGAAGGGAGGCTAAAATTTGCTGACAAAACAAAGAACTCTATGAAGGTTGATACAGACCCTTTGTTGATAGCTGAAACCAACTACGCTGAACCATTGAATGTTAATATGGTGGAAGTTGGTGGAAAGAATGATGAATAAGATGGTGAATTCGAAGAGGATGAAGGTTTCGTGATAGCTGGAGACAAAGTGAAGAATGTTGAGGGTCTTCTAAATGTGATTGGGTCGAAGCTATCTGATGCTTCAATGAGGGCTACTGAAGGCTCAACTGTTGCTGATGAGAAAATGGTTGAGGCTACTGAAGGCCGCAGGGTGAAATTTGAGAATGTCCAGATCACTGAAGGTCATGCTTTGGGTGTGCATATGGCTGATTTCAAGCAGCCTCATGCAGAAATGGAATATGTCGAAAGATGCCTAGAAATGGAAAGAGAACAGATGAGGCAAGGTTACCCAAAGAAAGATGCCAGCCTGCGTAATTACCTGTTCCACTACTATAGGAGAAACCAGGAGATGTTGTTGTGCCCAAGGTGTAGCATAATATGCAATCAAAGAGTCGATGTTGTATTCGAAAGGGCTCAACGTGAATGAACAGGAGTCAATTAGAGACAAGATAATCAATTGTTTAAGGTGTATCCAAGAGTTGGGGAAAGTCTGTTAGGGTTTCTGGTTCGCTGCCATAAGATTGGGACAAAATGTTTGATGTTCCCAAGATGCGCTGCTGTTTATGACCGGAAGATGGTTGAAGCCTTTGAAAGGATTCCCTTCGCGCCCTGTTGGAGTCACCAAGGAAGAATGCCTTCGAACCCTGGTGTTGGTGGAAGAAACATGCAGAGAAGCCCTGACAGTCCCTATCCTAGGGGAGCGAAAAGGGCTACCTTCAAATTTCCTGATGAAGTCTCCACTTATAGATGGCTCCAAGCAAAATCAGACAAAGTAAAAGAAAAGTGGAGGAGTTTCGATCAAGGGGCAGGAGCGCAATGGTGTACAGGAAGCAGTTCAACATGGCAAAAAGAGAGGAAATCAAACTAGAGAACTACAAGGGAAAAAACCCTATGTCCAGATCTCAATGGCGAAGGCATCAGAGGAATAAAAAGCTGAAAGGGAATCGAAATCGAAGGAAGTAGGAGAATAAAGTACGAACCGTCCATCATCCACAATCCAGACTGGGGGCAAACCTCTAGTGACAAGAAGACTTTTTTCACCCAAAAAGGAAACCAGTGAAGAGAAAGTGCAAAAAATAGCTGTGAACGAAGAAGAAATGCTGACGGACGACTTCGAATTAGAAGGAGAGTCCTTTTTTAATGTTAATTGTAACGCTGTATCTGTATTACCCTATGAATATAACCAAGACACTGAAGTAGATGTAACTGAGGAAAATGATGAAGAAGAAATGACAAAACACAGACCTGTGTGTTACTATGTCATGAATAATGGAGCAGTCGAAGAGCAGAATGCTTTCTTCGAAAGACCAGACATAGGAATGAAGAACCATTTGAATCCATTGTTCATTCGAGCAAAAATGGAGCAAGTTGGAATAAACAAGGTCTTGGTAGACAGAGGCGCGACTGTAAATTTAATGTCTCATTTCATGCTGAGAAAAATTGGTATGTTCGACACGGACATTAAGCCTCACAACATGGTTTTGTCCAACTATGAAGGAAAGATAGGGCAAACTCTGGGTGTTGTACAAGTAGATCTAACTGTTGGCTCCATTACTAGGCCAACAATGTTCATGGTAATTGTCTCAAAGGCAAATTATAATCTGCTGTTGGAAAGGGAGTGGATCCATGGAGTAGGTGCAGTCCCTTCCTCTATGCACCAAAGGTTGGTAATATGGAGGGATGATGGAATAATGGAAAACATAGAAGCTGATCAAAGATACTATATGGCAGAAGTGAATCATGTGGATAAGAGGAACTTCGATAGAAATATGGCTAATATAGGGCCATGCAACCCAACAGAGGAGGCGTTCGAACCCAACAAGAACGCTTTATACTTCCTAACTCTTCACCCCAATGGATTCCAATGGGATAGAGAGATCATGTGGGATGGACAAGAAGTTGAAGGATCTTCAGGAGTACGGCCAACTGGCTGGGAATATGAAGATGTCAGTTATGACTAAGTCTTCCTTTTTCAAAAGGATTTCGGCCTACTTGGCTGAGAATAAAATGAAGACGGGTCTCGAAGCCGAAGTAAAAAATATGGCCATCGAAGCCATAGATAAAGAGATAACAACAAAAAAACAAACAAATGCAACAAGTCCTAGGTGTTCGCGTTAAAAAGTGACGTGCTAGAGAATTCGAATATGAATTCAGATTCTCTGGCTCGAAACGATTTACTCTTTTGATTTGTTTATAAAGATGCCGCGAGCATCAAGCTTTATTATTTTCAACACAAGAAAAGATGATTTAATGATTATGAAAAAGGGGAAAGCTTTTAATACCCTCAATTGATTTTGATATGCGTAACGACTAGCGCAAACTAGATGCAACGCATTGGGGAGATTCTGAGTAAGGGGGTTTGTTATATAAAGGGAATAGATGGAGCACCCTAAATATATATAGTTATCTATAGCTTTATATATGAATATGTTTGATATGTTTGTGTGTTTTAATTGCTATTTCTATGATTGGGAAAGTTTCTCCTTTGGGTTTTTAAGAAGGATAGATTATGTGGGATCCTAGTGTTTATTATTATTGTGCTCGCAAAGATCTTTGGATCTTCTGCATACATATCCCTTAGTGGGAATCAGAGCATTTGTAGCTCAGATCTAAAGGGATTTATGGTTTGTTTGGTTTGAGGGAGAAAGAAATTTGCTCGCCAAGGATGAGACCTTGTGCCTACGTATTCTCAAAGGGATGTTGAGAAAGTCAGAGCAATCGTAGTTCCCACTTATGCTAGTGGAAAGCAACGGGAGTTAGTAAGAGACACAGACAAATGTCATCTTAATGAAAAATGTATCTAATCTATTTCATCACATACATTTTGAAGGGTTGATTGATTAAATCTTTCATCGTAAGTTATAGGTGTTTTGCTTGAGTGTACAAGCGTTACCACTTACGAGTTTTGGAAAGATGTTTGAAAAAAGATGATTGAATCTTTTAATTGTAAGCATTGGGTGTTTTGCTTGAGTGTACAAGCGTTACCACTTACGATTAAGCGATGTTTTTGTTTGAAAAGAGTTTGGAAAGTTTTTGATTGTATGTGATGTGATAGATGAGATACTTCTTCCATAGAGATGATAAACGTCTAAATCTCAAGGAGAAATTGATTGGATTAAGGGATGCTTTTAAGAAGTCCATGGGTCCTTGTATTATTAGCCCAAGAGGAGGCATTCCGAGGGTCATCGAGGGTCATCGAGGGTCCTTGTATGAAGCTCAAGAGGAAGCTATAGGGTATGGCTGGCTTTGTCTTTAAAAGGGATTTCACCGGGAAACCATCCTTTTGGAATTAAGAGCAATTTCATCGGGAAATTATACTCTCTGGGTTCTATCCTAACGCGGGTGATTCTTTGTATTTGAAGCCCAATAGGAGGCTGTTAAGAGATTTTCTGGTCTCTTTCATTGTATGATGCCTAAGAGAAGGCTAAACTCAATGAGGAGTTCTTTTGAACGAAGCCCAAGAGGAGGCTGACTCAACAGGGGAGTGTTGTCTTATATGAAGCCTAAGCGGAGGCTAAACTCAGATAAATGAGTTTTCTTATATGAAGCCTAAGAGGAGGCTAAACTCTGTGGGGAGAGTTATCTTGTATAAAGCCCAAGAGGAGGCTAACTGTGGGGAACCTATTGGTTAGACTAGTTGTTATGTTATAACTAGACAGTTGTATAAACAAGTGTGTGGGTGTGATATGTATTCACAGGAGTTTATGAAGGAAATATAAACAGATGCATGATGTTTATTTTACAAAAAAAGTTTATGAAGTAAATATAAACAAGTGTCTGTGAACGAACATTTGAAACGAGCGTAACTTGATTATTTACAAGTCTGAATTATGTACAAGGAAGTAAATATGTACACGAACGAGTATTTATGTACAGAGAAAGATGGATGTACATAGGAGGGTTGGGCCTTACACCATAAGGGTGGCCCATTGGTTTAAAAGCAGTTTCACAGGGAATAATGCTTCTTTCAATACCAATGGTATTCAATGTATATACAGACGAAATGGAAAACAAACGATCGAAGTTTATCCGTGTTTGAGTAAAAAGTATCTGTATTATGTACAGATAAAAATTTGTATAAAAATAATTTTGATATGTACAAGGAAAATTGTATGTACATAAAAGAATGTTGGTTTGAGTATACACAAGTGAAGTGAAAACAAACGATCGAAGTTTGTCTGTACTTGAGTATAAAAAAGTATCTGTATTATGTACAGATGAAAATGTGTATGTATCTGAAGAGAGTTTGATATGTACAAAGAAATAATTATGTACATAAAAGAATGTTTTTTTTTGGGACTTACACCGTGAGGGAGGCCCATGATCGGTTAAGAAAAACGAGAGAAAACGAATTCGGCTTTATCGTTTAAATCGGATCGATCATGGTAAAAATGATGTAAGTTTGATGAAAAGTTTTGAAGAATGGTTTTGAAAGTGTTTTGAAATGTGAGGTTTATTTATGAGAAGTTTTGAAAAGAATCGGAAGTCGAAAGTTTGAAAAATTCACCTTTTAAAGGTGTTTTGAAAAGTGTCAAAAGCGTCGTTTTCGGCTCGGTTAAAATTTGATCAGATGAAAGTTTTTTCTGAAAATGTTTGCACTATCATAAAATAGATACATTTATTGACAAGTGTACAAAAAATCACCTCAAAATGAGGAGTTTTGATTGGTTAAAAAAATGTGAAAGTTTGTGAAAAAACATGAAGAAAATCACAAAGTTTGAAAAAAAATGGTCCATGGGAGGTTTGAACCCAGGACCTGAGGGGTGGTTACGTGGCAAAGAGGACTACGAGCGAGCTGGCAACCACTGGGACAAGAGCGCTTTTGTGTATTTGGATCAAAACACGTGTTAATAAAATATTGGAAAATTTAAATTTGAAAAAACTCAAGAACACGCGCGAATGCCCTGTTCTTCTTCTTCGATCCTCTGATTTTGTAACTTGCTTGTTTCTCAATGATTTTGGAAGTTGTAAACATGAAAGTTGCATGAAATTTAACAAGGAATTCGATGATGGTTGTTAATTGCATTTATTTTTGGTCTAACATGATTGAATTTCTGGAAAACGTGAAGAACCCTAGAAATGAAAATCCTAATTGAAATGATGTATGGTTGATGATTTTTCAAATTGTTTGAGGGTTAAGGATCGTGATAGGTGCAGAAAACAAATGGCCAAGAGTTTTTTCATTTAAATGCAAGGAATCATGAGATTGAAGTTTGAGTTCTCACCTGTTCAAGCTGAGATCGAAGATGGTGTTGGAGTGTTTCCAGAAATGGTTTTGTGATTGTTTGAGCTTCAACGGATGTTAGGGAAGGTGTATGATCACCCTTCTTGCCTCGAATCACCCTAGAATTCTCCAACCAAGTCCACCTGCATCAACTAAAAATGGAAGCTTGATTTCTGGAAAAAAAGCTGTTACAATTAGTTGTAATTGATCTGCATCATGTCTATGATGTTCATGGATGGTGTTTGGATGATCAAAGCACAAAATGCTCGAGCCAAACCATGAATTTGAAATTTAGGGCAGTTTTGAGCAAGCTTGAAAGTGTGAAATGCAAATCTGGTTTTTACTTGTTTTCAAATTGATTTTAAGTTACAAACCAGTTATATGTTGATATTAAAACATGTTAGATACAAAACATCTCATGTTCATTCACAATTTTTCAAAAATGCATAATCTCTCCATTTGAACTATGTTTCTTGATTTTGAAGAAAGAAGAGAGAAAGCATAACTTTGCATTGCTTTGGTGTGATTTGAACTTGAAAAGGATGCTCTATTTATAGGCCATGGATTCTGAAATGTTAGGCACAAAGTTTTGTCATTGGTAATTCAAAGATGCCTTAAAGGGTAAGAAAGACATTTTGCAAAGGAAAAGGAAGTTTCCTTTTTTAACCATGTGTGAAAATATTCAACTTGATCCCAACTTGTCATAATTACTTCTCACTGATTTTTATCAGTTCTTATCCCAATTTGGCTAGGTGGCAAGTGTTCTAGATGAAGAAATCACAAAATGACATATAATTTGAAGTTTTGAACTTTAAAAATCATGTTTATGGAGCCTTATGTTTCAATTTCAAAAGTATAGGTAGACTCCATGGATTTGAGAGTTCTTGGACATTTTGGAAAGCTTGTTTCAAGAGCTACAACTTTCATGTTTTGAGTTTTTTCCAAATCAAAGTGGAACTATGTGAAAAAATACAAAATTTTAACACTTAGAAATTTTTCTAAGTGTTGGAACTTTTGACTTTTTGTTGACTTTTCCAAATTCTTTGATTTTTTATGATCATGATGGATCATTTGAAGTATTTTGATGTTGGAAAAAGTTTTGTTTTGAAAAATTTGACCAAAAGTCAAAGTTTGACTTTTCTGTGCAGATGAATTTTCATCAGATGTTTTTGAAATTGACTGATGAAGTCTGTGAACTTCTGTGATGTTTTGAATCCAGAAATTAGGTCAAGATGTTGTATCTAAGATATAATGACCAATCTCTAGCCAAAAAAGTCATTCATTGGTCAGAAAGTCAGAGAATACTCATGCTCGACCAAAACCCTAATTGGTCGATCCTTGATTGATCAATGAGAAAAATTGAATATCTGATGATTAGAGGTTGATGTTTTGATCAAGATAGATCAAATGAGGTGAGTAAAACTCAAACCCTAATTGGTTGCCTCTTGAATCAGATGAAAATTTGATGAAACCCTAATTTTGACCTGTGAATGCTACACCCGATTAATGCTGTATTGAACTGTTAGTTATGCAATGATGTAAATGTAAGGTGGTATATTAGGTCAAAAATTGGGGTATGACAGATGCCCGTATTTAAGTTTCTTCAACCTGAGATATGAAGATGAATATCTTCGTTTTGATTGGTGTGAAGAGACTTAAATATCAGAATACGCAAATTTTGGACCTAAGATACCAAAAATGCGAATGATGCAAAATGATTGCAAAAAGTTTCACCCAAATGATATCAGAGAAATGACATGGTAGGGAAAAATTTGTGAGGATGACTCGATCAGTTTAAGAAAAAGAGAATCCTGTTTGTTGGGAAACAAGCAATATGTCTCGCTGGGGAAAAGAGATTCATAAAACATGTGAATATCTGTTTCGTTTTGGGAAACAAAGAGATTACCTTCTGTCAGCCTTGTGACAATGTCTAAGGTAAGTGAAGATGATATTACCAATTATCAGCCTTGTGATAGTTTATGGTAATGAATTCTAAAGATATTACCAATTATCAGCGAAGTGATAACTATAACAAGGTAAATCTTTGAAGAGACATTTTCTGAGTATTCAGCTTTGTGAATATCAGACAAAGATGGAAACTTATCTCAAACGAGTTTTGAAGATATTACCAATTATCAGCAAAGTGATAACTATAACAAGGTAAATCTTTTAGAGACATTTTCTGAGTATTCAGCTTTTGTGAATATCAGTTAATGATAGAAACAGAACTCAAATGAGTTTCTACTTTCTTGGATAAAATCTTGCTGAGGATCTCTCTTTTGAGAAGACGCGGGCATTTTGATCGGAAGACACAGGTTTTCTTTTAAACAGAAAGACAACTGCTGGGGAATTTCTCGTACGGTCGTGATTTGACCTTGTTGAGAAGAACAAACTTTCATGACAAGTTTAGGGATGAAAAGAAAAATAAGCGGCTCAAATGATGAGGCTATTGCTTATTGCTTTGTTGATTATAGACAGGGTTCTATCCAGGAATGAACTGGAAAGAAAGGGTCAATCAAGACTTTGTTCCTGATGAGGAATGATCTCAGCTGGGGAACAGGAGAGAGAAAAAAAAGATGTATTTCTCTGCTTTGGGATAATCTACTGGGGATATGATCAAACCTACATGAACAAGTGTGATTTAAACCAGTGATATGGAAGCATACATTTTTGAGAAATGCAAAAATGCATAAATGATGCTATTATGTATGAATGTCATGAATGTTATATGCATGCTAACAATACTTGACAGAATACTAAAGAGGTATTTGGGAAAAGGACCACGTCACAGTTCGAACAAATACTTAACAATATCCGCAGCAATGGTGTAGACGTTGCTGATGAAGGATCTGAGTTGCATGCTTTAAACTTTCGGAGAAAGGCGTTTCATTGGCAACTTTGTTGGGAATTCCTTTTCGGATAAGAATACCGTCCTTTGATAATCTCTGCTGAGGAAGAGAAGATTTTCGTAGCAGTTGTTCTATCTTTCAGAGATCGAAACACTTATGGAGAAAACTGTTGAAGTTCTTTCTGTGTTCAGAGTTCAAAGGAAAATTTCGCTTTTGTTTCAAAATTTTGAAGTAAAAATTCATTTAAAAACTTTTTAGTTTAAAAAAAAGAGGTGATTTTCATAATAAAAAACGTTATTTTGCAAAACTGAATAAAGCAAGAATTGCAAACAAAAAGGCACAAGGCTCAAGTTTATTGATAGAATGGTAATCAGCCAAAGGCATGACTCCATGAGTTATTTACAAAAGTTGGAAATGATAATTTATTGGGAAAAGGCTACATTGAAAGCAAATAACCACTATTATCCCTAACAACTTTGAATTCCCACTGTGCTTGTTGCTTCAGAAGATTTGATTGAAGATCCGTTGATAGAAGATTCTTCAGATTGATGAAGTACAGACTGATTGCAGTTACTTTGTCATTTTTGTATCCTTATTTTTGCCTAGATTGCCTTTTCAGGTTTTCAATCTATCAGGATAATTTCTATTTATTGTCTCTAATTTTTGCCTGGATCGCCTTTTCAGGTTTTCAATCCACCGAGACGCTCTTTTTTGCCTAAGCCGCCCTTTTCGGGTTTTCGACTTACCGAGTTGTTCTTTTGTTTTTTTTTAGACAAAGTATTTCTTGATTGCATCAGCATTCACAGGATGCGGGAGTTCATCACCGTCCATGGTTGTGAGAGTCATAGCACCGCCAGAAAAGCTTCTTTTGACGATGTATGGGCCTTCGTAATTAGGAGTCCATTTGCCCCCTAGAATCTGGTTGAAAAGACAGAATCTTTTTAAGCACGAGGTCTCCTTCTCGGAATTCACGAGGTCGGACCTTTTTGTCGAAAGCTTTCTTCATTCTTTTTTGATACAATTGTCCATGACATAGAGCGGTCAGGCGCTTTTCTTCGATTAAGTTCAGCTAGTCATATCTGCTTTGACACCATTCAGCCTCAGATAATTTGGTTTCCATGAGAACCCTCATTGACAGAATCTCAACTTCTACGGGGAGCACTGCTTCCATGCCGTATACCAGAGAAAAAGGAGTTGCCCCTGTTGAAGTGCGTACTGAAGTACGATACCCATGCAGAGCAAATGGCAGCATTTCGTGCCAGTCTTTGTAAGTGATGACCATTTTTTGGACGATCTTTTTGATGTTTTTGTTGGCAGCTTCAACGGCGCCGTTCATCTTTGGCAAGTAAGGAGACGAGTTATGATGCTCGATCTTGAATTCCTCACACAGTTCTTTCATCATCTTGTTGTTCAAGTTTGATCCATTGTCTGTAATGATCTTGCTTGGAACTCCATATCGGCAAATGAGGTTGTTCTTGATGAACCTCACGACCACTTGTCTTGTAACGTTGGCGTAAGATGCTGCTTCAACCCATTTGGTGAAGTAATCAATAGCCACTAGAATTAAGCGATATCCGTTGGACGCTTTTGGTTCGATCATTCCGATCATGTCAATGCCCCACATGGAGAAAGGCCACGGAGAGGAGAGAACGTTGAGTAGAGTTGGTGGCACATGGATCTTGTCTGCGTAGATCTGGCACTTGTGACATCTTTTGACGTGTTTACAGCAATCGGATTCCATCGTTATCCAATAGTATCCTGCTCTCAAGATTTTCCTAGACATTGCATGCCCCTTTGAATGGGTTCCAAAGGATCCTTCATGCACTTCATGAATGATCGTGTCTGCTTCTTGTCTGTCGACGCATCTGAGCAGAACCATGTCGAAGTTTCTTTTGTATAGCACATCTTCGTTTAGGAAGAAATTTCTAGAAAGCCTCCTTAGAGTTTTCTTATCCTTGTACGATGCCTCGAGCGGGTACTCTCGTGTTTGGAGGAAATGTTTCATGTCGTGAAACCACGGTTTATCATCGAAGACTGCTTCAGTTGCAAATACATATGCAGGTCTTTCAAGGCGTCTGATGCGGATCTTAGGCATATCATTTCAATCGTTGACTTTGAACATGGAAGACAAAGTAGCCAAGGCGTCTGCCATTCGATTCTGATCTCGAGGGATATGATGCAACTCAACTTTGTTGAAGAAAGTCAACAAACGTCTTGCATAATCTCTGTAAGGAATTAGACCAAGATGATGAGTTTCATACTTGTCTTTGATTTGATTGATCACAAGGGCTGAGTCTCCATATATGTCAAGGATCTTGATCCTCAAGTCGATGGCTTCTTCGATACCCATGATGCAAGCTTCGTATTCTGCGATGTTGTTGGTGCAATCAAATAGTAGTCTGGCGGAAAACGGGATGTGAGAACCCTCGGGAGTAATGATGACTGCCCCAATTCTATTGCCAAAGACGTTAACTGCTCCATCAAAAATTAGGCCCCATCTAGATTCTGGATCTGGTCCTTCTTCGGGTAACGGTTCGTCACAATCTTTCATCTTTAAGTACATAACGTCCTCGTCTGGGAAGTCAAACTTGAGAGATTGGTATTCGTTGAGCGGCTGATAAGCCAAGTGATCGGCGAGAATGCTTCCTTTGACCGCTTTTTGAGCGCGGTACTGGATGTCATATTCTGATAACAGCATTTGCCATCGAGCAATTCTTCCCATTAAGGCAGGCTTCTCAAATACGTACTTGATTGGATCCATTTTGGAGATTAACCAAGTCGTGTGATTGATCATGTACTGGCGGAGACGTTTTGAAGCCCACACCAAAGCGTAACATGTTTCCTCGAGCATGGAGTAACGAGTTTCACAGTCTGTGAACTTTTTACTCAAGTAGTAAATGGCATGCTCCTTCTTACCGGTTTCATCTTGTTGTCCAAGTACGCAACCCATGGACTCTTCTAGTATGGTAAGGTACATGATTAACGGTCTTCATTCGACTGGAGGGATCGGTATTGGAGGTTCTGACAGGTATTCCTTGATATTGTCGAATGCTTTTTGGCAATCGTCTGTCCATACAACCTCTTGATCTTTGCGGAGAAGCTTGAATATCGGCCCGCAGGTAGCAGTCATTTGAGAGATAAATCTGGAGATGTAATTCAATCGTCCAAGAAATCCTCTTACTTGCTTCTCTGTATGCGGCGTAGGCATTTCTTGAATAGCCTTGACTTTGTTAGGGTCAACTTCAATACCTCTTTGACTGACGATGAAACCTAGGAGTTTCCCAGATCTTACCCCAAAGGTGCATTTGTTAGGATTCAAGGTGAAGCTGAAATTTCCTTAGTTGTTGAAACAGCTTTAAGAGATAGTCTATATGCTCGTCTTCAGTGTCAGACTTTGCTATCATGTCGTCTACGTAGACTTCGATCTCTTTGTGCATCATGTCGTGGAAGAGAGTAGTCATTGCTCTCTGGTAAGTTGCGCCTGCATTTTTCAATCCAAACGGCATTACTTTGTAGCAAAACGTGCCCTATGGCGTGATGAAAGATGTCTTCTCCATGTCTTCGGAAGCCATTCTGATTTGATTATAACCAGAGAAACCGTCCATGAAGGAAAAGACGTTGAATTTCACAGTGCTATCCACTAGCATGTCAATATGTGGTAGCGGGAAATCGTCTTTCGGACTTGCTTTGTTCAAGTCCCGGTAGTCAACACACATTCTGACTTTTCCATCTTTCTTGGAGACAGGTACTATGTTGGCTAGCCATTGAGGATATTCAGAAGTGACGAGGAAACCTGCGTCGAGCTGTTTTTGAACTTCCTTTTTGATTTTATCAGCCATATCAGGGTGAACTCTTCTCAGCTTTTGCTTAACTGGTGGACACTCTGGTTTTAACGGAAAGTGATGCTCCACGATGCTGGTATCTAGTCCCGGCATGTCCGGGTAGGACCAAGCAAACACATCAACATATTCTTTGAGAAGATTTATCAATTTGCCTTTGACGTTGCTGTCAAGTGAAGCTCCGATATTTACTTCTTTTTTGTCTTCTTCAGAACCCAAATTGATTGCTTCCAGAGGTTCTTGGTGAGGCTGAATGATTCGTTCCTCGTGCTTAAGTAATCGAGAAATCTCATCCGGAATTTCTTCTTCAACTTCCTCCTCGACGACTTCACAGGGGATTTCAAAGTTGGGAGAGAGCATAGAGTTATTGCTTTCAATGGATTTGTCCATCTGTTAATCTGCATGTTCGATTTATGTTTGATTAATTAACTCCTTATCATTTTTTTTTTGAAAAAAGTTAATGTGAAAGTGTATGCAGATTAAAAAAAATTTTGAAGATTTTTTTTATTGTGTTTTTTAGGATTATCATTTCCAAGAAGGGTAAAATGAAAAATAAACACAAAGTGTGGAATCAAAACAACGCATTTTATTTATGATTCACAATATGAAACAGGGCCCTAAAATACAAACTCATTTGTCTTGGGCAAGACAAAGAGAAATTATTTAAAAGCTAAACCCTATAAAACATCTCTTCACTTTGGGCGAGAAGTGAGAGTTCAAAACAAAAGCAAAGATAAACTACTTAGAACTAGGAGAGCGTTAGTCCGAACTTCAACAGGTTTCCAGTAGTGGCGAACTCCTTGGAAGTTGAGGTACTCGGGTAATTTCCCACTTGGTTTAACCCTTGAGTAGACTTTGGTCGTTGGTCGAGCAGGTTTTGAAGACTCTGGATGACGGACTTTGCCTTTTGTGCTGCTAAAGCAGTCTTCTTCCGCTTGATGAATAGATCGAGAAGTATGAGATGCAGCATATGTATTTCCTGTTGACCTCTGTGTTGAATTCTGAGGATGTACCCTCCAATCTTCAGAGTGAAGAGACCCATTGTCAGCGACACTTTCCACTTCGTATCCTGAATCGTACTCCTGATCTTCAGTGATCATGTTGATGTAGTGATAATCCAGATCTAGTTTAGTGAATTCCACAGACGTGTTAAAGCAGAGATCTTCATTCGGGACCTCGATTGGCTGATTAGACTGAGAAGACGAGTATACCTCCTCTGATTGACTAGGATACTCAAAAGAATCACCCCATCCTGTGGGTTGGATATCTTCAATTCTGATTCTCGAGCTTTCTGGCGCAGTATATTTTACCATGTAATCAAATTTACCACTGGGTTCTCCCAAGGTATCCCAAACTTCAGAAGGGACAGGTGGATTTTCATGTCGCTGCAGGGACATGTCTTTGAATTGATCAGTCGGCGTGTACAATTTCTCTTGAGACACATATTCAGGGCTGTTTAAATAAGTGCTCCACTCTTCAAATTCAGAGGGATCCTCTTCATCATCTTCAATGGTGACAATGCTAACCTCTTGGAGAACAGGGTTTAAGAAACCCCCACTGTTGAAGACTTCTTTAATTGGATGAAGTGCTTCATCCTTTTGCTTGTCTTTGGAGAATACGGGTGTGAACCCGAGTCCGGCTTTTGTTTCATTCTTGACAGGTTTGATTACTTGTCCCCATCCTTCAGCATTGCCATCTTTCACTATCTGTGCCGCTTCTTTATATGAAGAGATAGATGATCTGTTTTTGCTGGTAGATTCATCTTCTAACGGATGTTCGAGGAGATGTGTTCTTTCAATGTCATTAGCTGTGATGAAAGAGAAACTGGACAAATGGCTTACAAGCAAAGCTTGTTCACCACTGATGGTCACCAACTTTCCATTTACTGTGAATTTTAACTTCTGATGGAGAGTAGAAGTTACTGCTCCTGCCTCGTGGATCCAAGGTCTTCCTAGTAGACAACTGTAAGCAGGTGGCACATTCATGACTTGGAAAGTAATTTGGAAAGTGTGCGGACCAATTGTCATCGGGAGATCTACTTCCCCAATAACTGACTTCCTTGATCCATCGAAAGCTCTTACTACTATGTCATTGAACTTCATTGGTGTCCCTTTGTAAGTCAAACGAGCGAGTGTCGTTTTCGGCATTACGTTCAAAGATGAACCAGTATCTACCAATACATTGGACAGGGAATCTGATTGGCAAATCATCGAGATGTGCAAGGCCAAGTTGTGATCTTTCCCTTCTTCTGGAAGTTCCTCTTCACTGAAACTTAGATTATTACAAGCTGTTATGTTGGCGACAATACCTCCAAACTGGTCTGTAGTTACATCATGGTCTACATAGGCTTGGTCTAATACTTTCATTAAAGCCTCTCGGTGAGCTTCGGAGTTGAGGAGCAGAGACAGTATTGAAATCTTGGAAGGAGTCTGCATCAGTTGATCCACGACTCGGTATTCACTTTTCTTGATTAATTTCAGTATCTCATCAAAATCTGCGTTGACGTTGGCTCTATCAGGAGGACCAACATTTGTGCTTGGGTTAACAGCGGGAATCGTTGCAGGATTCTCGGAAGATATGTTAACTGGATTTTGTCTAACAACAGGAGCTGCAAGCGGTCTTGGTGGCAACGGAGTGTGTACTCGTCCACTTCGTGTTACTCGTCCGATTTCTGTTATATTGACATTAGCTGGAAGAGTAGGCATGGGTTTCTCCTTCCCATCCTCTATCAGGGTTGCATTGTATTGGTAAGGAATTGCTTTGGTAGAACTGTATGGAACAGGACCGGGTAGGCAAATCACCAAAGGAGACCCTGGAACGTTGGAACCGTTGTATTCAATCTCCACATGTTTGGGTACATTGAAACAAGGGATGATAACGTTTACTTCGGGATTTTCCGAGTTGATATCTGAGACTAAAAGCTCATGCGGAAAATGCCCTACTGTATTTACGTCATGGTCATCTCTGTTTCTGTAGATCTGTAGGTCACCGATGTCTAACAATCGCTGAATGTCTGCTCTTATGGTGGGACATCCTTGAAGATCTTTGAAGCAGATGTGGCAAGCTGCGTAATCGTGCTTTGTGAAGGCGCTCATTGTACTGTATGCTTCATGGAGATGCACCAAGTTTCCTTTGATCAGGTTTACGTCTGTGACAAGATACCTGTTTGTATTTCTCAGTATCAAACTTACTGAATGTCCATTGTGACTGGGAAGTGGATTCGCTTGTACGTTCGAATTTGTATTTCTGAAGGAAAGAAGATTAGATCTCACTAATCTCTGTACTTCCACTTTCAATGCTATGCAATGCTCAAGGTCATGGCCTGGTGCCCCTTGGTGAAAAGGGCAAGATACATCTGCTTTGTACCACCACGACAATTTTTCGGGAACCGGAGGTGGTGACCTTGTCTGTATCAGATTCCTTTCTATTAGCGCAGGGTAAAGTTCTGTGTACGTCATTGGAATTGGGTCGAATTGCGTGACCTGAGGCGTACGGTTTTGATTATTAAACTGCTGAGCCTGTTGACGAGGCTGTTGAGTTTGTTGATTTTGTTGAAATTGTGGAGCAATTCCTGTGTTTGGACTTATGCTAACGGCGGGCGTTATGGCAGCTACCTGTCGTTGTTGAATGACATTCTTACGCGGTTTCCCTCGGGATACCATTCCTATGTCATGTTCTTTTTTCTTTGGAAAACTGGTTCCAACCTTCTTTGTTCCACTAGAAGATCCTGCTTCCTTGGTTAGGCGTCTGGTTCGAACCCCCTCTTCTAATCGCATTCCCATGCTTACCATCTCGGTGAAATCTCCGGGAGCGCTAGCGATCATTCGCTCGTAGTAGAATGAGCCAAGAGTGTTTAAGAATACCTTAGTCATCTCTTTCTCTTCCAAGGGCGGGTTGACTTGGGCAACAATTTCCCTCCATCGTTGCGCATATTCTTTGAATGTCTCTCTTTCTTTCTGAGACATGGAGCGGAGTTGGTCCCTATCGGGAGCCATATCCAAGTTGAACTTATATTGTTGTACAAAAGCTTCACCTAAATCATTGAAGGTTTGGATACTTGCGCTGTCTAGCCCCATGTACCACTTCAGTGCGGCACCGGTGAGACTGTCTTGGAAGTAATGGATTAACAACTGGTGATCGTCGTTGTATGTGGACATTTTCCTGGCATACATTGTGAGATGACTTTGTGGACAAGAGTTCCCTTTGTACTTTTCAAAGTCAGGGACTTTGAATTTTGCAGGTATCCTTACGCGAGGAACTAAGCACAGATCCTGGGCGTTTTTCCCAAACAGTTCTTTTCCACGAATTGTTTTTATCTCAAGCTGCATTTTGAGGAGTTGTTCTTGGAGATTCTCCATCGAGCCATGTGAATTCGTGTTATTGCCTGGAGTATGGTGAACTTCTTCATCTATGGTAGCATGCACTACGGAAGCTGAGTTCGTCATGATTGGTTGAGAAACCGGCATTGTCACTTGTGGAAGAGTTACTCCACGTTGCGGAGTAAATGTAGAGTTTTGCTGCAAAGTAGGTATTTCAAGCGAGGTTGTTTGACAAGTCGGTTGGCGAAATCCGATGCCAAAGTTGAAAGGCATGCCCCATGGATAGCCTTCTGGCATACTGAAAGGTGAACTACTGACTGCAACAGTTGAAACTGGAGTGGTAGTATCCTCTAAAATCGCTGCTTGGTTTTGACTGCTCGATGCTGCTTGTTGACTTTGCGCTGCGGGCCAATGAGTTGACCAAAGATGTGAGTCTCTCCACTTCTTCTTGCAATGTTGTTACCGTGCTACGGAGTTCAACGTTCTCTTGTTCAAATCCTTCCATTACTTTTCTTCTTTTTGATCTTATATCGTACGTTCGAGTTGGCTGTGGACGCGGTCGAGAAACTCTAAGACGCGACAGCTTGGCGATCTTTTCCTATCTGTTCAAACTGTTCAAAGATCAGACTCTAGACAATAGACTTAAATGCAAAGTATGATGCATGATTATGATTGTAAAGAAAAGGAATTTCCAAAGAATTTATGCTAAAAGAGAAATTTCTGGCAAATATTTAGATGGAAAACACGAGTTTATTGATTATTGAAAGAAGATTACAACAATATTGTTTTTGAGCATTGCTCACACAAATGATAAAATAAATGATAAAATTACAAACTAAACTAAACTAAATGTCCTCGTCGGATGAAGATCCAAAGGCTTGATGCAGCTTCAACTTCAGGATTTCCTTTCCATAGTGAGCTTTTAGTTCAGCTTTCTCGGCTTTTAGCTTGCTGATGACCTTCTTCCACTTGTCGGGAGCAGGATCGCTGGTTGTCATTTCCTCAAGCTTTCTTTTCCTTTCTTTGACGTATCTCTGGATTGCGTTATCTTTCTGACGAATCTTCTCATCCTTCTCCATGAGCCATTCATCCTGGAAATAAAGCGTCTTTTCATGATCTTTGACTTTCTTCTTGAGCTTCTCATTCTCAAGATTAGTCTTAAGGAACTTGTTTTCCAAAGCCTCTTTTTCAAACCTCATTTTGGCCAAAGCTTCTTGGTATTCTCCCATAGTTTCGACGGGAAAAATTGTTAATTTGGAAGCGGTTGAGAACATGGGTTCTTCATAAGCGTAAGGCATTCGAAATTCCTTTGCTCTTTTCTTTACCCAAGAAGTGTAGGTTTCCATGGCTACACAATTCTTCGCCTTACCTTTTTCTTTCTTTCGGATGTGATGCCAAGCTCTGATCATTCTAGCCTTCAATCCTTGGGGATCTTCTCCTTCGTGATAGAAATAACTCTCTACTGTAAAACCAAGAGGTTTACTAGAGTTTGCGTATCCGAGTTGACGCCCGAGGAATGGGTTGTAGTTGATTCCTCCTTTGTACCGATGAGAGGTACGCTGGCAAATTCTCCACTCTCAATGATTTCTATCTCATTGTGCCAAGGTATACCAATGGATATCGTCGTAAGAGACATGAGTCTTGAGACCAATGCCATTCATCTTTGTTTTCGCGGAAGATAGGAGATTTAGGCAAGTGTAAGACAATCCATTTGTACACAACACACGATAGTTCCGTCTCCTTGACGATTTCTATGATGAATAGAGACGTACGTGTCACCAAGTAGAGTGGGAACGGGATTTCCAATCAGAAAGATCCTTATGGCGTTGATATCAACGAAATTTGGAACGTTGGGAAACAATACCAATCCATAGAGGAGTAAAGCTAAAATAGCTTCAAAGGCTACCATACTACCAGCTTCAGAGAATTTAAGAGCCTTCTCCATTAGGAACTTTGAAGTTAGTCCTAAGAGTTTTCCTCTGGTAGTTAGGTTTTTGTCTATCTCAGATTTCTTTAAGTGAGTCATCGTTGCAATGACTGGTGATTTAGGAATGGCTTCCAAACCATTGAAAGGCACTTTGTCTGATACTGAGATACCTAGGATATGCGCGTACTCTTCCAAAGTAGGCATCAACTGATAATCAGGGAAAGTGAAACAGCGATAGACCGGATCGTAAAACTGAACGCAAGTTTTGAGAAGTCCTTCATCAACATTAGTGTTCAGAATAGTTAAAAGAGTTCCATAGCGTTTTCTGAAATCCGATGGATCTTCTACCAAGGATGCTAACTCTTTTAATTTTCCTACGTTAGGAATTCTAAAACTGTATCTCTTGGTGAATCTTCCTCTGACGTCCATCACTCTAACCTAAAATATTTTACAAAGAAAAATCTCTAAATTCTTTGGAAATGGGAAGAGAAATGAAGTTTTTTTTTTTGAATGAATGAATGCATGAATACGGCAAACATGGTTAGTAGTTATACACACGGTCAAGCGTTCGGAGTCACGAGCATGAGGCCAACGATAAGAATTAAACGTGGGTAAGTTCTAAGGGCTTATTCATCTGTGAAACGGGTTCTACTGATAATACAGGCTCAACACTCCTCTTTGAAATATTATCGGATTTGTTGAATACTCGATGGTCCAATAATATTTTTCAAGAGAAACTCGCCTGATCGTAGTCTCGCATGACAATTACTCTAGGCTTACGCCCGAATAATCTTTGCACTACATCCTAAATGGCCAGGATGGGTTATGTGTTCTACAGCCAACTCAGCTTCGCAAGTTCCCTTGAAAGCAAAATGTCTTCGCAAATACTTGCTAAACACAAATACCCCCAAGACAACCTCCACTGAGAGAGGGATATTAACTTTGTAAGTATTGAGACTTCTCATAGGTTAATACCCCCACCTAGATCTTAAAATGTTTCTTAAATCCGGGTTAGGATTTCTTTCCATCAGATGAAATCGCAAAAACACACAATAAAGAAAAACAAACATATGCACAATATGAAAGCTCAACCCCTCTCATTTCTTTTTGAAAACAAAAAAGCTTGATGCTCTTGAGCAGAGTCATATTTTTTTGGAAATCAAAATTTCAGCGTACTCCCCAGTAGAGTCGCCATTTTTTCTGTTCGCGTTAAAAAGTGACGTGCTAGAGAATTCGAATATGAATTCAGATTCTCTGGCTCGAAACGATTTACTCTTTTGATTTGTTTATAAAGATGCCGCGAGCATCAAGCTTTATTATTTTCAACACAAGAAAAGATGATTTAATGATTATGAAAAAGGGGAAAGCTTTTAATACCCTCAATTGATTTTGATATGCGTAACGACTAGCGCAAACTAGATGCAACGCATTGGGGAGATTCTGAGTAAGGGGGTTTGTTATATAAAGGGAATAGATGGAGCACCCTAAATATATATAGTTATCTATAGCTTTATATATGAATATGTTTGATATGTTTGTGTGTTTTAATTGCTATTTCTATGATTGGGAAAGTTTCTCCTTTGGGTTTTTAAGAAGGATAGATTATGTGGGATCCTAGTGTTTATTATTATTGTGCTCGCAAAGATCTTTGGATCTTCTGCATACATATCCCTTAGTGGGAATCAGAGCATTTGTAGCTCGGATCTAAAGGGATCTATGGTTTGTTTGGTTTGAGGGAGAAAGAAATTTGCTCGCCAAGGATGAGACCTTGTGCCTACGTATTCTCAAAGGGATGTTGAGAAAGTCAGAGCAATCGTAGTTCCCACTTATGCTAGTGGAAAGCAACGGGAGTTAGTAAGAGACACAGACAAATGTCATCTTAATGAAAAATGTATCTAATCTATTTCATCACATACACTTTGAAGGGTTGATTGATTAAATCTTTCATCGTAAGTTATAGGTGTTTTGCTTGAGTGTACAAGCGTTACCACTTACGAGTTTTGGAAAGATGTTTGAAAAAAGATGATTGAATCTTTTAATTGTAAGCATTGGGTGTTTTGCTTGAGTGTACAAGCGTTACCACTTACGATTAAGAGATGTTTTTGTTTGAAAAGAGTTTGGAAAGTTTTTGATTGTATGTGATGTGATAGATGAGATACTTCTTCCATAGAGATGATAAACGTCTAAATCTCAAGGAGAAATTGATTGGATTAAGGGATGCTTTTAAGAAGCCCATGGGTCCTTGTATTATTAGCCCAAGAGGAGGCCTTCCGAGGGTCATCGAGGGTCATCGAGGGTCCTTGTATGAAGCTCAAGAGGAAGCTATAGGGTATGGCTGGCTTTGTCTTTAAAAGGGATTTCACCGGGAAACCATCCTTTTGGAATTAAGAGCAATTTCACCGGGAAATTATACTCTCTGGGTTCTATCCTAACGCGGGTGATTCTTTGTATTTGAAGCCCAATAGGAGGCTGTTAAGAGATTTTCTGGTCTCTTTCATTGTATGATGCCTAAGAGAAGGCTAAACTCAATGAGGAGTTCTTTTGAACGAAGCCCAAGAGGAGGCTGACTCAACAGGGGAGTGTTGTCTTATATGAAGCCTAAGCGGAGGCTAAACTCAGATAAATGAGTTTTCTTATATGAAGCCTAAGAGGAGGCTAAACTCTGTGGGGAGAGTTATCTTGTATAAAGCCCAAGAGGAGGCTAACTGTGGGGAACCTATTGGTTAGACTAGTTGTTATGTTATAACTAGACAGTTGTATAAACAAGTGTGTGGGTGTGATATGTATTCACAGGAGTTTATGAAGGAAATATAAACAGATGCATGATGTTTATTTTACAAAAAAAGTTTATGAAGTAAATATAAACAAGTGTCTGTGAACGAACGTTTGAAACGAGCGTAACTTGATTATTTACAAGTCTGAATTATGTACAAGGAAATAATATGTACACAAACGAGTATTTATGTACAGAGAAAGATGGATGTACATAGGAGTGTTGGGACTTACACCATAAGGGTGGCCCATTGGTTTAAAAGCAGTTTCACAGGGAATAATGCTCCTTTCAATACCAATGGTATTCAACGATATATCACGAAATCAAGTTTATCCGTGTTTGAGTAAAAAGTATTTGTATTATGTACAGATAAAAATTTGTATAAAAAGAATTTTGATATGTACAAGGAAAATATGTATGTACATAAAAGAATGTTGGTTTGAGTATACACAAGTGAAGTGAAAACAAACGATCGAAGTTTGTTTGTACTTGAGTATAAAAAGTATCTGTATTATGTACAGATGAAAATTTGTATGTGTCTGAAGAGAGTTTGATATGTACAAATAAATAATTATGTACATAAAAGAATGTTTTTTTCTTGGGACTTACACCGTGAGGGAGGCCCATGATCGGTTAAGAAAAACGAGAGAAAACGAATTCGGCTTTATCGTTTAAATCGGATCGATCATGGTAAAAATGATGTAAGTTTGATGAAAAGTTTTGAAGAATGGTTTTGAAAGTGTTTTGAAATGTGAGGTTTATTTATGAGAAGTTTTGAAAAGAATCGGAAGTCGAAAGTTTGAAAAATTCACCTTTTAAAGGTGTTTTGAAAAGTGTCAAAAGCGTCATTTTCAGCTCGGTTAAAATTTGATCAGATGAAAGTTTTTTCTGAAAATTTTTGCATTATCATAAAATAGATACATTTATTGACAAGTGTACAAAAAATCACCTCAAAATGAGGAGTTTTGATTGGTTAAAAAAAATGTGAAAGTTTGTGAAAAAACATGAAGAAAATCACAAAGCTTGAAAAAAAATGGTCCATGGGAGGTTTGAACCCAGGACCTGAGGGGTGGTTACGTGGCAAAGAGGACTACGAGCGAGCTGGCAACCACTGGGACAAGAGCGCTTTTGTGTATTTGGATCAAAACACGTGTTAATAAAATATTGGAAAATTTAAATTTGAAAAAACTCAAGAACACGCGCGAATGCCCTGTTCTTCTTCTTCGATCCTCTGATTTTGTAACTTGCTTGTTTCTCAATGATTTTGGAAGTTGTAAACATGAAAGTTGCACGAAATTTAACAAGGAATTCGATGATGGTTGTTAATTGTATTTATTTTTGGTCTAACACGATTGAATTTCTGGAAAACGTGAAGAACCCTAGAAATGAAAATCCTAATTGAAATGATGTATGGTTGATGATTTTTCAAATTGTTTGAGGGTTAAGGATCGTGATAGGTGCAGAAAACAAATGGCCAAGAGTTTTTTCATTTAAATGCAAGGAATCATGAGATTGAAGTTTGAGTTCTCACCTGTTCAAGATGAGATCGAAGATGGTGTTGGAGTGTTTCCAGAACTGGTTTTGTGATTATTTGAGCTTCAACGGATGTTAGGGAAGGTGTATGATCACCCTTCTTTCCTCGAATCACCCTGGAATTCTCCAACCAAGTCCACCTGCATCAACTAAAAATGGAAGCTCGATTTCTGGAAAAAAGCTGTTACAGTTAGTTGTAATTGATCTGCATCATGTTTATGATGTTCATGGATGGTGTTTGGATGATCAAAACACAAAATGCTCAAGCCAAACCATGAATTTGAAATTTAGGGCAGTTTTGACCAAGCTTGAAAGTGTGAAATGCAAATCTGGTTTTTACTTGTTTTCAAATTGATTTTAAGTTACAAACCAGTTATATGTTGATATTAAAACATGTTAGATACAAAACATCTCATGTTCATTCACAATTTTTCAAAAATGCATAATCTCTCCATTTGAACTATGTTTCTTGATTTTGAAGAAAGAAGAGAGAAAGCATAACTTTGCATTGCTTTGGTGTGATTTGAACTTGAAAAGGATACTCTATTTATAGGCCATGGATTCTGAAATGTTAGGCACAAAGTTTTGTCATTGGTAATTCAAAGATGCCTTAAAGGGTAAGAAAGGCATTTTGCAAAGGAAAAGGAAGTTTCCTTTTTTAACCATGTGTGAAAATATTCAACTTGATCCCAACTTGTCATAACTACTTCTCACTGATTTTTATCAGTTCTTATCCCAATTTGGCAAGGTGGCAAGTGTTCTAGATGAAGAAATCACAAAATGACATATAATTTGAAGTTTTGAACTTTAAAAATCATGTTTATGGAGCCTTATGTTTCAATTTCAAAAGTATAGCTAGACTCCATGGATTTGAGAATTCTTGGACATTTTGGAAAGCTTGTTTCAAGAGCTACAACTTTCATGTTTTGAGTTTTTTCCAAATCAAAGTGGAACTATGTGAAAAAATACAAAATTTTAACACTTAGAAATTTTTCTAAGTGTTGGAACTTTTGACTTAATTGACTTTTCCAAATTCTTTGATTTTTTATGATCATGATGGATCATTTGAAGTATTTTGATGTTGGAAAAAGTTTTGTTTTGAAAAATTTGACCAAAAGTCAAAGTTTGACTTTTTCTGCGATGAATTTTCATCGATGTTTCGAAATTGACTGATGAAGTCTGTGAACTTCTGTGATGTTTTGAATCCAGAAATTAGGTCAAGATGTTGTATCTAAGATATAATGACCAATCTCTAGCCAAAAAAGTCATTCATTGGTCAGAAAGTCAGAGAATACTCATGCTCGACCAAAACCCTAATTGGTCGATCCTTGATTGATCAATGAGAAAAATTGAATATCTGATGATTAGAGGTTGATGTTTTGATCAAGATAGATCAAATGAGGTGAGTAAAACTCAAACCCTAATTGGTTGCCTCTTGAATCAGATGAAAATTTAATGAAACCCTAATTTTGACCTGTGAATGCTACACCCGATTAATGTTGTATTGAACTGTTAGTTATGCAATGATGTAAATGTAAGGTGGTATATTAGGTCAAAAATTGGGGTATGACACTAGGGAATGCAACAAATCTCCACCCTTCGATGGACAGGCTTCAGAACCATTAGACCAGAGGCTGGATGTAATCTATGATCAAGAGCCTTTGGGATTTGAAAGAGATCCAGAAATGACAAGCGCGAAGATGCTGACGCCGGATCCACTCGAAGAAGTCAATATAAGAGACAACATCGAAAAGAGAGTGGCGTACATCAGTGCCAAACTCAGCCCAGGTTTAAGAAGCAAGGTGATCGAAGTGTTGAAACAGAACAAAGACTGCTTCGCCTGGGATTATGACGAAATGCCTGGTTTGAAGAGAGAGCTAGTCGAACATAGTCTTCCGATCAAGGATGACAAGAAGCCCATCAAGTAGATGCCTCGAAGGTTACCGCCAGCAATCCTCTCGAAGATAAAAGCAGAGATCGAGAGACTCCGTCACTGCAAGTTCATAAGGACCACAAAGTATGTTGAATGGCTTACTAATATAGTACATGTTATTAATAAAAATGGTTCTTTAAGAATTTGCATAGACTTTAGGGATTTAAATGCTGCAACCCCTAAGGATGAGTATTTCATGCTTATAGCAAAAATGTTAATTGACTCAGTTGTAGGCTTCGAGTACCTAAGTATGTTAGATGGATATTCTAGATATAACCAAATCTTCATTGCTGAAGATGATGTTCCCAAAACAGCTTTTAGATGCCCAGGAGCCTTAGGCACCTATGAATGGGTAGTTATTCCCTTTGGGCTAAAAAATGCTGGGGAAACGTATCAAAGAGCAATGAACTCTATATTTCATGACTTCATTGAATCCTTCATGCAGATTTACATAGATGACATAGTAATAAAATCTGTGTCAGATGAGAGTCATTTAGATCATCTTCGCCAATCATTCGAAAGAATGAGGAAACATGGCTTGAAGATGAATCCTCTTAAGTGTGTCTTATTTGTGTAGGCTGGTGATTTCCTGGGCTTTTTGGTCCACAAGAAGGGGATCGAAATAAACCAGAACAAGACGAAGGCACTTATGGAGACAAAACCACCAACAACGAAGAAAGAGTTGCAATCCCTCTTAGGAAAAATCAACTTCATTTAAAGATTCATATCCAACCTAAGTGGGAGAACTCAAACGTTTTCTCCTCTCCTTCGTCTCAAAAAGGGAAATTTGGAATGGAAGAAAGAGCACCAAGCAGCATTCGAAAAGATTAAAGATTACTTGATTCATCCTCCAATACTTTCACCACCCTCTAGGGACAAATCTATGAGGTTGTACATATCTGCTTCGAATGTAACAATAGGTAGTATGTTAGCTCAGGAAGACATTGATGGCATCGAAAGAGCCATTTATTATCTAAGTATGGTTTTAAATAATGCAGAAACAAGATATAGTACTATAGAAAAACTATGTTTCTGCTTGTATTTTTCATGTACGAAACTTAAATATTATATAAAACCTGTTGATGTTTATGTTTCGTCTTATTTTGATGTGATTAAACATATGCTTTCAAAGCCAATTATGCATAGTAGAATTGGCAAATGGGCTTAGCGCTCACTGAATATTCCTTAGCCTTTAAACCTTTAAAGGCTATGAAAGGTCAAATAGTTTCATGCTTCATAGTAGACCACTCTGTGGTTGAAGATTTAACATTAAATTATGTTGAAGTGCAACCATGGAAACTATTCTTTGATGGATCAACACACAAAGAAGGAAGTGGAGTTGGGATTCTTATAATTTCTCCTGAAGGAATTCCAACAAAATTCAAGTATAAATTGGAAGGCCCTCCTTGCTCGAATAATGAAGCTGAATACAAAGCACTCATTGCTGGACTTGAAGCTTTGTTGGAATTGGGGGCAAACAGGGTCGGAATCAAAGGAGACTCGAAGTTAGTAATCAAGCAAATAACAAAAGAGTACAAGTGCAGAAAAGAAAACCTGATTATGTATTTCATTATTGCTAATAGATTACTTAAAAAATTTGAATATGTGGATATTAAACATATTCCCAGGATAAAAAATCAAGAGGCAAATGACTTGGCTCAAATAGCCTCAGGGTATAAAGTATCCAAGGAAAAGCTCCAATACTTCATCGAAGTGAAAGGGAGAGTAATGGCTACTAAGTTATCCCCATCAGGCTTAGAAAATTTAAAATTGGGATGTGCCAATAGAGAAGAGTTCGAAGTGTTGGCTATAAACACTTTAGCTTATACAGATTGGCGAAGTCCAATAGTAAATTATTTGAAAGACCCTTCAATAGATACAGAGAGAAAGATTAAATATAGAGCATTGTCCTATGTATTAATAGGAAACAAATTGTTCAAGAAAACTCCAGAAGGGGTCTTACTTAAATGTTTAGGGGGAAATGAAGCATACTTAGCCTTATCCAGTATACAGTGGGGCATGTGGGGCACACCAAGCAGGTCATAAGATGAAAAGGTTATTGTTTCGATATGGAATGTATTGATCACTATGCTCAAAGATTGTATAGAGTTCGCTAAGGGTTGTGAGGAATATCAAGTTCATGCAGGTATCCAACATGCCCCTGCAAGCGAATTACATTTGATTGTTAAGCCTTGGCCCTTTAGAGGGTGGGCTTTAGATTTAATTGGCGAAATTCGACCAACTTCGTCCAAAGGACAGAAGTATATCTTAGTAGGTATAGATTATTTTACAAAATGGGTCGAAGTAATACCTTTGGTGAACATTGATCAAGAAACTATTATAGAATTCATCCAAAAAAATAATTTACAGATTTGGAATACCAGAGAGTATTACAACGGACCAAGGGTCAGTTTTCACAGGTCGAAAGATGCATTAATTTGTGCAAGAAATGGGTTTTAAGTTGCTAACATCTACACCATATTACGGCCAAGCAAATGCCCAAGTGGAGGTAGCCAACAAAGTGATAATAGGTTTGATAAAGAAATATGTAGGACGAAAGCCAAAGAATTGGCACAAGACCTTGGATCAAGCTTTGTGGGCATGTCGAACGTCTCCCAAAGAAGCAACAAATACTACCCCCTTTCAACTAACGTTTGGACATGATGCAGTTCTACCAATCGAAATACACTTGCAGTCAGTAAGAACTCAAAGGCAAAGCGAATTCCTTTTGAGCATTATTGGAAAATGATGATGAATGAATTGGTAGATATAGACGAAACTAGGCTACATGCTTTAGAAGTTTTGAGAAGACAGAAAGAAAGAGTAGCCAGAGCATACAACAAAAGGGTCAAAAGTAAGTTACTTTTAATTAATGATTTAGTATGGAAAGTTATACTACCCATGGATAAAAAGAGTAATTTATTAGGAAAATGGTCACCACATTGGGAGGGACCCTTTCGTGTTCTAAAAACATTTTCAAATAATGCTTATGAAATAGAGGAATTAACTGAAGATCAAAGAATCTTGAAAGTCAATGGAAAATACTTGTCATACCCCAAAATTTGCCCTCCATCTTCTCAAGATATCTCATACATCCATACTCAAAGATTCCTCAAGAGTTGATCAGACAAAACTCTCTCCTAGACAATCAACCCAAACTAGGGTTTGGCAATTCTCAGCTTCAGATGGACTTCCAACATCTCCAATGTCCTTCATGCCTCCTCATATGCTTCAAATATTCTCCATGTCAAGTTTCAAGCCTCACAAGTCAAGTTTCCTCAGACAATTGCTCAGATGGTTGAAAATCAGTTGTATTGGACAAAAAGTCAACTGTGGTCAACATACAGTCAAACTTTATAATTTTTGGTCAACATCCTCATTTTGAAGTTACATTCATCATTTGATCAAGGGTTGATCATGATTCATCAAGAAAACTCAAGATTTGCTCTAAAGTCAAACTTTCTAAATTAGGGTTTATAGGTGAAAAGTCAACTGAACTTTGACTGATCATAACTTTCTCATACTTTCTCAGAAATTTTTCCACCACCTCTTGTTTTGAAGGAAATTCAATTATCTACAACTTCATGTCTCACAAGAATGTCCAAAAAATGCTTCATTTGAGAGGTATGGCTCAAAACATTACAGGTCATTTTTCAAAGTCAACAAAAAGTCAACATTTTGTTTTGAGGATATATTGAGCATGGAAACTCCAATCGAGATGAGACCAAAAAGGTTGGTTAGAGGACTCTTAGAGCTTTCCAAAAAGTCCAAGAACACTCAAAAATGTGGAAAATTGAGCAAGATACACCATTCACAAGTTGGGCAATTTTGGAGAAGTGCACAAAGAGAGATGCTTCTAAAAATCAAAAATTTTGCAAATGGGCTTACTTTTTCTTCATCCAAAATTGTTCCTTATGCAATTAGGAATATCCAAGCCCAATGCCACGAATTTTTATTTTATTTTTCTATTTAATTTGGAATTTATTCATTTAAATACAAATTAAATTCAAAAATAAAGTATAAAATCAAAATTAAATGCAAAATTGATTTTTCTCTCTTCCTTGAGATCCAAGCAACTCAACAAAGCCAGCAAATTTCGAAATTTGGATTGATATGGCAAGATTTGATTGAAAATTGATCAAAGAATGAAAATTTGATTTTGTACAAAATCAAATTTGATTTGCATTGATTAGTGATTGATTCTTCCTCAAATTAACTCCAAATTCATCTATTATATATACATAACTCATGCCACACGGATTAGGGTAGAGAATTTGGCTGGAGAAACCCTTATTGCAACTCAAAAAACCGTGGGTTACAAGCTACTAGCAACCTTGCTTTTGCTTCGATTCAACCGATTCTAAGCCATCCAATAGCTTCCTGGAGGTCCATTGATTCATTCCAGACCCTTACAGATCAAGAATCCATCAAGAATCACGAAATCAAACTCACGGTTTTGACACTTTTTCTTGAAATCGATTTCCGTTTTCATGCATTATTAACATGTTTCATTGTTGTTTTTGTGATCAGTGATGAGTTTGCAAGCGATCTGGGCTGTTTGATTGCATTTTCATGGCCAGGAACTCAATATGCCATAGTTAGGGTTTTTAACCACGATTTAGGGTTTCTCTCAAATGGAAAAATTAGACCTCAAGACCATTGCCAATGAATTCGGAATGATGTCCTGAATCGAACCATGGTCTTAGAAATCATTTATATTATCTGTGTGTGATTTTCAATTTTGCCAGGGACGTAGCGTCGAGCAATGGCCAACGCTGAATATTCAAAAATTCAAATCGGAGAAGATGAAGTCTGGCGCGAGTTTGGTGCAACCAGGAGACAACGCGTGCTTGTATTTCATTCACTCCAATCTTCAAACACGTGGGCGCGTTGGATCAGATGGCAAAGGCGTGGATGGATGAAAGCCATGTCCTGGGTTCGATTCCCATCAGGACCATTTGGTTTTTCTCTCATATTTTCCAACTTTTCATATTTTTCTTATTTATTTAATATATTTGCATCTATTTTAATTCTTTTTCATAATTTTTATTCATGCATTAAAAATCATCAAAATATTTTTTCCTTTTGCATTTATTTTCAGAAAATACTTATTTAATTTATAAAATTAAAAAAATATTGTTTTGCATGCATATTTTATTTTATTCATAATTTAGCATTTAAATCACTTTTAATTAGTTTTTAATTATTAAAATGCATCCAAAAAATCCCAAAAAATTATCTTAGCATATTTATGTTATTTCCAGCATGTCATATTTTTCTCATTCAAAAATTTTCATTTTTACTAATATTTTCCTCTTATCCGATTTCATCGTATTTTCCAATTTTCTTATCTTTTCACAGGTTATTCCGTTTCAGACGGTTTCTTTTACTGCTTTCTTTTTTCCAATAATGTAATTGCTCATGGGATGTAATAGTTAATTAGGACTTTTATTTTCCGCAAGTTTAAATTATGTATCTGCCCCAAAGCCATGTAATAGCGTAGGACATTTACCTTTCCTCATCTTTACATTCCGCATTTTAATTTCCGCACCCTATAAATTGCTAGTAATTAGGCGTGTATGGCAAGATAAAATTGAACATAGCTCACTCTAATTTCCAAGATAATATATCTGAATCTGACACACTTTTCACACATGCACCCTTAGGTAATTCTCTCGTTGCCTTACGATTACAAATGGTCATGTCCCTCGAACGTAGAGGTATTCTAGCACTGTTGCCTTCCAAACAAATCATCATAGTCCCTTCGATACAAAGATCATAAGACCCACGATGTCGCCTCTGAATACATGATCTTGACCTCGATTGTCGCCACGAAAATGATGATAGTCCTTCGAATGTGCTAGGATACTTCCTACAAGTTGCTTTCTATGACCATCCGATGTCCCTTCGAATGTCCCGCTTACATCCAACGAATAGGGTTACCTACCAACTAATGGTATGGATAACACTATTCTAAAGGAACGTAAAATAACACGAAAACGACCAATTCTGAGTAGGTAATAAGACTTTTAGTTGCTTGCTCTATCAAAATACTTTTCACACCACACACTTTTTTGTCAAAGTTCAAACTCTTTTCAAAATGAAACATTTCCGAACACTTTGTATACATTCCTACATGAATCATTACAAAGTCAAAGCGAAATGCCTTTTCAAAATATTTTTGTCAAACACACAGAAAGCACAATTTTAAAGTGATCTAAGAGCAACTAAGAGCCCGTAGATAACTACGGATGGAAAGGGGTGCTAATACCTTCCCTTTTCATAACCTTCTCCTTACTCGTAATCTAACGAAGGTCTTTTTCTGTACTTTTACCTTCCCTTAATTGGATAAAAATAAAAGTCGGTGGAGACTCTTGCTATCCGCACATTTGCGATACAAAAACCTACAAAGTCAGTTCACCGTATTACAATACTTAAAGAGGTATAAACCATGCTTGCAATAAATTCGAATCATCACATAATAATAAAAGTAAGACAAATGTTAAAGCCAAAATGGTACTGAAATAAGTGAATTACCAAAATAGCTTTGTTCGAATATTACAAAAAGTCAAATTAGAACAAGAACATTAATAGAAAAAATACTTCAGCAATCAGAAAGGAGAAGTTTGCTTCAATTTGGCAAACTTGCTCTTGCACAGATTAATCTTGCATTGAGTGGCATTCTTGATCCCTTTGAGGGATCTGATCTCTTCACTAATTCGCTCAGAAAGTTTCGCCTATTGAAGACTCTTCGAAACAAGAGTTTCAAGCTCCTTCTCATCAATAGCTTTCAGGGAAGCTTATTCGTTTTGAGCACCTTCGATATTCTTCTTGAGCTCTTTGATTTGGGATTCCCGCAGCAAGATTAATCGAGCAAGAATGTCATATTTATCTTTAGTCTGAATTTGTGCTCTTCAGAAAATTTGGATGTCTGATCATAAGCAGAAATTAAAGCCTCTTGCTTAGCTCGAATCTTGGTATCAGCATTATTTGCCCTGTTGTGCCCACTGCTGATTTCATTGAGCAGAATTTTCAAATCATAAAGAGTTTCGCTCACTTCAAGAGGGCAGGCGTTGAGATCTATTTGAGTAAGAAACTTATTCATGGCATAATAAGCTGTGACATCTTCTTTCAGGATTGTAAAAACATCAACTTTGAAGATGGTCTTGTTAACTTGCTGAAGAATTTGATCATAAGAGCTAGTAGAAATATCATCTTTCGTCTGACTCGAACCCTCAGACTGGCTTCTTCCAGAAGGAGAACCCCTTTGTGCTAGCATCAATTTCACATATTTTAAAGGATTGGTTCTTTTTAATTCTTCCTTTTGTTCCTTAGTTAAGGATGAGGAATCATGGCTTTTGGCTTAGAAAGTTCCAGCAGGCGTAGGGATCTCTTTTTCTTTCTCTCTTTCTTCCTGCACCACTTCTTCCTCATCACCTTCTGCAAAATAATGACTTACGGTGTTAGCTTCACTCTCCTCCTCTGAATGATCAGCAAAGCGAACTCTTTTGGGCGAAGAGTCACTATGGGCTTCATCAATAGGAGTTTCGAGTCCAACACTCCTTTTGCTAGTTGTGGGAATTTCTTTTGAAGGAGGCGAGATCTCTTGTTGATCTGGGACTTCGATAGTGACAGTTTTTGGTGCAGCAGTCGAAGAACCTTTATTCAATACAGCCCCACTAGAGTCCCATTGTGGCGAAGAAGTGGTGAGATTTGGAACATGGCCTTGAGGGGAAGAGAGGTCAGAGGAAATGATTTGAAAACTCTGCCTGTGAAACGAATGGTTAGCATAAAGAAAATCATATAAACATGACTTCGAATTTGGTGAGTAAGTTTACCTTTGGGTTATCAGAAGAAACATTGTTGCCAATGTGTTCTAGGATCACATTTTCTGAAGTTCGTGGTTTTTGGATGACTTTGGATTTGGGTTTGGGAGCAGTTGTTTTTATTTCGCTACCAGGTTGACTGGTAGGTTGGGAACTTTCGCCAGATTTTTTGGCCTTCTTCTTATTCTTCTTGATTGTTGATTTAATAGGGGAAATATCAATGCCTTCGTTTTTCTATGATTCGTCATCATCAGAAGCAGGATCCCCATGTCTTCATTTTTTGGGAGACTTGGGAGGAAGCCCACTTTTCTGGATAAACAAGAAAGATAGTTAATAGAAGTAAAAAGAACTTTCGAAGGGACGAAAGAAAAAACAAGGTAATACCTTTTTTGCTTTCTTTCTCTTTGGAGTATCATCTTGGACTGGAGTAGGACTATCAGTGATTTCCGTTGGTGGCTTCGAAGTTCTGGTTGAACTTGTCTTAAGAACAGCCTTTTCTTTCTTCAAGGTCTTTATGTCAATAGCTGAAAAATAAATTATAAGGTAATCAAGATGAAATATAAAATAAGAAGAAATTAAAAGAATTTCGAATTTCTTTGGTTCCACACCTTCGGGATGTTGAGATCTAAGAGACATGGCTGATAAGTCATAGCGAAGGTGACTTTTGAAACTGTCCAAATCACATTTATCCCACACTACCCTCTGGGAAGGTTTTTTAGCATCATTTTCATATTGATGAAGAGTGTTTCCACAAACGAACCACAATGGGTATGGAGGAAAAAAGGCCAAACCATCTCTGAAGTAGGCAGGTTGGGAAACATTGGTGGTTAATTTTTAAAATCCCACCTATACCTATCTTCAGGTTTTACATAAGGAGGAAATTTAATTTTCGAAAGTTGTTTTTTAAATTTTTCCTCCAAAGTTTATGCTGCTTCGAAAACGGTTCGATGCAGGTTTGTGGGGTTATAGACAATTTTGAAGTATTTATGGAACGCTTGAATTTATTTGATATGAGTAAATCTACCTTTTTTAACATGTTCCTGCGCAAGTGAAAAGTCTTCCATCAGTTGTTGTTGAATTTGGAGAGTGCTAAACATGTTTTTTGAATAGTAAGCAGCCCACCAAGTGTAGAAATCTTTGGTCATATAAATAGAAGGTTCGAAAGAGATCAATGTAAAGTCAGCAAAGCCAGCATAACGTTCTTGGCGAATTGCAACTTCTTTAAAAGCGTAGGGCACTCCTGCAATACATATCTCTTTTTTCTTGTTGAAGAGTGGCTCAGGTAAAATTTGACATAGTCCGAATTGACGGGCTACAAAATTGGGTTGATAGGAAAGAATGCAGATGTGGCTCTTCACAGGTGTGATCCTAGAGACTATAAACCTATGGTTCAAAAACGCACACCATGTGTCTCGAATCTTTTTTTCCTTGATAGCTTCTTCAAGATGCATGGTAAACCAGCTTGGGCCACAGCTTCGAGTGGCAAATGGAGCCATTGAAGAATCAAACTTATGTGTTTTTTTAGAAAATCATCATGTAATTGGTAAAACAGGTTTTGAAATTCTTTTTGTCATCATTTGGAGTCAGTTTGAGCAGCATGGTAACTTCAATATTCCTATTAACAACATCAGGATGTTCTTCGTTGATTACCCTAAAAGTTGGAAGAGATGGTTCGAACGTAGCATTCAGCCAGAGTTGGAGGAGCCAAAAAGGACCAGCAAGATGTAAATTGGTTCCATTTTCGTAAGTCTTTAACTTAGATACTACAAAGCCTATACTTTCGTATAAACTCACTAGCAACAATTCACTTATGCATACCCTTCGACCATGGTGAAGCTGATTTTCCAGGGTGATAAATCTTCTAGCAACTTGTAAGGATTTACTACAGAAAACAAACTTCTATAACCATAATGCTAAAAATTATATGTGTTCAACTTCAGAGACTTCTTCTTCAGTGGAGTGGTAAAAGTTGATATACTTCGAAAAACCAGCATGTTTAACATCGAAGTCAATGAGGTTGTCTGCGTTTTCATTGGGATCGAACGTTTCCTCAATAGGATAAAGTCCAGTGATAGCAGTAATATCAAAGAAGGTGGGTGTTATTATCCCACAAGGGAGATGAAATGTATTGTAATTACTATCCCAGAAGTATAAGGATGCTAGTAAGAAGGGTTGACTATAACTGAACCCTAGTTTGGACATTCGAATGAGACTAAGAATACCTAAATTTTCCCACTCTTGGGATTTTTTACTCTCTACTTTCGATAGCCAATTTTGGTATAATTGATCTAACGAAGGACATGATCGAAACGGTTTGAAATTTCCAGTAACGTAATCCATATTGAAGGCTTCTCTCCTGGGTTCAGAAGATTCCTCTTCAAAGGATTTGTCTTTTGGATTTTTTGAGGTTTTGACAACAGAGTCATTTTCTCTCTTTTTCAAGGGGTTGGAATTATTGATAATGGGTTTAGTTTCATAATAAACAGGAAAAAACCCTTTAGTTTTCTCTAAACGCTCAGTGGAGATTAAAGGACCCATGACACCTAGGGTTTTATCAAGAACAGATGCGGGAATAATTACCTGAGATGCATAAATGGCTTTCTGTTCTAGACTGAGCTTTGGAGTTGTGATGAATTCCTGATTGTCAATGTTGATGATCTTGCTCACGGGTGTATGATTATAAGACGCGCCTTTAAGCTTTCCAGCATTATTGGATAGAGATGATGGTTGCATTTGAGAAGAAGACATTGTGAGAAATATTGTTGAAGTTTTTCTGAGAAAAAGGGAAATGGGTTTGTTGAAGATTGCTTGAAGTTTGATGAAGGTTGAAGAAAGTAAAAGTTTTGCTTTATGGAAGCTGAATCGCTTTTATAGGGGCTCTTGGCGGATTATGAAATTTGACCTTTGGAGAACGTGGAAGACGTGCAGCTTGGCTATTGGAGAGAAAGAGAGGTGGTTTTCAAAAAATCCTTCGGAATTGACGTTTTAGTAATAATTAGCTATAACTGCTATACTTGCACGATTAGACAAGCATGGCGAGTGGATGTTTTGCAGAAAAGTAGTGATGGTTGTGATGTCATATACAGTGTAGTCATCATTGAGTTAGTTTCATCAAAATCACATGAATAATTCAAAAATGAGTATTTCTCTGGATGTCGAAATACACATTTTTGAGGGGCAATTTGTTAGTTGGTAATTTTGATGAAACTACTTTGTTGAAGAAATGGGCTTAATGTTAGGTAGATATTCATTCGAATAAGGTCCAAAGATGAATGATTTGGCTGATCAGCAAGGAGTTTCAAATAAGAGACAGTTGGTTGAAGAGTTAGAATTTTTACTTTGGAAGTGTTTCGATTTCGAATGAAGATTAGGTTAATAAGAACTTCGAAAGTCATTTTAAGGATTTCGAATATCCTGTTTTGTTATAAATATTCGAATTAAAGGGTTGAAACGGTACAACGAAGAGGTTTCTAAATTCAAAACGAAAGATTTGAATTTAAAGAGTTTGTTCCAAGATTCGAAATTCGATTAAAAGGCGCCATTTTTAGAAGATGTGTGGAAGCCACTGATTTTAAGAGGCATGCAAGCTTCGAACGTGGCATAATTCTAGAGTAGGACCGTTATGGTCGAAATAGTATAAATAGACATTCTAGTGTGTTCATTTTGTACTAAAAACTCTTATATACTCAAACTACCAATTGATTAAGGGAAACGAGTTGCGGATACCATGTACGTATAGAACACCATTATTATATTTTTTGCAGTTTAAATTAAAGTCATTTACTTTTATCCTTGTCTTTACAGTTTTTATTCTTTTTAAGTCTTTCGTTTTCCTTTACATTTCAATCAAGCATTTACTTTTCCAGAAACCTTTATTTTCCTGTCAAAGTCTTTTACATTTTATCCACTTTACTTTACAAAGTTTTATGTTTACATTTCAAAGTATTTTCTCAAATCGAAGTCAATCATTAGTTTAAGCATTATTTTGTTAATACATTTCATTACATAAGAAATTGTTCTCGAACCAATTCATTGAATTTACTTTAAGATTCTTGTATTATACCTTGAAGATACAAATTCATAGATAACAAGTGAAATATGAACATGAAACTTAACTCAGACATAATAAATTATGACACATGTTCTAGGATCAATGTAGTCGATCCTGCAAGTAACCAAAACCAGTAATTTGGAAGACTAACGGTTGTTTACGAGAAATCACCGTAAACATGTGGTAAGTATGTACTTTGCTTATGTACGTTTTCATTTGAACCATACATTTGCTTTCCGTTTTCAAACTTGTTGTTTCGTGATTCTTTTATTATCATTATTTGTTTCTTTAAGTTATTTGACTTTGTTTGAGGACAAACAATGTGTCAAGTTGGGGAGAGTTGATAAGTGCTAAAATATCGTTATTTTGTGTATATGTTTTGTGGCACTTATTCGTTCTTTTGTTGATATTTAGTTGAATAATCCCGACTTTGTTTGTAAATACGTTTTATTGTGTTTTTGATTCATTTATGTATCGTTTGATATGTTTTATGTATTTTTGTAGGTATTTGTTGCACATTTGGAGCATCGAGGAATAAAGTGTCGAAGACACGGCTCCGGATGCGCGAATTCGCAATAAAAGTCCATTTTTGGGAAGTTTTGTTCAGGCCAGGCCGCTGAGCGTGAATTGGAGCGCAAAAATGAGGCCTTGGCACTATTTCAGCAGAAATATATTTTTTGAGGCCGCTGAGCGACATTAAGGCAGTTTAATGTGTAAATATCAAGGAGGCCGCTGAGCGGGACCTGTTGAGTTTTGTTTTATAACTTCATTTGGTTTTATTTTTAGGTTATGGTTTTGGGGTGGATTTTGATTTCCATTTCCATCAACCTTTTGTTTTTGATAGTATAGCTTAGAAAACAACACTAGAGCTTACTTATGGATGATTGGAGGTGGATTGCTCTTCGATTGGCGTTGACAAACTAGTGTAGATCTGTTGTTTATCTCTTTTCCTCTTTGTGTATTTCTCTATTAGTTGGGTTATGTTTGTATATCTAATCTTAACTCATGTATATTTGTTGCCCTTGGCGTTGTATAAAGTTTGCTTTACGAATCTGTGTTGGTGATTGTCTTAGGTTTTTACCTTGTGTTAGGGATTTGAGCTTTGCTAGACATAGACTGCTTAGATTCTTACCTAGGATGATTATCTATTAGTTTCTGAATGCTAGAGATAGGTTTAGACCTGACATTCACTTAGGATATCTGATCTTAATGTCTTTGTGTCAGGAGTGTCGGGCTAGACATAGTCGATGCGAGTGATGCAATTGAATTCTCTATTTGGGTTACAAATAGCTTGGGTTATGAGAGGTATGTGATGACACAGACGAGTATCGTAGATAGAGTATAACTGGATGGTAGATTTAAGTCTGTGACGGGTAGTGTGCATTCGTTCCAAACAAGTTGTCTATCCTTTTTATACTTTTATTGCATTTATTTTATGTTTATAACTTTTCTTTAAAATCCATTTAACCCCAAACTTATTAACGAACGAATCATCGAACGGCGAATCAATGACCACTCTCTGTGGACACAATACGATATAACATACATATCACCCGATAAAAATAATACTTTATTTTTTGCTTGCCGTTAATATTGCCGCAACACATATCCATGTACTAAGGTACACATATAAAATTAATTGTTTGTTATTTAATATTGCGGTATATGAGATGGTTTAATTATGTCTTTTTTATTAATGTTTGTTTGATAAAAATAGTGATAGTTAGATTTGTGTATAATATTTTAGAAATTTTGTGATAAAATTTGTATGATATTGTGTATAAATTTTTTTAATAATAGAATATATATTTTTAGTATATGTAAAATTGTTAGAAAACATTAATAATATTTGTTTTTATTCTTAATATAACTAAGTTAAAATAATAAATATTTTATTTTTTAAGTTTGTTAATAACAATATTTTTCTGTTTTTTCATATAAATAATTTTTTATACGTTTTTTACATAAATAAATTATTAAAAACAGAATTAAAAATATAATATAATTTTAAAAATTGAAAATTATATTTGTAAAAATAGAATAATATATAATTAAAACTGTATAATATATTTTTAAAAATATGATACTATTATTAAAACGGAATATTATTATTTTTATAGAAATATAATATTATTTTTATTATTAAAAAGAATATTATTATTATTTGTAAAAATAACATATTATTATTTTTTAAATCAGAATATAATTATATTTTATAAAAATATAATATTTTTATTTTAAATAAAAAATTATTATTATTATTTGTTAAAACATAATACTTTTATCATTTTTAAATATTTTGAATTAATTATGGATTTAATTAATTATGATTTTTTTAATTAAAAATTTAAATATTTTTAATTAATTTCTAAATTTAAATATTTTTTAATTAATATTTTAATTTAAATTATTTATTATATTTACATAAAAGTATCATTTATATAAAAAAATTTATATTAATTATCGTTTGCGCGGTTAATTTGATTTGACATATTCAAAAAGTTGTCAAGAGTTTTTCACTTTACAGATTGATGTCTATTTAAATTTTGTCAGGTGCATTATACTTTTGTTTTCGTCTGATACATTCTTACTCAGCAATGACACAACTTGCTCTGCTCTAAGAAAAGTTGTGGTGTGAATTTCATTTGGCAATGTAGCGGCGTGAGTTTCCTCTCTACACTACGTTGAGATTAATAGTTTATGAGATGTTTGGTCTATCCACAATAGTTTAGTTGTTCTGTGATATTTACAAGTGAATTTCACCTGATAATTTGATGTTTTTTTTTTAGTGATTTTTAAGGTGTTGGTTTGTTTTTCATTCTTTCTTGCTGCATTGTTTGAGGACCTTATCCTCTTCCTGAATCAATAACAGTTTGAAGTTTTGTTACCACACTCTCCCTGGCGTTGTTATTTGTGGTCTTGAAATTGAAATTTTCAGCATTTGTTTTTGGAATTGGACGATTGCATGGAAGAATTTATGTTAACTATTTTGAACTTAGTAATTTTATTGTAATATGCATGAAATTTTATTTTAATTTTTATTATGTTTGATTGAATATTAATGATTATATTTATTATGTTTAATTATATTTATTCTATTAATTATATTATAAGTATTATAATATTATCATTATTTTTATTCTATTAATATCAATATATTTTTATTCTATTAATGCCAATATATTTTTATTCTATTAATATTATTATTTTTATAATTTGTTTAGGGATAAACTTCAAAAAAAATGTTAACGAATACATTTTGTCGGAGGCTTGACCCTAACATTTGCATTTTGTCAGGGACTTAACCCCAAATAAAAATTCCGACGCACTGTAACAGCTAAACCCTTAGCCTACGCCTACGTCTGGATGTTGTAGACTGTAAAATTCTAATTGTATTTTGCGAGAGAGTAAGCTTCAAGCAAAATGGCAACCTGGCGCAAATAAACTTGTGACCCCTTGTATTGCAAGGGGACCAGTTCCCCCCAAATTTTTGTATTTGTGTGAGAGATTTTTGCCATTTATGAATACAAGAAATTGCAATAAATTTTAGAAAAATGATATGTTTCAGGTCATTTAACAACTTCATATGAATTTAATTCGTCCCATTTTAAAATTCTATTCACATCTTGAGAGAGAGAGAGAGAGAGAGAGAGAGAGAGAGAGAGAGAGAGAGAGAGAGAGAGAGAGAGAGAGAGAGAGAGAGAGAGAGAGAGAGAGAGAGAGAGAGAGAGAGAGAGAGAGAGAGAGAGAGAGAGAGAGAGAGAGAGAGAGAGAGAGAGAGAGAGAGAGAGAGAGAGAGAGAGAGAGAGAGAGAGAGAGAGAGAGATTTTTTATTTTTTGATTTTCTTATAAAGAAGTAAGTGTTTATTTAATTTATTATTTATTTCATTGATGTTTCTTTTATATGGTTATATATATTATATGTGTTATATTACCACATATTTAACATAAAATTAAATTATTACGTATAAATGCATTTTATAAATTTTAATTAAAAAATATTTTAAATAAAATTTAATATTAAATAAAAAATAAATTTATATTTTTATATTGTACATATTTAAAAAAAGGGGATAAACAGATAAGGAAGTACCCATTGAAAAAAATATTTTAACATTTTTGTTCCTTGCTAATGGGAAAATGGATGTTGCGTGTTGTTAGTGGTGAGCATCTCCTTTGGAGATGTGTTGACTAATTAACCCAACTTTAATCAAGTTGCTTACTAATGCATAAAGCTAGAGTGATAGACTGGTCAAACTAATAAAGGACATGGTTCAATAAAAAATGAGAGTATTATCCTATCAATGATTAGTATAGAGCTACTTAAGTTGAATGGATGATTGGAGCTTATGCATTCCACGCTATTCTTTTGGGCTAAAGTATATATGTATATTTCATGAAAGTGAACTCTATTTTTATCATACAATTTTGATCTGTGCATAAATAAAATAGTATGATAAAATTAGATTTATATACTGATTTTTTAAATTTTATTTAAAATAATTTATTTATTTATTATCTGTATATAGTTTTAAATATATAATTGAATAAAATATATTAAATAGTCTAGTGATAAGATTTTGTAAGAATTCAATTTTTTTTATATCTAATTCGGAAATTTTTTAATAGTGAATTCTAAAATATAAAAGTGGCAAAATAGATCAGGGACATTTTCATTTTGTTTGCATTTTATTGTAAAATGGATCTAATATTTAAGTTTGTACCTTTTAATATGTTGACCCACCCTATGATTCTTATGCGGTCATTACAAATATGAGAATTAACATAAATCTAAAACGAAATACCACCTTAAATCCAACCAACCAATTAGCTACCAGCACCATTCTCTCTATTCATATTCCATTCATAGCAATTTATAAAAAATTAAATTAATAAATTTGATAATTAATGTCTAATGAATATATGAATTATATATATTAATTATCATAAAAATCAAATTTTTTTATAATTTTTTTCTGAGTGATTATTTTAAAATGCTAAATAAAATAAAAGTATTGGGGTCCATTAAACCTCTGACTCGAAGGTTTGAAGCCTATTTTCCAGCTCTAGTGATTATTCTTGAAGTCATAACCCAACACAAAATGGACGTATTTTATGAAATAATGAAATTCACACATGACAAATTTTGATAGAAATCTTGTTATTTTTCTTATAATATCTTTAATTATAATTTTATTTATTTAACCTTTTTACAAAATGAATAATTAGATATTATTTTGACAAATGAAATTGATAAAAATTTAAATTTTAAAAACAACAATTAATTTTTTTAAAATTAAAATAACAACGTTTAAAAAATAACGGACAAAATAAATACTAAAAACTTTAAATTTAATTGAGATACAAACTCTCAAAAGTTAAACACATGATTGAACAATTTAACCACCAACTCTTAAAGCTTACACGGAGTAACACTTTAGACTGATAAAACATTTGGCGTAAGAGCATTTTTAATGGTAGCAGTAAATTAAATAATTTTATGTGGGACTAAATTGACATGTAGGATTTAAATAATTAAAATTTATATAATTTTTTTTTACTTCAATGATGATTCTTTATAATGAACTTAAATTTGACCCGATATAACATAAAATTATAATCTTTTCTTTGTCATACATGTGTTACTTTTGAGCTACTAATGTTTTTAAATTCCTATTATCTTTTATTTCAATAAAATAAAAGTATCTTTTCATGCAATGAAATTAATAGTTAACGTAGCTTATACAGTGAACGACAATTATAGCTACAATTATAAACTTTATATATTGATAATCAAATGAACTTAAAAAATAAAAGTTATTTATAATAGTGTTCGGAGAATGTATATTATACCAGAAAATATGTTAAAAATCATTGACCCCGTTCCTCCCTCACTCTTTTTTGCGATCAAGCTTTAATGTTATTTTCTTTATTTTATTGTTGTTTTAATAAGTTTTTAAATGACTGTCATTTTTTTTAAAATATAGTAATGATTATTATTTTATTAATCGTGTCATTTATTTTTTATTTTTAACACTATTTCAAATGTATTAATATGATTAATTTTGTAAAAGTATAATATTTTATGATAATATTATTGTATTCTTTAATTTGTGTGTAAAATTTTAAATGACAATTATTTTAAGACGAGGAATAATTATCAAACATTGCTAAATTGTCAAAATATACCTGTGAATTAAAGGCATCATCTACGGTTAGACTAAAAACTCTTAGATCATTAGACTATGGCTATATATAATGGGGTGTTGTTAAAAAAAAACTCAATAATTGAATGTTTGCAATGATGATGTTGAATAGGGTGCTCAAAGTGAGGTGAATTAATTGGTGTTGAAAGTCGGATAAATTAATTGGTGTTGAAAACATTCAATATGTTGAATGAGGAGAGAGTGGGGCCTACAAAATACTTTGTAAAATTTTATTGGTTGTTTTAAATGTTTAAATTTTTATTGTGTTGTGAATGGTGATGAGATAGAATGTTGAATTTTATAAAACAAAACTATTGTAGTGAGTAAAAGTTGAATGTGTGTTGAATTATTAGATGGAAGAAAAAGAAGATAACGTGTAGTTAGGGGTGTTCATGGTTGGTTTTTTTAATAACCAAACCATAACCATTTTCAAACCATTTAAATTGTTTGGATTTATAACCAAAACCACATTTTAATCAAAACTGATTATAAAATCGGTTATAAATTTGGTTATGGTTATATAACCGGATTTTAAAGAAAAATCCAATTTTTATGAAAAAAAATTAAGAAAAAATATTTTTTAATTTTCAAAATTAAAAATTTTGGATTTCGGATAATAACCAGATTATAACCGAATCCAAAAAAATTAACCTGTTAATAACCATTTAAATATATTCGGATTATATGAATGGATAACTAAATCATTAAACATCAAACCGGTTAATAATCATTCAATTATATCAGAATATTTCAAACGGATTTAAATTTAAGGGTTAATACCTATTGTCACCCCTGACATATGGGGTGTATTTGAAAAACCCCCCTGCAAAAAAAAAAGTTCCAATAATTACCTTGACAAATTTTAAAAGTTTCATTTTTTACCTTTAGGAGGCCACATCACCAAAAAGGCTGATGTGGCTTCTTCTTTTTTTTAAATTTGTAATTTTTTGTTATTCCACGTCACATAAGTCCCATTAAAATGACCAGAATGCCCTTATGCATATTTATCTTAAAATCCAATATTATTTTGCAAATTCATGTTTCAATTCAGACCCTACGATTAGGGTTTGCTTTCTTCATCTTCATCCTTGCAAAGTGGTCGCAGCAACACAGCTTCATCTCAAGGAAATGGGTGTGTTTCATTTAGTGTTTCATCATGGGGGAAAACGGAACAAAAGGGTAGCAGCAGATAAGAGGTTTTGAAGGAAACAGTGGGGTTTCGGCAAAATGAAGCGAATAGAGTGGGTCACGGTGACGGCGAGTAGAAACAGGGGTGTTATGAGCGGGAAACAATGAATCGCTGATGGCGTGAGTGTACAGCTGAAGGAGCCTGGAGAAGAAGAGGGTGTCGCGGTGAGGGTTATGTGAAGGAGCGACGATGGAAGGGATGGCAAGGTTCGGGTTGAGGGAGTCAAAGTAAGGTGAGAATGGAGGTGTGAAGAAGGATTGAGGTCACAGGGTTGAAGGAGTTGAGATGGATGTAGCAGGGAGTATGAAGGAAGTGTAGGGTTATGGTTGGTGAGAGAGAACGAGACTGAGGGAGAGAAGCAGGGGTGATGATGGAGGTTATACGGCGGATTGTGAAGGCTGCGGGTGGTGAGTATACGATGGAAGATGGGGGTTACGGCGAGGGTGATGGTTTTGACAGAAACAGGGAGTGGTGAGTTTACTGGGTGAGAGGAAAAGTGAGGCAGTGGTTGTTGTTTTGAGTTGAAACGGGGAAGGTGAGGAAACTGTGGTGGTGAGGGTTGTTAACGACGTGGACTAGTGACAGAGGCTGTGAATAGAGGGTGGTGGAACGATGGAAACAGGGAGAGAAACAGAGGGGAATATGGAACAGGGAGTTTTACACCCATTTCCTTGAGATGAAGCTGTGACCACTTTGCAAGGATGAAGATGAAGAAAGCAAACCCTAATCGTAGCGTCTGAATTGAAACATGGCTTTGCAAAATAATTTTGGTTTTTAAGATAAATGGAGCTAAGGGCATTCTGGTCATTTTAATGGCAATTATGTGACGTGGAATAACAAAAACTTACAAATTTAACAAAAAATTAAGCCACATCAGCCTTTTAGGTGATGTGGCATCCTAAAGGTAAAAAATGAAACTTTTAAAATTTGTCAAGGTAACAATTAGAACTTTTTTTTTGGCAGGGGGATTTTTCAAATACACCCCATATGTCAGGGGTGAAAATAGGTATTAACCCTAAATTTAATTATGAATTTGGTAATATTTTGCACACTCTTATATATAGTATAAAAAATGAAAAAAGAAGGTGTGAAATAATGAAATCATTCTACATAGCCTTATAAACCCTAGATCATATAACTTTTAGGAGATCCTACTCGCCCTATGGACACCTACTCAATGAAAAGTGCATTTGCAAACAAACAACCTTTTTCCACACAAACGTCAACATTTTCATTAACAGGAATGTTATTCCTATACCACATCTTGCACCAATACTTACACTAAAACACTGTTCACTGTATTTATACAGTTAATAGTGTTTTCTTAAAATATATATATATATATATATATATATATATATATATATATATATATATATATATATTTATGAACAGTGTCGTAAATAGTATATGAACAGTACGTGAACAGTATTTTGTATAGTATAAATGAATAATTCGTGAACTGTAATTTTTAATCATAAAGTAAGATTGATTAATAAAATATAAAAAATTGGTTATGAAGTTGGTTAATACACATCCAGATTTTAAAAATAATAGTAATAAAATAAAGTTAGTTAATGAAATATAAAAAATTGGTTAATCAAGTTATAAAATTTGTTAATAGACTACTCAGATTTTTAATAATAAATGAAATTAGTTAATAAAGTATATAAAGTTGATTAATAAAATAATAAAGTTGATTAATCTCACAATTTAAAAAATAAAAAAAATAAAAATAGTTTTTAAAAATAGTTTTTTATTATTATAACAGTAAAATACAGTGTAAGTGTAACTTTTAGTATAAGAATAACATTATTATTATTATTTCATTAATAAACTAGGATAGACCTCAAGACCAAATTAATAAGAATAACTCTTTCACCTATATTGATATAGCTACTGCTCCACGAGCCTATCCTTTTGCATATCAGGCATGTAAAGGACTTATAAAGCATATCAGACAACATATCAAACCCACCAATGTATTTTAAAAAGGGGACCTACTTTACCATTCCTAAAACACTAAACTAACAAAAAAAAGGCTGGAAAAAGTTCAAAGGCACATATAATCTACTAAAGTGCAAGGTAAAATTCACCTCATAAATGTAAAAATCACTCTGCTAGACTAATCACCATCTAAAAACGGTAATCGCAATTTATTGTAGGAGGAATATCATGTCGCAATGTTGCTAACTATAATTCACTTCTCAACTATCTTTTTTATAGATCAGAGTAGGGCAAAGTAAAACGTCGATCAGTGTCAAAAAAACATGATAAAACGTGATATTTATTTTCGGTAAAATCACCTCATAAAATATGTATTTGTCAGGTGAAAAACACCCCGACAATGTGTATTATTCTGTTTTCAAAAATAACAATATATTATAAATATGTTCTCAATAACAATAATATTTTAAAATAATTCTTCTTTTTAAAAATAAAAATTATTATAAATCTGATTTTCAAAATAATAAGATAAAATTTATTATATGTATTTATTTCTGTTTTAATAAAAAAATTAATAATATAATATCTATTTTAAAAAAATTAATTATGATATATGTTTTACCCAAAGAAACCAGTCCCAATTATATCCAAAAATACATATTTTTTGATAAGTGTTCTACCCTAAAAAAAATCTGTCCCTATTTTTTCCTTAAAAACAACATACATAATTATTAAAAATTAGTCTTAATTTTATCTTAAAAATCAGAATTTATCACGTCTCCAAATTTCTAATACATTTCATATAATATTTTTTTACATAAAATAAAAAAGTCTCATTTTTATTATACAATCATAAATAAATAAACAACAAGATCTATCTCAGCAATCACATGCAATTCAATCAATATAAATTAACAGAAAAAAATAGTTTTAGATGTTTATCTTAAAAAGATGAATAAAAAAATGAATTTTATAAAAATTTAGATCCAATTCTAATAACCCGAAAACGTATCGTATATTTGAATTAATTTACATGAATTTTATCCGTATTTTATTTAAATTAAATTACTCTTTATTTGTATTATGTCGGTATTTTTTATGTTTTCGGATATTTAATGTTTACAAGACATGTACGAAGAAAGTCGCGAAAAGTTGAGCGAATCAAGCTTAAAATCCACAAAAAGAGCAAAATATGCAAGCATGTGGTGTGATAGCAAAATTGGGGTATGAGAAGTAAGGCTGGAAAGAAAGAAATGAAAAACAACAAGGCTCAACCCATTACCACACGCGCTTCTCACTGGTCCAACATGTGTGACGGTCGTCACACACTCCCTTCAAGCAACCCTAACGATTGCTTCAACATAGAAAGCTTCCTCATGAAGCAAGCCCGTGACGGTCGCCACATCTCCTCTAACAAACCCTAACGACCGCCATAGAGAGGATTTTGCAGGGAGAAAATCACGCTCTTCTCCTATTTTCCACCCACGCCTTCACTCTATAAATAGGCAGCGAGATCTTTATTTTTTTTATCTCCTTTTTGTTTTCACTTATCCTTGTCGTTACTCTGTTAAAGTTTCTAGTGAATTATACCTCAGTTTTATTTTCTTTTACCGATTTCCAGTTTCCTTTATTTTCTTTATTTCAGTTTCTATTTTTTGTAGCAATTTTCACATCGGAGACTGCTCCGAACTTTTGCTGGTTCTAACCTTACGTTAGAACCGAGCTTATATTTTTTCTTTCTTAAATTTATTTTCTGAGCAATTGAAGGCAGATCTGACCGGCCTGTTGGAGACATGTTAAGGACCAATTTGTAGTTATTTTGTACATTATTTTGTGGTCCTTAACAATGTCTTTTTATTTAATTTGTATATTTATTCTAGTATTTGTGTTTTAATTAGGTTTTTATTTAGTTTTTGTTTAATATATATTATTTAACTTATTTTCACTCTTAATTGTAGGAATTTATTAACTAATTCTCCCAAGCTTGGATTCAAGGGAACTTGAAGAGCTTTAGGGATGATTCTTTGAAGATAATTTTGAAGAGGGAAGCATGTCGTCGGCCGGTGCCAGCATGAGTGCGCCAACGACTTATTCGCCAAGGGTCATGAAATTCGAAAAAGGACAGCCCATGCTTTCACCTTTTGAGCCACCAACCCATCACTTCACCGATCTTTTGGCTGGAAAGGGAGGAAGAAACACTCAACCATCATTATCTTTCATCTTTGTAAATCTAGGGCAAGTTTAGGAAAGAAAATATCATAGCTTTTCTCTTGATTTTTCTCATGTTCATCATCTCTACCAACAATCTTGAGAGCAAGGCAACCATGGAAATGAGTAGCTAAGCTCCTTTTGTGTCAAGATTAGAGGTAGTTGATCTTTATAGTATGTATTTCTTTTAATCCATTGGTGTATGAACATGGTTGATGATTAATATAGTTGAATATCTTTGTTCTTCATCTTGATGCTTTGAGTTTTGCTTGAAAAGAATATTTCAAAGTGACCTAGGATATTCATCCTCTCATAAACAAATGCTAGGAATAGATTTGTGTGTTAGAGTTTACAAAATATTGAACTTAATGATTATCATGCTAATAGTTGTAGTGAGGAATCATGCAAGGATTAACATGCTAACATTCACAATCTTGGTGGAAATCTACAAGATTGAGAGGATATGTATTTGTAGAAATCATCTATTATGTTCATCACTTGATTAAAATGAATATGTATGAAACTAGATCAATGAAACTAATCTTAACATGCCTTCTTAACTTGAAAACAATCTTAAACTCTCTAATCCAAACTATAACTCTCTTTGAAAGAATTAATTTAGTTGTTGTTTGAAACTCATGGTTCTAGTAGAGTAGATAACAAACCCTTTGGTTACATCATCTTAAAACATACTTATCTATTGAAAGACTATAACATGCACCAATCCTCGTGGAATCGATAATTAAAATACTTTGTTCACGGAAAATCCTACAACAAAATGGCGCCGCTGTCGGGATTGGCGTTTGATGTTGTTAGTATAGCAATAGTTGAGTGTTTTAAGACTTTTCTACTAATCTCTTTGTTTCTTTTGTGTGGCTAGACTTTTCGTGAATTAGTTTATGCGGGAAGTATTCCGTCGACCAACTCCTTTTCGATCCCGAAATTGAAAGGACGGCTAGAGACTTAATAGTAGTGCTAAAAGAAGAAAAAGACAAGCTAGGCAAAGGCAAGAAAGAGGAGAAAGAGGAGAAGCATCCACTTCTTCAACACCACCCGTGTTTGGAGAAGTCACCACTATGGAGGAGAATCAACCACCACCACCACCACCACCATGGGGCCATGTGTCAATAGCCCTCGCCATAATGCTCAATTTGCCCGACAAGCAAATGCAAGGGTTGGAAATGAAAACGGGCTTGCTTCAACTCTATGCAAGTCCATTTCATGGCCACGACCATGAAGACCCTTACACTCACCTTACCAAGTTTTATGAGATCGCGGAGCGCGGGTGCTCCAAGACCAAGAAGAACAATATTTCCAAAGGCTTTTCCCTCATTCTCTAGTGAGGAAGGCAAAAGATTGGTATCTTGATCAATTGCAAGAGACAATGACTAATTGGAATGTTTTGGAGGAAAAGTTTCTTGAACGCTTTTTTCCTCAATCACGTTTCATGGAGGCTAAGACGGCTATCTCGGTATTTTCGCAAGGAGTAAACGAGCCTTTGAATCGAGCATGGAAAGATATAAGTCTATGCTAAGGAAGTGTCCGAGCCATGGTTTTGACGAGCTTACACAAATTCATATTTTCCAAATGGTCTCCAACCTCAACACAAATTGTTGTTGGATTCCACGGCGGAGGTTCTTTGATGGCAAAACACCGTATGAAGCAATCCAAATAATTGAGAAGATGGGTAGGAATGATCATCAAACTCAACATGATCAAGGAGGTGTACAAGTGAAAACGGAGTTTTAGAAATTGGTTCAAGTCATGAAGCACTTGGCGCAAAACAAATTGTTTGCGAAACAAGTTGAAGAATTGACAAAACAAATGGCTAAACTCCCTCAACAAATCATGGAGTTACAAGGAGCATCAAATAAGCAAGCTCACCAAATAGCTTGTTGTGAATTGTGCAAAGGAGATCATAAACCGGATTTTGTCCTCCGAGAATGAGGAAGCTAACTATGTGGCCAACCAAGGCCAAGGGTACCAACAACGAGCTCCTTACCCTTATCAAAATCAAAACCAAGGTTACCAACAAAGGGTAATCAAGGTTATCAAGGAGGGTGGAGGCAAGATAACAATAACCAAGGAAGGCAAAATCCATATCAAACACAACAACAAAATCAAAGCCAACAACAAAATCAAAGTCAACAACAAAACCAACCTCAAAGTCAAGTGAGATCTTCCAACATTCAAGACACTCTAGCTCAATTTATGCAAGCCTCAATGGCTAATCAAAAGAGCACGGAGGCATCTATCAAGAACTTGGAAACTCAAGTTGACAACTAGCTAAGCAACTTTCCGAACAAAAGTCGACATCATTTTCCCAACTACGCAAAAATCCTAAGGAGCATTGCAAAGCCATAACAACAAGAAGTGGTAGAGTTTGTGATGAGAAAAGGAAGGTAGTTGAAAGAAAAAGAAAGTAGTGGAGAAGGATGAAGAAGAAATAGTGGAGGAAGAGGTAGTCGAAAAGATGAAGAGGATGAAGTTGAAAACATGATAATGTTGATGTGGAGGATGATTTAGTTGAAAATGAGGTGTCATTGAAAATGAAAAGGAAAATGGTGTAGTTGAAAAGGAGAAAGTAGAGGAGAAAAGAAAAGAATGAAGAAGGAAAAGAGAAGGAAGTAACTTATCCATTGAGAAGTTTGCCATATCCTCACCTTCCTCTAAAAGGATGATGCAAAGCACTATGCTAGGTTTATGGATATTTTCAAGCAATTGCAAATAAATATTCCATTTATCAAGCATTAGAGCAAATGCCCAAATATGCAAAATTCATGAAGGATATCTTGACGAAAAAGAAGAGGTATACGGATCAAGAAACCATAATGGTGGATGCTAGTTGTAGTGCAATAATTCAACGCACCATTCAAGAAAGAGAGTGATTCGGTCGTAACTTTGCCTTACTATTGGGGATGTGTATGTCGAAAAGGATTAATTGATTTGGGGTCAAGCATCAACTTGATTCCATTATCCAGTGAAGAGATTGGGGAGATTGAATTAAAGTCCACGAAAATGACATTGCAATTAGCGGACAAGTCTATTACCGCCCGCACGGCGTAGCTTTAGATTTGTTGGTAAAAGTGGACAAATTCTTTTTCCGTGGACTTTGTAGTCATAGACATGGAGGAAGATGTGGATGCACCTTTAATTCTTGGAAGACCGCTCATGAAGACGGCAAGGATGATGATTGATATAGATGATGGCCTAATGAAGGTGAGAGTACAAGATGAAGAGATTTGCTTTAATCTTTTTGAAGCAATGAAGCATCCCATGGATAAGAAAGATTGTTTTAAGATTGACGTTATTGAGGAAGAAACTCAAGAAGTGAATGATGATGATGATAGTCGAGATATTGAGGAGTGTTTGGAAGGAGTGGAGATTTCAAAGGAAATGCACCCTTGGGAGGAAGAAGAGGAAAGTTTGAAGAAAGATCTAAAAGATGACGACCAAAAACTTGAGTTGAAAGAGCTACCGTCTCATTTAAAGTATGTGTTTCTTGAGGAGGGAGGTAAAAAGCCCGTGATCATTAGCAATACATTGTCGGAGAATGAGGAGGAAAGCTTAATTGAAGTTTTGAAATCGAACAAAACTGCGATTGGTTGGGTCTTAGCCGATTTGAAAGGCATAAGCTCGGCCTATTGTATGCACAACATTATGATGGAGGATGAGTACAAACCGGTAGCCCAACCTCAACGGCGATTGAATCCGGTGATGAAGGAGGTAGTTCGCAAAGAAGTAGTGAAGATGCTTGAAGCGGGGATGATTTACCCAATTTCGGATAGTACGTGGGTGAGCCCGGTTCATGTGGTTCCTAAGAAAGGAGGATTGACGGTTGTATCTAATGATAAGGATGAGCTAGTGCAAACAAGAAAAGTGACGGGGTGGAGAATGTGTATTGATTATCGTAGGCTCAACAAAGCGACGAGAAAAGATCATTTTCCTCTTCCGTTCATGGACCAAATGTTAGAAAGGCTCATGGACAACAATACTATTGTTTCTTGGATGGTTATTCGATATAATCAAATATCGGTGAACCGAAAGATCATGAGAAAACGGCGTTCACATGTCCATTTGGAATTTTCGCGTATAGGCGTATGCCTTTCGGCTTATGCAATGCGCCGGCAACATTCCAAAGGTGCATGCAAGCTATATTCACCGATTTGATTGAGAAAACAATTGAAGTATTTATGGATGACTTTTCCGTTTTTGGAGCTTCATTTGATTTATGTTTGAAAATTTGGACACCGCTTCAAGAGGTGTGTGCAAACCAACTTGGTCTTGAATTGGGAGAAATGCAACTTTATGGTGACCGAGGGAATTGTCCTTGGCCATAAGGTATCTTCAAGAGGAATTGAGGTTGACAAAGCAAAAATTGATGTTATCAAGACGCTTCCCCCACCTACCAATGTCAAAGGCATTCGAGCTTTTGGGTCATGCGGATTCTATCAAGATTCATCAAGGACTTCTCCAAAATAGCCAAACCTTTGAGCAACCTGCTCAACAAAGATAAGTCTTTCTTGTTTGATAATGATTGTTTGTTAGCTTTTGAAAAATTAAAGGAGAATTTGATAAATGCACCCATAATCACTGCGCCTAATTGGAAACTTGATTTTGAACTAATGTGACGCTAGTGATTATGCGGTAGGAGCAGATAGCCAAAGGAAGAACAAAATTTTCCATGCTATACATTATGCGAGCAAAGTTTTGAATGATGCTCAAATAAACTATGCAACAACTGAAAAAGAGTTACTCGCAATTGTATATGCATTGGAAAAGTTTCGTCCTTACCTAATTGGTTCCAAGGTTGTAGTTTTCACGGATCATTCGGCGATAAAATATCTGCTTACCAAACCGGACTCTAAACAAAGGTTAATCCGATGGATTCTTCTTTTGCAAGAATTCGATTTAGAGGTCCGTGATAAAAAAGGTTCGGAAAACTTGGTAGCGGATCATTTGTCTCGCTTAGTGAACGTAAAAATTACGGACAAGGAAAAGAGGTGAGGAGGAATTCCGGATGAGAAGTTATTTGCAATCCAAGAGCGACCGTGGTTTGCCGACATGGCAAATTACAAGGCCGCGGGATTAATGCCGGAAGATTTGACTTGGAATGAGAGGAGGAAATTTTTAGCCGATACGAAGTATTATGTGTGGGATGAACCTTACATTTTTAGGTTGAGTAGTGATGGATTGCTAAGAAGGTGTGTGAGCGATGAAGAGGCCAAAGACATTCTTTGGCATTGTCACAATTCCCCTTGTGGGGGACACTATAATGGAATGCGGACGGCCACCAAAGTCCTACAATCGGGATTTTATTGGCCTTCGCTATTCAAAGATGTGTATGCTCACGCTAAGTCATGTGACAAATGTCAAAGAAGTGGCGGGATAGGAAAAAGAGATGAAATGCCGTTGAACAATATGTTGGAAGTGGAGGTATTTGATTGTTGGGGGATTGATTTTGTCGGTCCTTTTCCATCTTCGCTTTCAAATGAATATATTCTTGTAGTGTGGATTACGTGTCAAAGTGGGTAGAGGCCATTGCTTGCTAAGGCCGACGCCAAAACGGTTATCAAATTTTGAAAAGAAACATTTTTCTCGCTTTGTGTGCCTAGGGTGCTCATTAGTGATGGTGGGTCGACTTTGCAATGCATTGTTACAAAAGCTTTTGAAATAATTTGGTGTAAAACATAAGGTGACGACCCCTATCACCCTCAAGCAAATGGCCAAGCCGAGGTGTCTAATAGAGAAATCAAAAGATTTTGGAAAAACTGCTTCGGTTCTCGAAAAGATTGGTCACAAAATTAGATGAAGCTGGGCGATCGAACCGCCTATAAAGCTCCTATTGACTAACCCGCTTCAGTTGTGTATGGCAAAACTTGTCACCTCCCGGTAGAGATGGAGCACAAAGCATTGTGGGCCCTCCGATTCTTGAATTTTGATTCATCCTTGGCGGGTGAAAAGCGAAAATTGCAACTCGTTCAATTGGAAGAAATGCGCGAGGGAGCATACCATTCAAACCGGAGGTACAAAGCAAAAGTTAAGGTTTCTCATGATAAGAAGATAAGGATCAAGGAATTAAGGCCGGGACAAAAGGTTCTCTTGTTCAATTCCCGGATGAGGCTTTTTCCGGGAAAACTCAAAACAAAGTGGTCCGGTCCGTTTTTAATCAAAGAAGTCAAGGAATATGGTGCAATTGTCTTGCAAGATCTTGCACGAACAAAAGAATGGACGGTGAATGGGCGGCGGTTGAAACGGTACGTTGGCGGAGAGGTGAGCCGCAACATAGCCGAATCCTTCTTTGATGATCAATGATCATCATGAACCGCCGAGCTCTCACCGACGTTAAACAAAGCGCTTGTTGGGAGGCACCCCAACATTGTAAGTATTCTTCCTTGAACTCATTTACACTTGCTCGCACCGTTAATTTTGTGCTTTCTTAAAATTTCACTCGCGCAAGACGCACTTTGACCCATCTGGCAAACTCGCCATGATAGGGACAGCCACGGGTCCGATTTTTAAAAAATATTTTGCAAAAATGATTTTGGAGGCCCAAATCGTGGCCTAGTTAGTTTTAAAAGGGGTTAGGGTTATTTTAAACCCTTTTTCCTATTTTCATCATCTTTCTTCATCCTCTCAAAATCCAAAAATCCCCAACCAAAATCTCCAATCTTTGCGAATTTCTTTGTCAAATCAATCACCAAAGGCATCCTAGTAAGTATTCTATGTTTTTCCTTTCTCAATTTCGATACATTGCATGTTTAGGTTAGATTTTGAAAACCTAGGGTTAGGAATTTTCAATTTTCTTAGAATTAGGATGTTTTTGTGTTGAGAAGTAATAGGATGTTATTTTCGCCCTAGGAAGTAATTGTGTGGAGAAAATTTTTGCGTAAGAATTTTTCTCGAATCGCAGCGCGCCAACAAGTCATCGCGGCCACAATCATCGCTCAAATTCATTTTTCGAAAATTCTTCCTGTGTTTTTAGTGTTCCGATTAGTTGTAATGCTTTGGTTGGTTGGTTTGCTTTGTCGCTTGCATGATTCATTGCTAATGGACACCTCGTGTCACTTTTCTGATTTTGTGTTGAAATTTCAGATGGCACCTAAGCGACAAAGAGTTTCCTCTGCTGGGGCTGGGCCCTCTCGGCCTGCTGCGTTCGATGTTGTGCGATTCTTGGGGCCTGCTCAGTTCAGGAGGCTCGCTACAAAGAGCTCGAGGAGCGCAACATCCGGATCGAGCGCACCACCTCCGTGAGCAAGGGCACTACCACGCCTCATGTCATCCTTGATAACTACGGGTTGGAAGTTCTTTGTAACCCTCAAACAAAGGTGAATGTGGAGCTTGTTCGTGAGTTCTATGCTAATGCTATCCCGGCCGAGGGATGTGAGTTTAGGTTTGCTTCTGTTGTTCGCGGCAAATCCGTTTCTTTCTCTCGCCAAGAATCACAGCTCGGGCATCAACCGGACAGGAGGACCAATTGGATGTCTACCATGAGCACCTGGCTCGTGGTAATTGGGATTACAACATGCTGAGGACTAAGCTCTGTTTGTCGGGGCATTCTTATGAGTTGAATCGGGCTGGTCAACCTTTGAAATTCAACAGGGCCAGTCTGAAAACTAGTGCCAGAGTTATGATGTGTGTGGCTCTATACCGAAACCTAGGACACACGATACCCATGGAGACGCTGGTTTGATTGCTTACATACTCGATGAGGAGCAAATTGATTTTGGCCGTCGATCGCGAATGAGTCAAGAGGGTTACTGAGTTATACCTCCAGGGGGAGCGTATAAAGTGTGCTCTCACTTATCCTGGCTTGATCATGGGTTTGCTGAAGAGAGCGAAGGTGGCTTTTCCTGCAGTAGGACACCTTACCATTGATGGAGTTGTGGATGATCACTACTGTGATCGATTTTGTAGGGTCCTTGATAATACTGCTGCCCAGGCTGTACCAGTTGCAGCGGCACTTCCTCAAGCTAGTCCATCAGAAGAATGGAACAGACAGATGCATCTCGCTCATCAGAGAGCATTTATGTTTATGCATGAGAGCATGGAGCACCTTGCTCTACAGATTAGAGAGCCCGGAGTGAACCATTTCACTCTGCGGGTGAGCACAGAGATATTTGGTTGGCCGGGTCGGGCCAAATGCTGAGGAGGAGGTGGGAGATGAGGATGATGGTGAAGAGAGCTCTGGTTCTGGTTCCGGTTCTGACTCGGGGTCGATTGGAGATTCGATTCTCGAGACCTCTGATTGATTTTCTCTTATTTTCCTGTTTTTATTTTACTTTCAGCATTCTAGTTCTAGATTTTACTTTTGTATTTTAGTTTTAAACTTTGGATTTTGTTGGTTGCCATCCAATTTTGGGGATTGACTTGTAATTCCAATTAATATTTTGTAGGCATGAAGCCTAAATACTTCTTTTTAAGTTTTAAACACCATTTTGGGGTGTCTTTTTATTTTAAGTTTAGTTTCTTTTATTTTATTCTATTTTATTTTATTTTTAGATTATAGTATTTAGTTTGAATTTACTTCTTGTGGTTTGTCCGGATTTTTCAAATGGTTCTTCAAAGCTAGTAAGCGTGTTTCACCAAAGTGATGGTGATGATAAAATTCTCGATTCATTCCACAAAGAAGGTACACATTTAATCGTTTTGTAGAAACATAACATGTCTATGAAATTTGTTCTTTATGCAAGATATTGTGGCATGTACAAAAAATTTTGTGTTCACATTCGAATCATTAGGACATAAACCACATATGTGAGAAGCTTCCACTTTTTACCAAATATTGAGTGTCTAATAGTTGTGTTAACTCGTGTGATTCATGCTTAATCTTTACTTGTTTGTGATAACTTGGAAACTAAGAAATGATCAAGGCAATTTTTGTGCATTATGAGGAAAACCACCAATTCTAAAAAGGGCTCCAATTACCCGTGAGAGAGTGAATCCTTGTGAACCCTTTTGAGCTTAAATAGTATTTGTAGGATGAATGTATCAAATCGACTAATTGTTAAGTAGGCCACTTAATAGTTGTCGATGATCTTTGACAAATTCAATGATAATTCATTCTATAAATTTTCTTGTTGATTTTTACCACCCCTTTTGTCAATTAACCCTCGAAGAGCATGTCTTGAATAAAAAAAGGATTGATATAAATGAAGTTGGGGAGGTGGATCAAAAAGAACCTAAATTGATGGCACAATGATCCTAAAGAAAGAAAAAGAACAGAGAAAAAGAAAAATACAAAAGAAGAAAGAAATTTGTTTTTGAAAAGAAATCAAAAGAAAGAAAAAGAGAGGATCATTGTGTGGAAAGAAAAGAGGTTGTGAATCATGAGATGAGAATTAGTTGTGAAATGCTCTTCATATCCTTTTACCCGATTTGTTTCAATGGCTTTGTACTTAAATATCCCTTGTTTCTAACCTAAACCAAGTTACAACCTTGAAAGTCCTTAGTGATCTTCGTTTCCGTTTTATCATTTAACTTGTTTCGATGAATGCATGAATTATTCTGGATGTGCATAATTATTAGTGAGAGTGTTTGGTCCTTTGTGAATTTACATTTTGTTCTTCTTGAATTTTGAAGAAATGATTAGGTGATTCAAGTGTGAACATATCTTTTATTTTGTTATATGTTTTGATATATTGTGTTTAGAACTTAATTCATGGCCATGTTGTGTTTAGAAGAAGCGATTGATGGGTGCTTTTGCCTGGTATGTTGAGTTTGAACCATTACTCTTATGTGAGTTTGCATGCTTGCATTTTGTTCTTTCTAGCTTTGCAAGATTATTGACTTTTGTTTGGGGACAAACAAAGAAGTAAGTTAGGAGAGTTGTTAGGACCAATTTGTAGTTATTTTGTACATTATTTTGTGGTCCTTAACAATGTCTTTTTATTTAATTTGTATATTTATTCTAGTATTTGTGTTTTAATTAGGTTTTTATTTAGTTTTTGTTTAATATATATTATTTAACTTATTTTCACTCTTAATTGTAGGAATTTATTAACTAATTCTCCCAAGCTTGGATTCAAGGGAACTTGAAGAGCTTTAGGATGATTCTTTGAAGATAATTTTGAAGAGGGAAGCATGTGGTCGCCGTCGGTGCGATGAGTGCGCCAACATTACTACTAGCGGTCTCAAATTCAAAAAGGACAGCCCATGCTTTCACCTTTGAGCCACCAACCCATCACTTCACCGATCTTTTGGCTGGAAAGGAGGAAGAAACACTCAACCATCATTATCTTTCATCTTTGTAAATCTAGGGCAAGTTTAGGAAAGAAAATACCATAGCTTTTCTCTTGATTTTTCTCATGTTCATCATCTCTACCAACAATCTTGAGAGCAAGGCAACCATGGAAATGAGTAGCTAAGCTCCTTTTGTGTCAAGATTAGAGGTAGTTGATCTTTATAGTATGTATTTCTTTTAATCCATTGGTGTATGAACATGGTTGATGATTAATATAGTTGAATATCTTTGTTCTTCATCTTGATGCTTTGAGTTTTGCTTGAAAAGAATATTTCAAAGTGACCTAGGATATTCATCCTCTCATAAACAAATGCTAGGAATAGATTTGTGTGTTAGAGTTTACAAAATATTGAACTTAATGATTATCATGCTAATAGTTGTAGTGAGGAATCATGCAAGGATTAACATGATAACATTCACAATCTTGGTGGAAATCTACAAGATTGAGAGGATATGTATTTGTAGAAATCATCTATTATGTTCATCACTTGATTAAAATGAATATGTATGAAACTAGATCAATGAAACTAATCTTGACATGCCTTCTTAACTTGAAAACAATCTTAAACTCTCTCTAATCCAAACTATAACTCTCTTTGAAAGAATTAATTTAGTTGTTGTTTGGAAACTCATGGTTCTAGTAGAGTAGATAACAAACCCTTTGGTTACATCATCTTAAAACATACTTATCTATTGAAAGACTATAACATGCACCAATCCCTGTGGAATCGATAATTAAAATACTTTGTTCACGGAAAAATCCTACAACAAGACACCTGACGATTAAGATTTATTTGCAATTTTGTTTTCATGTTTAATTTTAAAGCTTTAATTTATTATTGTCAAAATTGTCTGCAATGCTTGGGTTTATTTTGTCTGATGTTATTTATTATCATTGTGCTATTATTAAATTTTATAATATGCTAGACTAAATTAGTTTATCGCTATGTAAGGTCATATAGCCGACGGGGTTTAGCAATATCACTTGAACAATTCTTTTTAAGGAACGATTTTCTGGTTTCAATTACCAATTTTAATAACCAACTTTTTTATTACGAGAGTAAAATACAGATAGAAGTTAGGATCAATAAAATGAGAGTTTGAGATAATAACTGGACAGTGGTAATTGTGCATTAACTTAAAATACAGTGAGATCGCTTTTAAGTTAATTAGATCTTATTTGTTTTCAAAAACTATTTTTAAACTTTAAATGATACAGCGAGAGCGCTCACTTAGGTTTAATTATAGGATCTGAATCAATAAACACGAGAGTGTGAGAAGAGGATTTTCAAACAAATATTTTCTACTAAAGGCTGTTTTAATAATCCAAGTTGAGTCAATGAGTTGCTAAATCCCTGAAGTCCGACCATTACATACCGATATATCCCCTTGAATTTAAACTAGATTATATTCATTTAAGTTCCCCAAAACCCCAAATCAATTATATTATTAGCCTTAGATTTACGTAGTAACCTAAGATAGCGATAGTTTGACATTTAGTCTCTTGGGATTCGATAATATTTAAAGCTACACACGAAAGGACTGTATACTTGCGGTCTAGATTCCTTAAGACACACAGTCGCGATCAAACTCAAACTTTGATAATAAATGTTGCAAAATTTGATGAGTTTTGATTTTATTTATGTTTCCGCAAAATTAATTTGATAAATTGATAGAGGTTTTGAGAGATTTATTTGGTTAAAGATGAAGGTTTTAAGAGAGTAAAAGTTTTTTAGATGAAAACAACTTCTGAAATGTGGAAGAACGAAGTTGATTGGTGGAATATAAAGCTTCCATCTGATTCCTTAATAAATGACTCGGGTAAATTCTCCCTTATTTAAAAAATAATAATTAATGCGAAGTGTTTTTCACCTTGCAACTTTCTTTTAAAAAAAATTAAATTTCCCACTTTCAATGCGAGGTGAAAAATGAATAATTTTTTATAAAAGAAAAAAAAGGATTATGGTTTACGGCGTGAATACTATCGTGCAACTTCTTTTTTGTAAGGTGAATAACATCTGACAAAATCACCCTGCAAATTTATTGATTTCTTGTAGTGAAACGTTTTGAGAGTACATAGATTTCATATAATTGTTATTAAAAAATAGTGGAGGGTGGGGAAACAAGATGTGTCATTTGTTCAACAGAATATGAGTCTTCTAATCATTTGCTTGAGGGGTGCAATGTCACTAGGAGAATTTGGGACAAAATAGAAAGGTGAATTGGATGTACGGAGGAAATCACAGGAGAAGAGTTGAGACTTTTTATTTCAAATAGTCACAAAATCAAGAATATAAATGATAGATTAACGATATGAGTGATTTGGTTAACGATTGTGTGAAACATTTGGGTGATGAGAAATATGATTATATTTAATGATAAATCGTTTATTTTTTACAATGTATAACCACTATCTTTTTTAATTTTTGGAAGTGGTTTAATATTGTTAATAGCTCATCTATTTCGTATAATTTTTATGATTGAAACAATATGCCTCTTAGCTGTATAACGTGATAAAAGAGTGCATTTTTTGTGGCTCGGAATTGAAGTAACTTCTTATAACCTATTTGAAGTTTTATCAATGATTCAAAACTTATTGAAGAAAAAAATACTAAAAGTGTTACAATAAGAGTTCAGAATTCCTTACAATATAACCAATGTACATGTATAGAACCTACGTTTGTCTCATTGACACAATCAACACCTCCACCACCGAAAGAAATAATTGTTGGATTAATTATTAATTAATTTGGTGTGACTCATGTAAATAATATTTGGGTTAAATAAAAGACACCTAAATGTGTTGATTATTTTGGTAGATGGATAATTAAGTCAATGGGGTTTAATTTTGAATTTCAAAACTCAAATCCATCTTCTCTCTCTTCATAACTGTTGGGACATGACTATTGGGATAGAATGTGACAGTTGGAATAAAGTGTCTATAAAAGGATATCTTCAGACAATCAACACCAATTTTTTTCTCACTCCGTCTCATTTTTTCACAAATACAAAAGTATCTTTATCATCAAGGATACACAAAAGGAAGAAGGAAGAGGGAGAGAACAATTGAAGACAAGAATTAAGAAGCGGACAAGAATCATCGATATGGATCCGAGTACATTTTTACTGTTTATTATAAAAATTAGAACACCGTGAAAATCATAATATCAAGATCCAAAACATAAAATCTTCTTATAGTTGGTATTAGAGCATAGTTACGGATATTGTGATTTTCCAATAATTAATCATTATGCATTTTAATTTTCAGAATACTTATTTGTTATGATTATTGATATGATGCACGTGCGTTAATACTAGGTACCAGTATTGCGTAGAATTGAAATTGAATTAGAAAAAGTTTAGTTACATAACAATGTCATAATAGTGTCGTATCAGTACTGCTTTTGGGGTCCTATACCGTTATATTATTTATTTGTTTCAATACAAGGATCTTATATAATTTCAGCCCAGTGTCGTAACATAACAGTATATATAAATTAAAATTGTTGGTATGATTTCTCAATGGAAAAAATCATTCAAATGGTCTTATGTTACTGAATGATATTGATGAGTATCATGCAACATAAAAGCTTATATATAATGGATTGTTTGATAATTATTATATTCGAAATTTGTTAATCACCAAATTGATCAAATTTATTAAAGTTTATAACTCTAAATCATACAAATAAATTTTGATTTGGATGCTATGTGAATAACATATTTGTAATCATTAAAATTTATTATAAGACATATAGATCATCCAAAGATGGATCATGACTTATAATTAATAAAATTAAAGTGTTTATTAACATACTTGTTGCTTGTATATCCAAAGGTGAATTTAAATACATGTTTAAAGATTATTAGTTTGAATCTATGAAATTTATTCAAAGCATTAATAAATGAGCGTGTTTTAAATATTTGCAGTTGCTACTAATATGTTTGCTTTGGGCAATGCAATGACAAAGTTCAATGGGATAAACTATGCTGATTGGTCTGAAAAGATTCGGTTTCAACTGAGTGTTATGGACTTGGACAAGGCATTGATAATGGAGGAAAAGCCCGCAACCATTACGGAGGACAGTACAAAAAATGAAAAGTCTCTTTTCGAGGCTTGGGAAAGGTCCAACAGGTTGTCTTTGAACTTAATGAGATTGATGATGGCTGAAAATGTTAAGCCATCTATACCCAACACTGAAAATGCAAGGGAATTTATGAAAAATGTTAAAGAGTATTCAAATTCTAAAACCACTGACAAATATTTTTTGGGGAATTTGATGAGTGAGTTCACGACTAAAAAGTTTGAATGGTATCAACTCATTCATGATCATGTTACTCAAATGGGAAATTTGGCGGCAAAGTTGAAGTCCTTAGGTATGGATGTGAATGAATATTTTCTTGTACAATTTATAATTAACTCGCTTCCTCTTGAGTTTGGACAGTTCCATGTGAATTACAACACCATCAAAGAAAAATGGAACTTTCAAGAAATTGAGGCCATGTTAGTTCAAGAATAAGGGAGGCTAAAGAAGATGAAAGATCATTCTGTTCATCTAACGACTCATGATGGAGCCAGTTGCAGTAAGGTCAAGCCCGACAAGAAGGGCAAAGCTCCTTTAAAGGTTAATGAGGGCGGAGTCCAAAAAGACAAGAAGTGATATTTCTGCAAAGAGAACAGACACTTCAAAAAGGATTATCCTAAAAGGAAGATGTGGTTTGAAAATAAAGGTATGTTTTATGTTTCCATAAATTTCGAATCAAATCTTATTGAAGTACCAAATAATACTTGGTGGCTTGATTCGGGTGCAACTACTCATGTGTCACATATTATGCAGGGATTCCTTTCGATCCAAACCATAAAAGGAAGTGAACAGTTTCTTTATATGGGAAACAGAATGAAGGCACAAATAGAGGGAATTAGGACGTATAGATTGGTCTTCTATACTGGATAACATATAGATCTGAAAAGTTGTCTTTATGTACCCGGATGTGCTAGGAATTTAGTTTCTGTTGCAAAGTTGGATGAATTGAATTTTAATTTTAAGATTGGAAACAGTGTATTTACTTTATTTAAAGATTCATACAATTATGGTTCTGGTATTTTACTTGATGGTTTATATCGTTTTAATCTTGATGTTAATTTTAAGGAATCCTTGTTTAATATTGAACATGTTGTTGGAAGTAAGCAAAGTACAAATAATGAGAGTTTTGCTTATTTGTGGCATCAAAGGTTAGGTCACATATCTAAAGAAAGGGTAATGAGGTTAATGAAAGGTGAAATATTACCTCAATTATATTTTGGTGACTGAAATATATGTTTGGATTGCATTAAAGGAAAACACTCCAAACAAATATCTAAGAATTCATCTACAAGAAGCAGTGAACTCCTTGAATTGATACACACTGATATCTGTGGTCCCTTCGACGTCCCTTCTTGGGGAGGAGAAAAGTATTTTATCACTTTTATTGATGACTTCTCACGTTATTGCTACTTATATTTATTGCATGAAAAATCTCAATCAGTTGACATGCTAAAGGTATTCATTGATGAGGTGGAAATGCAATTAGATAGAAAAGTAAAGATAGTGAGGTCTGATAGAGGTGGTGAATATTATGGAAAATATAATGACAAGGGACAATGTTCTGGTTCATTTTCAAAGTTTCTCGAAAGTCGTGGCATATGTGCACAAATACTATGCCAGGCACACCACAACAAAATGGTGTGGCTGAGAGGAGGAATCGTACTCTCATGAACATGGTTAGGTAAATGTTAAATAATAGTAATGTACAATTATCATTGTGTACCTACGCATTAAGGACCGTTGCGTATTTGATTAATAGGATTCCTAGTAAGGCAGTTCCTAAGACTCCTTATGAGCTATGGACAGGAAGGAAACCTAGTTTAAGGCATCTTCATGTTTGGGGATGCCAAGCTGAAGTAAGGGTGTATAATCCACATGAAAAGAAACTTGATGCAAGAACGATTAGTGGTTTTTTCATTGGGTACCCTGAAAAATCAAAGGGGTATAAATTTTATTGTCCTGATCATAGTACGAGAGTAATCGAGTTTGGTAATGCTCAATTTATTGAAAATGGTCAGTTTAGTGGGAGTGAGAAATCACGTAAAGTGGATATTATGGAGACTCGTGGAGAATCTTCTTCACCTAAAGAAGCTTCTCAGGTTGTTGTCCCTTTGGTTGTGGTACCGCCATACAACCTACATAGGCAAAAAACTAATATTCAAGACCCACAAAATGAACATATAGTTGATGAACCAGTTGACAATGTACTAGTCACAAATGAGCAAGAACAAGTGATTGAAGAAGCACAAGAAATAGCAGTAAGAATGTCTGAAAGGCAAAGAATACCAACTATTTCAAAATATTATGTCATTTATTCACTTGAACATGAATGTGACTTGAGCAGTTATGAGGATCCAATTTCATTAAAACAAGCCATGGAAGTGACAATTCTGAAGATTGGATCAATGATATGAAAGAAGAGTTAAAATCAATGGATGACAATAATGTATGGGATCTAGTTGAGTTGCCTAAAGGTTCAAAAAGAGTTGGTTGTTAGTGGGTCTTTAAGACCAAACGAGACTCGAAAGGCAATATTGAAAGGTATAAAGCTAGACTTGCCGCTAAAGGTCTCACTCAAAAGGATGGTATTGACTACAAAGAAACCTTTTCTCCTGTTTCAAAGAAGCACTCTTTGAGAATTATTTTGGCTTTGGTGGCTCATTATGACTTAGAGCTTCACCAAATGTATGTGAATACCATCTTTCTAAATGGTGACTTAGAGGAAGAAGTCTATATGGCTTAACCTAAAGGGTTTGTTACTACTGGAAAAGAAAATTTAGTGTGTAAATTAAAGAAGTCAATATATGGACTAAAACAAGCTTCCCGACAATGGTATCTTAAGTTTAACAATACTATTTTGTCATATGGTTTTGTAGAGAACATCGTAGATCAGTGTATCTATATGAAGGCCAGTGGGAGCAAATTCATAATTTTGGTCTTATATGTTGATGATATATTACTTGCTGCCAATGATTTTGCCTTGTTACATGATGTAAAGAAGTTTCTCTACAATAAGTTTGAAATGAAGGATATGGGTGAGGCATCATATGTGATAGGAATAGGAATATTTCGTAACAGATCACAAGGACTATTGGGATTGTCTTAGAAAGGATATATAAATAAAATATTAGAGAGATTCATAATAGATAAATGCTCTGCAGGAATAGTTCCTATTCCGAAAGGGGACAAGTTTAGTCAAATGCAATGTCCCAAAAATGAATTAGAAAGAAAAGAAATAGAGTCGATTCCCTAAGCGTCAGTGATTGGAAGCTTGATGTATTCCCAAACCTGTACCCGACCAGATATTAGTTTTGTCGTTGGCATGTTGGGTCAATATCAAAGTAATCCTGGAATGGATCACTGGAAAGCTGCAAAGAAAGTTCTTAGGTACTTACAAGGAACCAAAGATTTTATGCTCACTTATAGAAGATCAGATCACCTTGAAGTGGTTGTCTACTCAGATTCAGACTTTGCAGGATGTGTGGACTCTAGAAAATCCACAGTTGGATACGTTTTTCTTCTGGCTGGAGGAGCAATATCATGGAAGAGTGGAAAACAGTCCATCATTGCCACTTCTACTATGGAGGCAGAATTTGTGGCATGCTTTGAGGCCACAATTCAATCATTGTGGTTGCGGAACTTCACCTTAGGGCTTGACATTATCGACAGTATAGCTAGGCCGCTAAGGATTTACTATGATAATTATGCAGCCGTTTTCTTCTCTAAGAATGATAAATATTCCAAAGGTGCTAAAGACATGGAATTGAAATACTTATCAGTGAAAGAAGAAGTGCAGAAACAAAAGGTGTCATTTGAACATATTTGTACGGACTTAATGATAACGGATTCATTAACTAAAGGTTTACCGCCCAAGACATTTGTTGGCCATGTAGAAAGGATGGGCATTATGAAAAAGTCTTTGTTAACATTATAATAATAATAATATGATTGGTATATATACATGAATAATTTAATGTTCGAATTGTATGACACTTGTGAATTCAATTAAAGTTATGTTTTGGCTGAGTTTGTTATCCATATTATGTTATAGATGTTGAAATTCCTGGCAGCAGATACGTGATGTCACGGAGAATGTTATGACACACTATCTGACACTCTGTTAACAATTCACACAATAAATATAAGCAAAAAGAACACAATAAGTTGTTTACCCGGTTCGTGTCTAACTACACCTACATCCGGGGCTACCAAGTGGAGGAAATTCACTATTAGTAGAATTAATTCAGAATAAACCAACCGTTTATCTCCTTCACTTAAAACCTACCCAATGCAACTTCAACCTAAGTCCTACTTAGATCCGAGTTCCTACTCCCCTCAATTGATATCAACCTATTGAATAATTGAATTGTGAAGACACACTTCAATAAACTATCTTGATCTTGCTTCAAAGCTTCAATCAAGAGACAAACACTCATGCTTCAAAGCTTTGGGTGATAAACTACCCTTACAAACAAATCCTAGTCAAATGCACTTATCAATTGATAGTTGCTTGGCTCACAAGAGAAACTAGAATTACACAATACTGTTAACTCTCCTAACAAAGACAAATAACAACTCGATATATCTTCAATAAATTTCGAGGCGCAAGTTGTAAGGTTTGAATTCCTTTTATAGAAGCGTCCCGAAACTTCGTCTTGGCTTCCATAAAGATAGCTAGGTTCACTTAATTTAATCCTAAAACATGGTCTTTTCAACAACCAATTTAGGTTTAATTAAGATTAACCTAGCAGCCACGTGAGCATGCTTTCTAATAACAAAAACAATATTTAGCTCAACAAACTTCCCGAAAAGTCTCAGAAAAAGATTCGCAGAGAATGTCACGAATGTCATAACATCGTTATGACATCGACTTTTCTCGAATTTCCGGACGACTTTAGCTTCCGGCTCGAAATTCTTTAACATCCTTAGCAAGTAGGATTTATCTTCAATCTCGAATGTCATGACATTTATCAAGACATTGTTATAGCCTAGTTTTACCAAAATTAATGCCAACTAAAACACTAACAAACTCCCTTTTGGCACATTTTGGCTAAAACTACTTAACACAGTAGTACCTATAGAAGACAACCTAGTTCTAAGCTTAAATAAACTAGAACCTAGAGATAAGATAAATTCTACCCATACGTAAATCCCACAGTTTCCCACATACGTAATTTAAAATCCATACGGTTCCCAAATTCCCAATACTCATCACACAAGACTCGTCACAGAGTTCTTCTCCCCTTTAGCCATAAAGGGCCAAAGGTACAAATACCCCAAACATTATGCAATTAAGTACCAAAGATTCAACAGTTACAATGAGCTTAGTCAAGGATTACGGTCGGTTAAAATTACAATCATCAAAGTTAGGAACAGCAACATACGAACAAGAAACAAGAACAAAAAATGTAATCAACAAAAGCAAGGACCATCACAGAATGATCGCTTGCTCTCCTTTCGAGGAAGCATTGTGATTATTATCGTGTGAGCAACAACATCAGAACATTACCGGCTACCACACTTTAAACTTGAAACGTAATCTTGATCATTCTGGTGTTCAAGGGCTTTCCTCTTCTTGGCAATTTGTGTCCTCTTAGGTCTTGAGCTACCAACAGATTTAACTCTATACTTCTTAGAGACAGTTCCAGCCTTGGTCATCTTCTCAATTTGAGAACCAGAGGTACCACCCTTTGCTTTGACAGGGGAATTAGAACGGGTAGTAATGTCAGAATCCACAGGAGTTTTCTGGACATGATCTTCAGATGTCATAACATTCTTTGTGACATCTTGATCAGCTTCTAAACTAGGGCTAGCAGATTCTTGGTTAAGGGGAACAGAAACTCCAGATACATAGAGATTCTCATTTAGGATCCTGGTGACTATCCTATCAATGGTTTCTTGCACATACAGAGTACCTTCTCTATTTGCTATCTCAGAGGGCAGATGAGGATGATCCGAGATCTTACCAGGAGGACCGATGACCTTTGAGTATTCCGTGCATGCCGATCTTTGGGATATCTTAGAGTCGATTGCCATGGAGCGAGGAGAGATCTTCACAGTTCGACATTCAAGGGTTGCCCTAATCTCACCATGGTGGGAGATGGACGATAGTCTTGGGATGAAGAGGATGAAGAAGACATGTTTCGCTGAGATAAGTTGAGAAACAGAAACCAAGAATGACAAAGAGTTTGAGAGTAATTTTTGGATGAAGAAGATATGATACTTTCAAATGAAAAGGCTATTATATGGAGGAGTCTTTTCATATTCTTAAACCTTATAAAAACAAGAGGGAAATAATTAAATGACCCACTTATAATTAATAAAAGGTCTCTTCCCCTCCTTGTAAGCAATCTTAATTGCTACAATTCCTCATACTGACAAATACCCAGTTTGCTCCTTAAATTTTCAAATTGACTAGCATCAAGAGCTTTAGTAAAAATGTCAGCCAGTTGAAGTTCAGTGACTACATGATCCAATTTAATCACTTTCTCCTCCACAAGGTCTCTGATGAAGTGATGTCTAATGTGAATGTGCTTTGTCCTACTGTGTTGTATAGGATTCTTTGAAATATTAATAGCTTTCAGATTGTCACAGACAATGTCATGACATCTTGTGTGACATTGTACTCGACGAGATCTGCTTCATCCGCACCATTTGAGAACAATGCTACCGCTATGTATTCACCTCAGGACAAGGACATAATTTTGCTTCTTCGAACCAAGAAACAAGATTATTTCCCAAGAAAAGCATCCTCCAGGTACTTTTTCATCATCAAGACTACCACCCAACAAGATCACAATAACTAGACAAATTGGTTCACATCCATGGGAATACAGGATACCATAATTGCAAGTTCCACTCACATACTTGTAATTCTTTTCACCGATTAATGTGACTTACTTTAGGTTCACTTGGTATCTTGCACCCCAACAAAGAATGCAATGTCGGTCATTAGGTATAACAAGCTTCCTATCATGCTTCTATATAAACTTTGTCCAACCTTTTCACCACTTGTGTCCTTGGACAACTTCAAGTGTGTGGGGAGAGTCTTTTATGGGGCATTCTCCATTCCAAACTTCTTGACAATAGTCCTTGCATACTTGCTCTGTGAAAGAAATGTTGAGTCTTCCATCTGTGTAACTTGTAGTCCAAGAAAGTAAGTCAACTCTCCCATGAGACTCATTTCAAACTCTGTTTGCATTTGATTGGCAAAGTGTTTCATCATTGTCTCTGACATTCCTCCAAATATTATGTCATCAACATAAATTTGAGCCACCATTATCTTTCCTCCTTCATTCTTGACAAAGAGTGTTTTATCCAAGCCTCCTTTCCTTTGTGCGTGAGGAACTTGGTTAGCCTTTCATACCAGGCCCTAGGGGCTTGCTTTAGTCCATATAGGGCTTTCCTTAATCTGTAGACATGTTCAGGGAAACTTGAATCCACAAATCCTTTAGGCTGTTCTACATATACTTCCTCATTTAAGTAGCCATTTAGGAAGGCACTTTTCACATCCATCTGAAATAATTTGAATTTCATAATGCAAGCAACCCCTAGTAGAAGCCTGATTGATTCCAGTCTAGCCATTGGTGCAAAAGTCTCATCAAAGTCAATCCCCTCAACCTGAGTGTAACCCTGAGCAACAAGTCTTGCTTTATTCTCGGTGACATCCTTCGCATCGACTTGTTCTTGTAGATCCACTTTGTACCAATGATGTTTGTTCCTTCTGGTCTAGGAACTAATTCCCATACTTCATGTTGCTTGAACTGGTTCAATTCATCTTGCATTGCTCCAATCCAGAATTCATCACTTAGAGCTTCTTTGACATTTTTTGGCTCTATCTTTGACACGAAGCAAGAGTTTGAGACAGTTTCTCTGGACCTTCTAACAACACCTTTGTTTGGATCTCCAATGATGAGATCCTTTGGATGATCTTTCTGAATTCTGATGGAAGGATCTTTGTTTGCTTCCTCGGTTCGATTTTGGTGGAGTAGAGTAGGTACATCTTCCTTATCAAGTACTTGAGGTGATGTCTCAAACCATGTCTCAACATCATATGGGACATTGTGTTCCTGATGATGATCATCAACAATGACATTAATAGACTCCATCATAACCTGGGTTCTGGAGTTGAATACCCTATATGCTCGCTATTAGTGGAGTATCCCTAAAATGCCTCCATCACTCTTAGAGTCCATTTTCTCCTTTGATCACGATCCGCCGAATATAGCATTTGCTACCAAACACATGGAAATATTTCACGCTTGGTTTTCTTCCTTCCATAGTTCATGAAATTCGGCGCAGATACTTGATGTCACGAGAATGTTATGACACAAGATTCGACACTATGCTAGCAATTCACGAAGAAATCTGAGCAAGAATAACACAATAAGTTGTTCACCTTCGGTTCAACAAACCTACATCCGGGGCTACCAAGTGGAGAAAGTTCACTATTAGCGATATCAATTGAAGACCCTACAGCCAACACACCGGTTGACGCCTTCTCACTTAATCACTACCCAATGACCCTTTTACCTAAGTCCTACTTAGATATGAGTTCTACTCACTCCCCTCAATCACGGTGATATCAACCTATTGACTAATTGAATTGTGAAGACACACTTCAATAAAATATCTTGATCTTGCTTCAAAGCTTCAATCAAGAGACAAACACTCGTGCTTTAAAGCTTTGAGTGATAAACTACCCTTACAGAAATCCTAGTCCAATGCACTTATCAATTGATAGTTGCTCACAAGAGAAACTAGAATTACAATACCAATCATACAAATCCTAACGATTACACAAAGTTGTTATCTCTTCAATACTTTCAAAGGCGCGACGGTTGTAAGGTTCTTTTCCTTTTATAGAAGCATCCTGAAACTTCAGTTTGGGCTTCCATAAAGATAGCTAGGGTTCACTTAATTTAATCCTAAAACATGGTCTTTTCAACAACCAATTTAGGTTTAATTAAGTTTAACCTAGCAGCCACGTGAGCATGCTTTCTAATAACGAAAAACAATATTTAGCACTCAACAAACTTCCCGAAAAATCTCAGAACAAGCAGTTTCGAGCAATGTCACACCGAATGTCATAACATCTATTATGACATCATCTTTTCTGAATTTCCATGACTTTAGCTTCGATTCGAGTTGTCTTTTAACATCCTTAGCGGTGGATTTATCTTCATCTCGAATGTCATGACATCCATCATGACATTGCTAAAGCCTAGTTTTACCAAACATAATGCCAACTTAAAAACACTAACAAACTCCCCCTTTGGCACATTTTGGCTAAAACTACCTAACACATCAGAGAACCTATGCAGCAGAAGACAATAAACTAGTTCTAAGCTTTCCTAAGCTTTCCTAAGCTTTAAGTAACTAGAACTTAGAGAAGATAAATTCTACCCATACAAAAATCCCACAATTCCCACAATTGCCCCATATACAAAATTTTTAAAACAGGCCATAAAATTTCAGGCCATACAATTCCCAAAGATACACTTCCCCAAAGTCCCATACTACTGTTAACACAGTAGTTCACAGTAGTTCTTCTCCCCCTTTTTAGCCATAAAGGGCCAAAGGAAACCATACAATTGCCCAAACTTTTAATCAAACAGTACCAGCAAGTATTTAAGGGTTACACATTTGTCAACAAAAATTACAATCATCCAAACAAAATTGAGAAAAGTAAACAGCACAAGAACAAGAAAAAAATAACAGGAGAGTTGACAAAGCAATGGGGCAAGGAGCAATATCTCAAGTGCTTTCTTCTCCAGAAGAAGCACTATGGAAGGAAGCATCTTCATAACCTTCTTCAGTACCAGCCATCTGAATATCATCATCTTCAGCATCATTATCAGCTTTCTCTTCATCCTCAACCTCTGTGTCTGCTCTAGTTGAGAGATCGCCTCTTCCGACTTTGCTTTCTTGCAAGTTCCTTGCAAGTTGCTCTTAGCACAACAATGACATTTGCCTTCGAGAATTTTCTTTGTGTTGAAGTCTCGCAGATGTCATGACAATGTCTGGGACATGCTTCCCTTGGAGCAGTTTGTAGTGGAAGCCAGGCGTAAGCTCTTTACGGTATCTCTTTCGGCTAGAATATCGGAATTGGTCGGTGATAATTCCACAGTAGGGAGGAAAGGCTATAGGTCCCTTGATTGCATAGCTTTCGGATGCTTGAGAGTTTGATCAAAGATGTAGGATCCATAGTCAAATGTAGCTTGAGTACCTCGCATATATAATCGCGATCCAATGGAGATAGTTGACTTGTGATTGGTTAGGACCCGCTAGCGCTCTATCTTATGTAGGATGGCAAATTTAACACTCACTTGCTTGAGAGTTTTCCCTTAGAGGCCACTGTCGACTTGATTTGCAGTGATGGTTTGACAAATCTTGTTGTCGTTTCCTCCGGCTGGTATTATCGACCTACCCAATCTGTTGATCACATTTGAGAAAACGACTTTCCTCCCTCTCACACGGTTGGTAGTCATAATTCCTATCCCCGGTCATTTGTGAGATTGACAATAAACTCTCTCACCAAAGCTTCATAAGTTTGAGAGCTTCTTCACTGCTTTCATCCCCGCCTCCTTAATCAGTTAACAATCTCCTTGCATTCTAAAGCACTCTTGTTGTTCTCTCTCTAGTGCAACCCTCTTTAAGAAAACATACTTCCACCTTCCGGACTTTCGGGATGATGGAATGAGATGTTATCAATTGCCACGCACCTTGGAAAGTTTTCCAAGAGTTGGCTTCTTTCTTGAAGGTATGTCGGTGACATTCTCCTCAACATCAAACTCGAGTCATGATCGACTCCGAGTTCGAGTTCCTTCCTCTTTTTAACAATAGGTGTCCACTTTTGTCTAGAGTCACCAAATTTTACTCTACATTTCTTTGTAGAGGTTCCATATGGAATACTTTTCATCTTATGCACATCTTCCACACCTTTTCTTTGAGGGCTCGTGAGACTTATTTTCCTTTCTTCTCATCATCCTCTTTGCAATGCTAGGATTAACATTGGCAATGAGGTCATTGTCTGAGAACACTTCATCCGGTCTATGACAAGGGTTTTATCAAATTCGAATCTTGAGCAGAGACTTTTCAAGATTATCACAGGTTTCTCCGAGTCTCTTCTAGGATACTATCGAGATATAGTCGATCGAAATACTCTTAGTGAAGATTCCTCAAGAACATCGTAAATCACATCTTCATTAGCGTAGGGTTTCATTACAAGCATCATTCATGCTTACTTTTTACAAGGATCAACAAGATTCTTGAGGAGAATCAACATGATCATCGATGTCTTGACATTCTCTGTGACATTCGGATCAACCGCTAAGCTAGGGCTAGGACTTTTCATTTAGAGGATTGAAACCCAGGCAGTTGGTCTTCATTGAGGATCACGGTTACCAATCTAGCAATGGCTATATATGACCCTAGACTCCTGTGTTTACCATTTACGAGGGAAAAGAGGATGTGCAAGTCTTACGAAGGTGATGCGTCCTTCTTGCATTCCTTGTACGCAATTTCTTGACCTTTTCGGGTGGCCATTCAGAGGAGTGATTCTCAGAGCTTCAACATGCATGTCATCAGTGTTTGCCCTAACTTCATCCATGGCAGGAGATGATGAACCAGATTTTTGAGAAGATGAAGATGATGAAGACATATTTTGCTGGAAGATTTTGAGGAAATGAGAGCTAGAACGGCAGAGGTTTTGAAAGTTTCTTTTAGATGAAGGAAATATGATACTTTCAAAAGAAGAAACTATTATATGAAGGGGTCTCTTCCTATTCTTGGACCTTTTAAAAATAAGAGGAAAATACTTGAATAACCTACTTATAAATACTTGAAGGAAAAGATCCTTTCCATTCCTTGTTGTATGCAAGGTTAATTGCTACAATTTCTCATTTGGACAATTACCCAACTTGCTCCTTAACATTTCAAATGGCTAGTCTCAAGCATTTTAGTAAAGTGTCACGACAATGTCATGACATCTGTATGACATTGTATTCAACAAGATCGCTTCATCCAGATCATCGAGAACAATTGCTACCGGTGCTATGTGATAAGTCTCAACATTGTACAGAATACGGTTTTGCTTCTTGCGACCCAAGAAAGGATGGTTTCTCAAGATGAGCCATCCTTCAAAAGAGCTTTCACAAGCATTTATCAACACTTTCTCCACTTATTTTCTTGAGCAACTTCAAGTGTGTAGGAGCATGAGTCCTTTTATGGCTGACATTCTTCATCCCAATCCTCTTGACAATCCTCCTTGCATATTTGCTCTGTGAAGGATGTGTTGAGACTTCCATTATTGTGTCTGACATTCCTCCAGATACTATGTTATTAACATAGACGGATGCCACCATGATCTTTTTCCCTCTGACTGGAAGAGTTTCATTCAGGACTCCTCTCATGTATCTTTTGACAATAAGACACTTGGTTATCCTTTCATGCGAGATCCTAGTACTTTGCTTCAGTACCTTACAAGTGGTCAGGTGTCTAGACATGGAGAGTGACATTCGACTTCTGCTCATCTATACTTACCACATTTTCCTTTTGTCTATGACCAATCTTGGTATCCTTGACTCCCCTAAACCGATCCTTTTCATGCTTCCGAGGTGTGGATGACGGATACTTGCGCACAACTTTACTTCCTCTTCATCTTTGTCTGTGGGACTCATAGAGGACAGTGGTGCTTCGATTCCCACTTGTAGCGGTTGTCCTTTGATCGACTCTCTCATAATCACTACTTGATCATCATTGATTACAAGACATTGGACTTAGTGAAGTTGACTATGAGACCCATATCACATGGTGACTTATGCTAATGAGATTTGCGTCAAATCTTTTACCAAGAACACTTCATTCAGTTTGGAACTTGCACGGTTTGAGTTTCCAATACCTTTGATTTCTCCTTTAGCCCCATCTCCAAAAGTAACAAAAGACAGAGTGAGGTTTAACATCTTTAAGAAGATTTCTTTCTCGCCTGTGCTTGGAACACCCAGTCAAAGTACCAATCTTTCTTGGTAGACACACTAAGAGAAGTGTTAGCTACCGGGGCTTCTTCTTCCATTGTTGAGTATGATACCTGGTTTTAGGCTTCACATAAGACCCTTGATTAGGATATCCATGAAGTCTCAGTAAAGATTTTATGTGACCAAACCTTCCACAATAATGACATCTCCATCTTTGAAACTGTTTGTTCATGTTTCTATGATTTTGATGTTGCACCCAATGTTGTGACATCTGCTTTGACATTGGTCTATTAGGTGCATTCTTCCTTTGTTATAGACAAACTTCTTAGTCTTCATATACCCGTGGCGGACTGCTCACGGCTTGTGGTATGACATCTTCTTTGTCATTGACTTCCTGTGTTTGTTCCATTCCGGTTATTTGCAAATCTCTTTGCGATACATAGCTGAGCGGACACATTTCTGTTTTGGGTTGTGACACCTTTGACATTGTTTTCCTATGTCTCTTCTTCTTAATCTCACCAACGGGTTGTTTTTCACCACATATCCTAGACCATGCTTATTTCTGCATTCGTCAAGTCAAGAATTTCTTCCAACTTATCGATCGGATGTCAACATTTTGACAGACTTAGACATCGATCAAGTTTGAATTCAGATAACAATATCACTATTGAGGTGATTTATAGTGGTGTGTTTTCCTCTTTCTCACCTTCAACTTCATATTCTCGCCCAACTTCTCAATCGCCTTTTACGCTCCTCATTTTCGACATGCTTCACCATTTTTATACGACCGTCATGTAGTTTTCAAGAAGCTCTTCAAATGTCACTTCCTCATCACTAGAATCCATATCGAGTTGTACACTCGAGAGAAGCAGTGACAAGTTTGGCACCTTCTTCCTCAGATTCACTTCCGAATCACCATCGGACAAGTGATGACCATCCCTTTCTTTTGTTTCTTTAGAAAGGTAGGACATTCACTCTAATATGTCCAAATCCTTCACATTCATGACATTGGACTTTCTTGTCTTGACTTCCTTTTCCTCGACTTGGATCTTCTGCTTGAGTCATAAGATTTGTTAATGTCGATGGAATGTCCTTGACATTTGACCTTGACTTTGGATCAATCCTCTGATCGGTTTGTTGAACTGTCTTCCAAGCATGGCAATAGCTTGATATCTTCTCTTCATCTTCCACCTTGCATCCTTCTTGATGTTGGATACAAGTGCTATGCTCTTGTTTTTCTTGTCACAGTTTCACCGATTCCCATCTCAAAAGTCATAAGGGATCCAATAAGTTCTTCAACCTTCAAGGTGTTGATGTCTTGAGCCTCTTCTATTGCGGTGACTTTCATTGCAAATCTCTTAGGCAAGGATCGAGAATCTTTCTCACGCTTCTCTTCGACATCTTTTCACCAAGTGCTCCCGAGGCATTGGCAATTTCAAAATATTCATGTGAAATTCATGAATATTCTCATCTTCCTTCATCTTCAAATTCTCAAATTTGGTAGTGAGCATCTGAAGTCTTGACATCTTCACCTTGGATGTTCCTCATGAGTAGTTCGAGAGTGTCCCAAACATCCTTGGCAGCTCACATTGATGAACCGATCAAGATATTCTGTCAATACCATTGAACAAAGCATTCAATGCTTTAGAGTTCCCAAGATCTAGCTCTTCTTCCTCTTTGCTCCATTCCTCCTCGTGTTTCAAGACAAGAGTGCCATCTTTCTCAAGCTTGGTGGGATGTTTCCATCCTTTATCTCTCCAAGCTTTAATGTCCACCGACCTTAAGAAGGCAACCATACGAGGCTTCCAAGAATCATAATTAGACCCATCCGAATAGGTGGTCTTCCTCCAAATCCTCCTTCTTTATCCATTACGCCGTAAACTATTATCCCTAGATCTCACCGGAAATAACAAGCGTGGTGCCCTCGATGCCAATTCACATTCTGGCAGCAGATACTTGATGTCAGAGAATGTTATGACACAAGATTCGACACTATGCTAGCAATTCACAGATAAATCTGAGCGATAAATAACACAATAAGTTGTTCACCGGTTCGGTTCAACAAACCTACATCCGGGGCTACCAAGCCAGGAGAAAGTTCACTATTAGCAGATCAATTCAAGACCTACAACCAACACAGTTGTGACCTTCTCACTTAATCACTACCCAATGACCCTTTACCTAAGTCCTACTTAGATATGAGTTCCTACTCACCCCTCAATCACGGTGATATCAACCTATTGACTAATTGAATTGTGAAGACACACTTCAATAAAATATCTTGATCTTGCTTCAAAGCTTCAATCAAGAGACAAACACTCGTGCTTTAAAGCTTTGAGTGATAAACTACCCTTACAAATCCTAGTCCAATGCACTTATCAATTGATAGTTGCTTGGCTCACAAGAGAAACTAGAATTACACAATACCAATGTTACAAATCCTAACAAGACACAAACACAAGTCGCTATCTCTTCAATACTTTCAAAGCGCGACGGTTGTAAGGTTCTTTTCCTTTTATAGAAGCGGAAACTTCGTTTGGGCTTCCATAAAGATAGCTAGGGTTCACTTAATTTAATCCTAAAACATGGTCTTTTCAACAACCAATTTAGGTTTAATTAAGTTTAACCTAGCAACCACGTGAGCATGCTTTCTAATAATGAAAAACAATATTTAGCACTCAACAAACTTCACGAAAAATCTCAGAACAAGCAGTCTGCGATCGAATGTCACCGAATGTCATAACATGCTATGACATCGGTCTGTTCTGCAATTTCCAACGACTTTAGCTTCTAGTTCGAAATGTCTTTTAACATCCTTAGCGGTAGGATTTATCTTCATCTACGAATGTCATGACATCCATCATGACATTGCTAAAGCCTAGTTTTACCAAACATAATGCCAACTTAAAAACACTAACAATATGGTGGAGGAAGTTCTTCTTAAGGTGACCTGTTGTGAACATATTGTATTCATAACTTCAAAATGAATAGGAAGTTTCTTAGCATGAATCATTGCTCGGCGATTCTGATAGTCCTATTCTTTCTTTCCACAACCCCATTTTGTTGAGGTGTTATAGGAGAAAAAACTCATGATTGATCCTCGAGGGTAATTCATCAAACTTGTTGTTCTCAAATTCCTTTCCATGGTCACTTATTACGACAATACAACTTTCCTTCTCTCTTTGAAGTCTTTTGCATAACTCTTTAAAGGCATCAAACACATCGATTTTTCTTTGATGAAGTTTATCTCGTAACTGGAGAAGTCATCCACAACAACATAAGCATATCTTTTTCCACCAAGGCTTTCAACTGCATAGGCCCCATCAAGTCCATGTGCAGCTCCAAGACTTTAGAAGTGGTCGATGTCTAGACATTGGGTGTGACATTCTGGTTTTCTTTCCAACCTGACACTCACCACAGACCCTTCCTTCATCAATATGGAGTCTTGGTATCCCTCTGACAGCCTCCATAGAGATGATCTTTTTCATTCCTCTGAGATGCAGATGTCCAAGTTTTTGATGCCATAACTTTACCTCCTTTTCATCTTTGTCTGTAGAGAACACAGAAGAGAGGTTGGTGTTCTCAGATTCCCACATGTAGCAGTTGTCCTTTGATCTGATTCCTCTCATAACTACTTCTTGTTTATCATTGATTACAAGACATTCAGACCTAGTGAAGTTGACTTTGAATCCCATGTCACATAGTGTTGGCTAAAGATTTTGATATCTATGATTCGAATAGGAATCATTAAGCTCGAAACGAAACAATATCAGTATTCGTTGGAACAAAGGGAATGTCATGATTCAGAATGAAAGAATTGGCTCTTCGAATAGACATACTGAAACTTGGAGCTTCGAATAGCAATTATGATGATACATATAAAAGGAGCTTCGAAGTGGTAGTAGCGTGGTGTTTAAGAAGTGAGTTCGAAACGAAAGACAGTTCAGATATTTGAAATTCAAACATGAGCGGGATAAATGGAAGTTCGAATATGCGCGCTGGAAACGGTTCGAAGACGTGGAAGCTAGAGAAGCATAGTGTTCTACATGTCTGAAACGTGGCAAGATCTCATAAGTCAGACCGTTATGGTCGAAATAGTATAAATAGAAGTCTTAGTGTTAGGATTTTGTGTGTCATATCTATTGTACTAAAATTCAGTAACATTCAAAATACCACATGGCTAGGGAAACAAATGCTCGAATGATGTACGTATGATTGCACCAAGATTTTTATTATTCAATAATGCATATTTATCTTTCTAGTTTATCTTTATCTTGCATCAATGTCTTTTAAATTCTTTACATTCAAAGTCATTTAACTTTCCTTGCATTTAAACGCTTTTCTTCCATTTCGAAATCCTTTACTTTTCTGAAACTTTTATATTAACGCTCTCATTTTCCATAAAGCTTTTACATACTTGTTCTTACATTCATGTCTTTTACATTTCATGCTTTTACTTTGAAAGTCTTTTACATTTAAAAGTCATTTAAGCATTCCTGCATTTATACATTTTCTGCAATTCGAAATCTTTATGCTTTTACTTGTTCAAATTAGTTTTATACTACTTTACTTGATCATGTTATTAAGTCCTTGAACATCATAATCAAAACACACTTGAACATATATAAAACATTCAAAAACAAGTCTTGAACATGAATCCTTATTTTAAGTTTACACAAACGACCAATACCCCATAGGATCAATCTAGTCGATCCTGCAAGTTACCAAAGGGATTGAATAACAGTCATAACGCTTATTTGATAGTTTGGAGGACTAGCGGTTGTTTCACCAGAAATCACTGTGAACACATAGCTGACTTATGCTTATGAGGTTAGCAGTCATGCCTTTTACCAGCAACACTCCATTTAGATTTGGAACTCCAGAGCAGTCCAAGTTTCCAACACCTTTGATTTCTCCTTTAGCTCCATCTCCAAAAGTAACAAAGCTGGTAGAATGAGGTTTGACATTATTCAGTAGGTTTTTTATTCCAGTCATATACTTGGAACACCCACTGTCAAAGTACCAATCTTCCTTTGCAGACACTCAGTGTGAGCTATCAATGTTGCAGTCTTCTTCTTCCACTTTTGAGTGTAGGGTACCTTGATGTTCTTAGGCTCAACATAGGGAGTCTGATTAGGGTATCCATGTAGCCTATAGCAGAAGGGTTTTATGTGTCCAAACCTTCCACAATGGTGACATCTCCATCTTTGAAACTTCTTATTCATGTTTCTCGATCTCGATGTTGACCCCAATGTTGTGACATCTGTTTTGACATTGGCTTATCAGTCTGTTCTTCTTCCTGTTATCAGCAAGTTTCTTTGCATCACATGTCCGAGCGTGAACATTTCTGTTTTAGGTTGTGACATCTGCTTTGACCTTGGTTTCCCATGCCTCTTCTTTTTCTTGTCACTAATGTTCCTTTTCACCACATATTCTAGACCATGCTTATTTCAAGATTTTGTCCAAGTCAAGGATTTCTTCCAACTTATCGGCCGTGGTCGCATCTTGACAAACTTAGTCATATGATCAAGCTTGGAATTCAACACTATAACCTCACTGTTGAGATGACTTATAGTGGTTGTATTTTCCTTCTTCTCGCCATTTTACGCCTCCAACTTCTCAATCGACTTTCTCTTTTCATTTTTGACATACTTCACCGATGCGACTTCTTGTAGTATCAAGTTCTTCAAAAGTCACTTCCTCATCACTAGAGTCATTATCAAGATTGCCACTTTCGGAAGGTGCGGTGTGTTTGGTGATTCTCTTGAGTCACTACTTGATTCACCATCGACAAGTCACCCATTCCTTTCTTTTGTTTCTTTAGAAATGTGGGACATTCAGCTCTAATATGTCCAAATCCTTCACATCCATGACATTGGATTTCACTGCCTTGACTTCCTTTTTCTTCTGACTTGGATCTTCTGCTGGAGTCATAAGATCTACTGATGTCAGATGCAATGTCCTTGACATTTGACCTTGACTTTGGATCAATCCTCCTGATGAGTTTGTTGAACTGTCTTCCAAGCATGGCTATAGCTTCATATATCTTCTCTTCATCTTCCACCTTGCATCCTTCTTCAGTATTGGATACAAGTGTTATGCTCTTGTTCTTTTTGTCAACAGTTTCACTGATTCCCATCTCAAAGGTCATAAGAGATCCAATAAGTTCTTCACCTTGGTGTGATGTCCGAGCCTCCTCTTGCGTCACTTTCATTGCAAACCTTTTGGGCAAGGATCCGAGAATCTTTCTCACCAGCTTTTCTTCTGACATCTTTTCACCAAGTGCTCCTGAGGCGTTGGCAATCTCCAAAATATTCATGTGAAACTCATGAATAGTCTCATCTTCTTTCATCTTCAAATTCTCAAATTTGGTAGTGAGCATCCAAGTCTTGACATCTTCACCTTGGATGTCCTCATGAGTAGTTCAGAGTGTCCCAAACATCCTTGGCCATTTCACATTGATGGACCATCAGAAGATTACATCAATACCATTGAATAGGGCATTCAATGCTTTAGAGTTCCTGAGCTAGCTCCTCTTCCTCTTTGCTCCATTCCTCCTCGTGTTTGGCGTAGTCCCATCTTTCTCAAGCTTGGTGGGATGTTTCCATCCTTTGTCGCAGCTCCAAGCTTTAATATCCACGATCTTAAGAAGGCAACCATATGTGGCTTCCAAGAATCATAATTAGACCCATCCGAATAGGTGGTCTACCTCCAAATCCTCCTTCCTTATCCATTACGCGTAAACTATTATCCCTAGATCTCACCCGAAAATGTGGTGCCCGCTCGATGCCAATTGAAATTCACGGCAGCAGATCGTGATGTCACAGAATGTTATGACACTTATCGACACTGCTAACAATTCACACAATAAATATAAACAGAGAAGAACACAATAAGTTGTTTACCCAGTTCGTGTCTAATCGCACCTATCCGGGGCTACCAAGCCGTGGAGGAAATTCACTATTAGTAGAATTAATTCGGAATAAACCAACTAGTTTATCTCCTTCACTTAAAACCTACCCAATGCAACTTCAACCTAAGTCCTACTTAGATCCGAGTTCCTACACTCCCCTCAATCACGATATCAACCTATTGAATAATTGAATTGTGACACACTTCAATAAACTATCTTGATCTTGCTTCAAAGCTTCAATCAAGAGACAAACACTCGTGCTTCAAAGCTTTGAGTGATAAACTACCCTTACAAACAAATCCTAGTCCAATGCACTTATCAATTGATAGTTGCTTGGCTCACAAGAGAAACTAGAATTACACAATACAACTGTTCTCTCTAACAGACAAATAACAACTCGCTATATCTTCAATAAATTTCGAGGCCTGATGTAAGGGTTGAATTCCTTTTATAGAAGCATCCGAAACTTCGCTTGGGCTTCCATAAAGATAGCTAGGGTTCACTTAATTTAATCCTAAAACATGGTCTTTTCAACAATCAATTTAGGTTTAATTAAGTTTAACCTAGCACCACGTGAGCATGCTTTCTAATAATGAAAAACAATATTTCAACAAACTTCCGAAAAGTCTCAGAAAAAGATTCTGCGAGCAGAATGTCACATCAATGTCATAACATCTATGACATCGACTTTTCTAATTTCAGCCTGACTTTAGCTTCCGGAGTTGTTCTTTAACATCCTTAGCAAGTAGGATTTATCTTCAATCTCTGAATATCATGACATTTATCAAGACATTGCTATAGCCTAGTTTTACCAAAATTAATGCCAACTAAAAACACTAACAGATGTTATGGTTAATATGTGATGACTAAGGTGTCTTTGAAAAGACATGAAAGACAAATTATTGTATCCCCTAAAGGTTATTTGGATTGAGTTGATTGGTGATACATGGAAGGAATCAAGTTGATTGATGATTTGTGACCGTCGTGATCTGATTGTTTCAATTTATTAAGGATAATAACTTGATGCTTTCTATGAATGGTGCGTAATTATGGTATAAGACTGAAACATCAAGTTGTCACATGAGTCAAGTGGGAGATTGTTGGATTAATTATTAATTAATTTGGTGTGACTCATGTAAATAATATTTGGCTTAAATAAAAGACACCTAAATGTGATGATTATTTTGGTAGATGGATAATTAAGTCAATGGGGTTTAATTTTCAATTTAAAAATTCAAATCCCTCTTCTCTCTCTTCATAACTGTTGGGACATGACTCTTGAGATATAATGTGTCTGTTGGAATAAAGTGTGTATAAAAGGACATCTTCAGACAATCAACACCAATTTTTTCTCATTCCTTCTCATTTTCTCACAAATACAAAAGTATCTTCATCATCGAAGATACACAAAAGGAAAAAGAAAAAGAAAAGAGAACAATCAAGACAAGAATTAAGAACCGACAAGAATCATCAATATGGATTCGGATACGTTTTCACTGTTTATTATAAAAATTAGAACACCGTAAAAATCATAATATCAAGATCCAAAACATTAAATCTTCTTGAAATAAAGATACTAGACAACATTAAATGGTAATTAAAAAATTTTGTATTATAAAATGATAATTAAATAAAACATATTGAATATATACCATAAACATGCATGTCGACGCAGTAACGACTTTTCATATACTTTAACCTTTTGTATCTTTTTCTAATGTTTCACAAGCTTCCATTTTTAGCAGATTTTTGCTTTGTTTTATTATTGTATAAGTCAATAAGTCAACTACTCTTGGGCAACCATCATGTTCTTATCTATCAAAATTTTCTCCACCAGTTGCTCCCAATCATTTTAGCGCGTAGTGAGCAGACAAATTTGAAAATTGTAACAAATTATTATTTTCATATCTTCTATTTCTGATTCTTATGAACTTTCTTTAGTATGCATGCAGCATGCACCCTCACTATTCCTCTCTCTATATATATTGCTTAATCTTTCATATGCTTCTTCACAACACTTCCTTAGCTTCTCTGCTTTGTTAGCTTAAAGCTATAAAGATTTATAGATTTAAATCTATGGCTGCATTTACTAAATTATGTGGCTCTCTCTATTATTTCTCTCTTAGCTTGTTGCACCAATGCACAACTTGTTAATAACTTCTATGCAAAGACGTGCCTAGCCTCGAAACCACTGTACGCAATACAATGACCAGTGCTATCAAAAATGAATCCAGGATTGGTGCTTCTATACTTCGTTTGTTCTTCCATGATTGCTTTGTTAATGTAAGGCCACTTTAATATGATTCTACCACTTAGGTTATGATTTTTTAGAATAAAAAACTATATTAACATGTTCGAATATTCTCTTGTTAGGGGTGTGATGGATCAATCTTATTAGATGATACTGCCACATTTACTGGTGAGAAAAATGCATTACCTAACCAAAACTCAGTTAGGGGTTTCGAAGTGATTGATGCCATTAAAACCAGCGTTGAAGCTTCTTGCAATGCCACTGTTTCTTGTGCTGATATCCTAGCACTTGCAGCAAGAGATGGAGTTTTTCTGGTAAATAAAGAGATAATTTTGATTAATATTCTACTTTCTGAATCTCAATAACTCATTTAAATTAGTTTATTTATAGCTCGGAGGACCTTCATGGATAGTGCCACTTGGAAGAAGAGATGCAAGAACAGCAAACCAATCTGCAGCAAACACCCAAATCCCTTCACCATTCTCTGACCTATCTACCCTCATTTCAATGTTTACAGCCAAGGGTCTAACTGCAAATGACCTCACTGTCCTTTCTGGTGCACACACGATAGGCCAAGCAAAGTGTGTATTATTCAAAACTCGCATATACAATGAAACCAACATTGACCCAAACTTTGCAACCTTAAGAAAAACAACTTGTCCTTTATCTGGCGGTGACACTAATTTGGCACCTCTTGATACTCTCACTCCGACTACTTTTGACAATAATTACTATAAAAATCTTGTTGCTAAGAAAGGACTATTCCATTCTGATCAAGTTCTTTTCAATAATGGATCTCAAGATAGTGTGGTTAGCCGTTATAGTACTAATAGTGCTACTTTTCTTAATGACTTTGCTACTGCTATGATAAAGTTGAGTAGAATCAGTCCTCTAACTGGAAGTAATGGGGAGATCAGAAAGAATTGCAGGCTTGTTAATTGATTTTGGATTGGAGGGCATATTAGCAATTGAATAAATTATGTGTCACTTAAGGGATCTTGGACACATTTGCAATTATAGTATTGGTGTTTTATTTTATAAGGTCAAATAGTATACATGCACCTTTTAGTGTGTAGAAGTGGAAATTGAAAGGTCAAAGTTACATATTAATACTTCAGCTATGTTTCTGTATGCAGTTATCAACTGAAGTGTATTTATCAACTGAACTGTAATATTGTTGTACTAGAATGTACTCATGAATGAATCAAAGTACTTTTGTGTTGGAATCAAAGGTAAATCAATTTAAAAACAACTTATTCTATTATTACATTTATATACTCACCCCTTTGTATACTATTACTAACTACAAATCATTGGTGATTAGTTTATAGCACACATATGACCTAATATTTCAATAACTCCATTCAAGGTCAACGGAAATGATTACTACGAATAAGAAAGAATTTTTTTTCAAACTACCATATATTAAGAATGATTATGTCAGACACAAATATTTCATGAAAAACTCTTTTGTGAAATATATTTTGATCGCATTCGAGCAAAAAAAAGTTTCTTGCTACTCGCGCATGAGAGAGATGAATGTTGTCTTGAGCTTCGTGTTGCAATGGATAAAACGTCATGTTTAGATCGAGCAAAAAATGTTTCTTTCTACTTGAGCATGGGAGAAATAAAGCATTGTTTGTGGTTTGTGTTGAAATAGATAAAATATTGTTCGTTTATGAAAAAGTTTTTCCGTCTCTCTAATGCGAAAAAAATAAGTTTGATTGATTGGAGTTGTTTTAAGTGGACAACGAGAATTCGGAGCAATAAGACATACTCCTACCACTCTTTTATTTCGAGGAGCAAGTGGATTTTGATGGAAGACAAATATTAGAATCAATGAGGCATATGCTCTCTGTAACACTCTAATTCTCAATTCGACATAACATACGATAATACGATAAATCAACACCACAATTAGAGTGCTACATATGATTGCGGAATTTGTTGCGAAGAATAATTTACGTGTATATCTGCGGAGTTTCCTATGAATTTGTTAAATAAAATAAAATTTTTTACAGAACCATTTTCCCCAAAAAATTCTGCAGAAATACTTACTGATTTTACTGTAAAAATTATATTCTAAATAAAAAATAAACTGTACTGGAAATTTTTCAGCAGATTTTACTACAAAATTTATATGTAGTACACTAACCAAACTACATTAGAAAATCCACAAGTATTTTCGCAGAAAATCTTCCTGTGGATTTATTTTTTTTATTATATTTTATATTTTTTATAATTAAAAAGTATTGTGAAATATTTTTGTATTAAAATAAAATGGTTTTTTTTCAAAAAAGATAAATAGATTTAAATATTACTAAAAATAATAGTAGTATTTTAATTTTACAATTTTTTTTATTTATATTTTAGTGTATAATTCAAACTTAATTTTTTAAAGATAATTTTAGTACATATTAGTCTCATGAGGTTAACAAAGATGCATTTATAGTTGATATGATAGTGCAATGATAATTGATATGATAGTATATATAGGATTGATAGTTGATATGATAGGTTGTTGTTATAGTTTTGTAATCTCTACCATTGTTTAGGCTAGATTCTATCTAGCAATTCAATTGGATGTGTTTTTTTTCTCTTTCTCTCTTTATCTTACTCTTTTGAAGATTCATAGCTTTCACTAATTTGTTGGTTATTTTGTGTTATAGAAAATTATATTTAATCTTTATTTAACTATTATAAAAAACTTATTTTCAAAATTCTACTTTAATAATAATGTTTATGGAAAATTATATATGATTTCTTATTAAAATATGACATTTTATATGAAATTTTAAATTTATAAATTACTTTAACTATTTTTTATTATACATGCAATTTTAAAAATCCAATTTTTTATATATTTTATAACTGTTGATATTTATAAAATTGGACTGAGATTTTTAATTCTTATATTATAATTTTATTAATTAGACTAAATTTTATTGGATGAATTAATTAAAATATTCAAAAGGTGGACATATTTTATTTGATTCATCATGATCATTGATTATTGAATAGTCTCACAAAATAGTAATTTTATTTACAATTTTACAAATATTCATTAATGAGTGTTAAATAGTTTTATCAATTTACTTTTATTTATTGTACACTCATTTTATATAGATTATTTTGATAAAATTAATTCATAAGAAAAAAAATTAAGAGCCGTGTGTTTTGCCAATGACGCTGATTACCTCTCAGATGAACTTGATTTCTCTGCTTACTCTCTTCGTCCCAATCGTCGCTTACTTCAAGAAGATGACGGCGATTTTGCCGACGAGAGGATTTACTTGCTTCACTTTCACCTAATCAATCTTCAATCTCTGTTTTATGGTATACTATTCTCAACATTTCCTATCAATTTTCTTCTTCTTTTAAACTAGTTATTAGTGTGTTATTGAATAAATGTTGATGTCTATTTGTTAATTTTTCAGGTACAAGTATGAATTTCCTTTCCTTGAAACAAACAATGTAGTGACCGTAGATGACAATCGTGTAGGACCACTCTACAAGCATGTTTTTCCACCGGCGTTAGCTCCATGGCTTTCAGGAATGATGTTCATTTTCATGTCGACCAAACATTAATGTTCTGTTGTTTGTGATATTGTGTGCAGTTTGTGTAGTGTTCGATATCACGTGTAATTTGGATCTTGTTAATTGTCCATATTCAATTCAAGTCTACAACAAACATTTTCCTCATTTGATAGCTCCTAACTAACAACCCGATTGCTTTTTTTGTTTTTTGTTTTTTTTTTTTGCAGATTCAGTTCAACACAGAAGAAACATTTTCCTCATTTTAATAATCAATCGAACATAATGGTAACTCACCACTAGATTAATATTTGAGAACTTGATTGTGTTTTGCATTGCTTAGGAAACCATTTTAAATTTAGTAGTTTCTTTTTATATCTTGACCTCAGTATTTATTTCTTGTCAACTTATTGTCAAACCTCACACCTTATTATATATTTCCGATAAGATTCACAACCTGGCCTTAGTAGAACATATAGAATACAGCGTGAGGAATCATTGAGAGTCTGACATTCATATTTTTTTCTTACTAGAAAGAATGCCCGTAAAGGAAGCAACGAGATTAATTGTAATGTATAGACCTGGTGCTATGGTTGCCACTATAAGATGCATATTTATTTGTCATAACATTCACGATAAAAGCACCCGCCATTTAGATCCAGACTCGCATCCGCTCATAAATTCGTTCGGAGTTAAAATTTGTTCTCCCACTCCCAATAAATAACGGGTTTCTCTGCATCCGCCCGAATAAAATTTAATTTTTTATTTAATTTATATTTTTTTAATAAAGATAAAAATCAATAATTAAACTAAATAATTGATTATTTTAAAAGTATTTTTAAAGTTTGATATTTTTATTTAAATTTGGCTTAAATGCACTTTTAGTCCCCTATATTAATTTATTTAATATTTGAGTCCCCTTATAAAAAAAATCAACTATTAGGTCCCACAATATCATATTTTATTGGTGGTCCCCCATAACAAAATGGTTTAATTTGTATATGTGACATTGAAATTACTAAGTGACATTTTTTTAATTGATGTTACGTCATTAAAAATATTTAAAATTTTATTATTTTATTATTTAAAAAATATCTTTATAATAATTAAATATTTTTAATTATGTTTGTTATTTTTGTTTTTAAATATTAATTTAGAAATTATATATTATAAATTCCAAACTCCAGTTGCGGTTTCAATCCATAACACATATTTATAAATCGATTCAGAAATTGAACGCTGAATTCAAAAAAGTGTCATTGTATTGCAATAAACCTATTGCACATAGAGAGGATTGAAGACCGATGGTTTGGGAAAGATGTTGTTGACGAATTTCTATTTGTTCTTGGAAACCAATGTAATGTGCATTGATCTTGAACAAGTATGGTATTTTTTATTGTCCAATAGAGGAGCAACAAGGATGAGCGTTGAACTTTTATTTGGATGAAGATAATAAGGGTTTGCGAGTTCGTCGTGAAATCAGAGAAGCTTTGGTGATCCATAGTGAATTGATTGAAAAGAAAAGGAAATATAAAGGTTGTGGCGATGATAATTGGTGAAAGAAATCGATGAAGATGCAACCGATACACGAGAAAGCAATCAGACACGAGTGAAAATGGTCACTAGAGCTCATTCAGCTCAAATACCATGTAGATAAGAGAGAAAGTAGCTCATTAGAGGAGAAACATTCCATGTGTTGTAAACTATATATTATTATCTCTATTGAATCAATATTGAACGTCAGATATTTACCTGCTATTATAGGGGGGAAAGGGGGAAAATACAAGCTAACTCTAATTAACTTAATACAACTGTTAATAATAGAAATAATTAACAACTAACTCCATTATTGTTATTGTTGATAAGAATTAAACCCATAAATATCAACAGAAATAACAAAAAGTTCAAAACATAAGTGTCCAAATAAAAATAGATTCACAATGATGGAACAAAAGGCAGAGTACTCGATAACTTCATGACCAAATGCATTGATCATGAGATAAATGCAAAGTTAAGAAAAAATATGTTGTTGATAAAAAGTAAGGTAAATTATAGAGTGTGGCACATGCCACGTACCTCTAAATTCAAATCTCCTTAACGTTAAACCCAACTTTATCTCTCGTATTCTTTAATTTAATTAAATACCGATACCCTTAATTAATTAAATAGAATAATTTAATGTCATACCATTTTCTTATTGTTATTTATTTTAAAATAAATTAAAACATAAATAAAATTTACTAATACCCAACTAATTATCATGGGATCTAAAATTTACTATCTAAAAAACATAATTATTGAGTCTTACACCTTCTCAAAATCCACTTAAATAATCAGACTTTTTTTGTTAATCTAAACTCGGATTCTTGCGAATAAAAAACTTCCTAGACAAAAAGCATATTGAATATATACGATGAAACACTTTTTCACCTCTTTCAAAAAACATGCATCTTTTAAAAAACCCAGCAACGACGACTTCATACTCTTTGAAATATTTTTTTAACTTTTTCTAATGTTTCACATGCTTCCATTTTTTTGCAGCTTTTTCCTTTGTTTTATTATTGTATAAGTCAATAATTCAACTACTATTGGGCAAGCATCATGTTCTTATCTATCAAAATTTCTCCACCAGTTGCTCCAAAATATTAAGCGCGTATTGAGCAGACAAATTTGAAAATTGTGACAAATTATTATTTTCATATCTTCTATTTCAGATTCTTAATTATCAGCTACTTTTGTATCCATGCAGCATGCATCGTCACAATTCCTCTCTATAAATAGCTTAATCTTTCATATGCTTCTTCACAACACTTCCTTAGCTTCTCTCCTTTGTTAGCTTAAAGCTATAAAGATTTATAGATTTAAATCTATGGCTGCATTTACTAAATTATGTGTGGCTCTCTCTATTATTTCTCTCTTAGCTTGTTGCACCAATGCACAACTTGTTAATAACTTCTATGCAACGACATGCCCTAGCCTCCAAACCACCGTACGCAATACAATGACCAGTGCTATCAAAAATGAATCAAGGATTGGTGCTTCTATACTTCGATTGTTCTTCCATGATTGCTTTGTTAATGTAAGTATATATAATTAATTAAGACTCTACAACTTAGGTTATGTTTTTTATTATATTTAAAACTATATTAACATGTCCGAATATTCTTTTGTTAGGGTGTGATGGATCAATCTTATTAGATGATACTGCCACATTTACTGGTGAGAAAAGTGCATTCCCAAACAAAAACTCAGCTAGGGGTTTTGAAGTGATTGATGCCATTAAAACCAGCGTTGAAGCTTCTTGCAATGCTACTGTTTCTTGTGCTGATATTCTAGCACTTGCAGCAAGAGATGGAGTTTTTCTGGTGTGTCACAATTTCTTTTTTAAGTTTTCTTGTGTTTTGTTTTCTACTATTATTTTGATTCATCATCGCGTCATCTAATTAATTCTCAATAATTTTTCTATATAGCTTGGAGGACCCTCATGGATAGTGCCACTTGGAAGAAGAGATGCAAGAACAGCAAGCCAAAGTGCAGCAAACAGTCAAATCCCTGGACCATCGTCGGACCTATCAACCCTTACTACCATGTTTGCAAACAAAGGTCTAACATTAAATGATCTCACTGTCCTTTCTGGTGCACACACCATTGGCCAAGCTGAATGCCAATTTTTCAAAACTCGCATATACAATGAAACCAACATTGACCCAAACTTTGCAACCTTAAGAAAAACAACTTGTCCTTTATCTGGCGGTGACACTAATTTGGCACCTCTTGATACTCTCACTCCAACTACTTTTGACAATAATTACTATAAAGATCTTGTTGCTAAGAAAGGACTATTCCATTCTGATCAAGTTCTTTTCAATAATGGATCTCAAGATAATGTGGTTAGCCGTTATAGTACTAATAGTGCTACTTTTTTTAACGACTTTGCTGCTGCAATGATAAAGTTGAGTAGAATCAGTCCTCTCACTGGGACTAATGGGGAGATCAGAAAGAATTGCAGGCTTGTTAATTGATTTTGGATTGGAGGACATATTAGCAATTGAATAAATTATGTGTCACTTAAGAGTAAAGTCATAAAAGTTGGCAGGATCTTGGACATATTAATATATCAGCTATGTTCTTGTATACAGTTATCAACTGAAGGCTATTTATCAACTGAACTGTAATTTTGTGTACTTATGAATGAATCAAAGTACTTTTATGTTGGAATCAAATAGAGCATTGTTCCTTTTCTTTTTCTTTTACTTCCTTACATCTTTTATAATGTATGTATGTTACATATATATGTTGATTTAATATACTTAGCCGGTTATATATGACTAATGATTTACGTAAATTAATTTGCAAAAAAACAACTTATTATATTTTCACATTTATATACTCACTCCTTTGTATACTATTACTTACTACAAATAATTGGTGACTACTTCACAGCACATATAACCTAATATTTCAATAAATCCAATATCAAACTCAACACAAATGATTACTACGAATAAGAATGAAAATAATTTTTTTATCAAACTACCATATATTAAGAATGGATAAGTCCACATCAAAAACTTTATGGACATAAAGACAATGTTCATTAATTATAAGTACTTCAAACTAAGACAATGTTCATTAATTATAAGTACTTCAAAACTTAACACATAAATTAGACACAAAAATAAATTTAGATGCATGTCTACTTGGCATCACTCTAATGTTGTAGCCATAATTAAGTAGGTCGGATTATGTATTTCATGGATACGGACCGCTCTGCAAATTCATCCATCCAATCTAATGTAACCCTTATTTTTATTCAACTCAGTCATGTACGGGTTCAATCCGAATTAACTCATTCAAACTCATTAATATTTGGTTCGTCGAATTTGAAGTTTTAAATCCACAAACCTGCGAATCCAACTGTTGACAACTACAGTAAAACGGCTCTCAAGCAAAAATTTGAGTAACTATCTTTTATCGTCTCCACAGATATCAGTGTTATTGATGTCATTCAATCGATATTATGTTTCAAAGCTTGTTTGTAAGAGTATACTTAAAGCGAAAGGAAAAAGAAATAAACAGAAATTAAAGATCTTGAAGAGGACGAGAACATGCTAGGATTGGTTTTCATAACTCAAAGATATGTCTTCAATCAGTCAGTTATACACAATCTATTTATTTCTCAATACCATCATGTATCGCTCACGTCGACATTCGTTTCCAAACACCAACAAGGTTTCAACCATATCGTTTGTGTCCAAAGCAATATGACGCATTAAAAATAAATACAAAAGTGAACATTAAGCCTAAAGATATGTCTAGCGTTCAGGACCTAACAAATGTTAAAGCATCGATACTGATTCCTAAACAGATTGCGTCTAACACGGAAACCAATTAACACAAATATACAATATACATATTAAACTGATTTATCGTGTGTGAACTTCTCAATCATTCGCTATTATTAAGAATCCTCTTGAAATCGATCGTGTCCAACCAAATGAAGAGGAATTTACCATAAGTAACTCAATCGTGTCCAACCAAGTTTTACGGTAACATTAACAAAAGGATACAAATGAATATTGAATTCCACCTCCGTGCCCAGAGTATGGTATTCAATAGTCAAAAATTATTGGATCGCAGGTTTTGAAATGGGTTTATCAAAGGGTTTTTCAAAAGATTCCCAAAACCTAGGGTTTACATAAACACAAATAAAATTAACAAAATCAAATAATCAATCGGTTCACATACAATAGAATCAAATTAAATACATATGAGTACAAGTTATTACGACTAAAACCAACACAGAAGAGATTCTAACCACTCATCGTCTCTAACCACGACGAAGGGGAAGTGAAGTGAGCGAAGAATCAACCGAGGTGTCCCACCAGGTAACTCAGATCCGACTCCAATCCGCAAGAATCAGCTTCTATGTTGTTTGTAGCACTTCTCTATCTCTCCAAAATATTTCTCAACTCCCTTTAGGTTGCCACCATGAAAAAAGATGTTGTGATAAAATCTGTATCAGATGAAAGTCATTTAGATCACCTTCACCAATCATTTGATAGAATGAGAAAACATGGATTGAAGATGAATCCTCTTAAGTGTGCCTTTTTTGTGCAGGCTGGAGATTTCCTGGCCTTGGTGGTCCATAAGAAGGGGATCAAAATAAATCAGAATAAAACAAAGGCCATTATTGAAGCGAAAGCTCCATCAACAAAGAAAGAGTTGCAATCCCTCCTAAGTAAGATAAACTTTCTAAGAAGGTTTATATCTAACCTAAGTGGTCGAACTCTCATTCCTCTCAAACAAGGAAATGTCAACTAGAATGAGGAGCATCAAGAGGCATTCGAAAAGATCAAACAGTATTTGGTGCATCCTCCCATCTTATCACCACCCGCTAGGGATATACCTATGAGATTTTACATATATAACAATAGGCAGTATGTTAGCCCAAGAAGACAATAATGGCATCGAAAGAGTCATTTATTATCTTAGTAGGATATTAAATAACGCAGAAACCAGATATAGCACTATAGAAAAGCTATGTCTCTGCTTGTATTTCTCTTGTACAAAGATTAAATATCATATAAAACCCGTTGACGTTTATGTTTCATCTCATTTTGATGTCATTAAACATATGCTTTCAAAACCAATTATGCATAGTCGAATTGGTAAATGGGCTTTAGCACTCACTGAGTATTCCTTAGACTTTTTGCCTTTGAAGGCTATGAAAGGTCAAGTAGTCTCAGATTTCATAGTAGACCACTCTGTGGTCGAAGATTCAACACTTAATTATGTTGAAGTACAGTCTTGGAAATTATTATTCGATGGATCAATCCATAAAGAAGGAAGTGGAGTGGAATTCTCATAATTTATCCAAGAAGAATTCATACAATGTTAGTAAACCCTAGAAAATTTTGAATGTTTGTGGAATTTTATCTTGGAGGAAGATTAAAAAACATAATGCACAAGCAAGATAAAAGATGCATGCAAATGAGATATGGTCACAAAAATGGCCTAAAAGGTGTTTTATGATTTTTATAAAATTGGGCAAAAACAACTCTATAAGAAGTAGATTCATACAACATTTCAGGATATTTTTGGTGGAATTGTTAGACCTAAGAAAGTCAAGAAACAAAACTCTAGAATTTAATTAGTGATTAAGACCCTGATTAATTCTAACAATTTAATTATCCATGCAAAAAAATGAAAACGCCAAGGAAAATTCATGATCGGAAACTACAAGTAAAATGAGGCCTAATATATTTTTTGGACAATTTTTGAATGGCTAAAAATATTTAAAACTAATTTGGAGAATAATCAAAATTAAATAAAATTTTAATGTAGAAACATCAATCTACACTTGTTATTTGTAAAATGAGCTGTGAAAAGATCTTGCTCATGTTCAATTATACAGTGCCACGTTATCATCCCTACCACATCATGCCCTAATTTTCTCTTTTTAGTTGAATACGATGAATTTTGAATCTTGATATCTTACTCGATTCTTAACGAAATGTGATGAATCTTGGGTCAAACATGTAGTACTCCTCGAGCACAGCATCATGCCATCAAATATTTCTCGAAATGATGCCAGAATTGAGGAGAAAAATGCTCATGAACATGACTATATGAACACGGATACAAGAATATGACTCTAACCACCTAATTTCAGACTCATCGTTCACGCTCGTTACTAGACCAAATCAAGCATTCCAAAGATCCAAATTGATCACTAAACTACAAGGAACATGCTTATGCTCTTAGATCATTCAAACTACGCATGATTACTCCATAAAACGTGTGTGAATGTATTGATTCAACAAGAATTTCGAACAAGTTTCAGAGCATAAAAATTCATGGCAAATCCCGAGCATACATACGTCAGATCTAATATTCGGCCAACTAAGTTATTTCTAACAAGATTTGAGGCCAAGAATCATGCTGAATGATGAAGATCCGAGTTCAAGAAACCTACCTCGAATTGGTAAAAAATAAATTCACCAGATGCCTCTGATCAAGTATAGAAACCCATTGCACTTGCTCTTTAACTCTTGAGGGTGATGAAACGAAGAAGAATGGAGCTCTTGGAGCTGAGAGCGTGAGAGTTTCAATTGAGAACTTCGAGATTGAAGAGAAAGATGCAGATCTTGATTCCGGTTGAAGTAGCGTGTGACCTTTGCTTTGGAGAGCTCAAAATACTTATATAGAGTGAAGAGGCAAGGGTATTGTGGTCACTCCATGGTTTTAAACCGTTGGAGAGAAGTTTGGGAAAACCTATCAAAAATGGAAGCAACCATGGCCATTTGTGTTTTGTGTTGAAAGGTTTACTCACACTGTGCATTTTGGCAATCTCTGAATGAATGGAATGAGGGTACGACGGTCTTATGTGATGAGCTGGCTCATACAGGCTTGTAGAGTAAATAATTGGATAAAATCCACTCACTCCAAGTATGGTAGGGATGCAGCGAGTATGCATGCATGACATGCTTTTGTCTAACTTTGATAAAACGAATAAAGATATAGAATAGCCCAAGGCCCAAACACGGATGCTAGCATGTGATAGAGTGGAATATATTGGTTCTGGCCACAAAACAAAGTCAGGGTAGACATCAAACTTAAGACTTATGAATACCTCAAATGGCTCGTGCATTTTCTAGGCTTGAAGGGCCTATAGGAAGGTCTCATGGAGTACATCAAGGTCATGCTTTGAATGATCAAAAAAGGTACTTGCATCATGGAGAAATTAGGTAGCAAAGTTTGAGAAAACCATCCGGACATCCTGGGCCTGCGCACGCGTGCGAAGCATGCATGACATACATGGCCAACCAGTTGTGAGACATCAACTTTGGGCATTCGTATCTTGATGAATTCATAACCAAATTGGATGATTCCAGGCTCAATAAATAACTCTCATGGAAAACTAAGATATGCACTCCTTGATTCTTCAAATTTAGGCTTGAGCAAAGAGAAAGCAGGACATAAAAATGGAACACCACGTGTTTGAGGAAATTACGTGCATGGCTGGCAAGGAGAAGGCAACTTTTCATGTCTTGTGCACTAAACTTCCAACTCAAATATCTCTCAAATGGTTCATTTTTGAGATTTTCCACACATTGACAATCTTATAGAGTTTTATTCAAGCTTTCCAAAAATGTATGATTTGCAATCATTGGATAAAAATTGAGCAAGATATGATGTGTCAAAGTTCTATAGGGCAAGGACTTGGCAAAAATTTTAACATTCAACTAACTTCATGAACAAGTTAACTCCAATTTCTTTAATTATTTTGATTCACTAATGAATTTGTTCATGAAATATGAAAAGAGGATATTTGAATTAATGATTAACCAAAAATCCACGTGGTCAACTTCTGACTTTGACTGATTGACCAAAATGACCATTTTGCCCCTTGTGATCAATTGACTTTATTCCAATCAAAATTGAACTTCAATATTTCAATCATAGATTCTCAATACCATATAGAAACATATAGAATCAAGTTTGGATGAAAAATCTAAATAACTCCCGATTAAATCCCAAACCCTAGTTTTGTACCTTGTGTTAGGAGATGTCTGACCAAGCTTCAAAATGCTGATTCCTCTAGATAACTTAAGAGATCTTTGGAATGAATACACCTCATATAGTTGGAGGAATATAATGCTCCAAGAATTTTCCTCACATGAACTCCTACCCTTCTGACGACCACAACCTTACTTCTCTTGCAACAATTATCTTCATACATAACCTTATACTCACAACCAAGATACCATGATCTCATCACCAAGATGCATGAATGTGTATGATGTTATATAAGCTATATAAATTAATAATGAAGAGGGAAAATATTGGGGTACAATACATGACTCTTAATCATACGTGGCGGCTAGGCTAATGTTAGATTGATATGTACTAAATGTTTAATATCAAGGACATTGTAACGACACAGTGATCAAATACTTCCTCTTTATGTGAACCAATTCAAATCATGACATTATAGATCAACATATATCTCTCATTTTTCTTTCACTCTTTTAATTCTAGCACAATCACATTGAGCCTGTTATTCGTATAGGCGCATAGTAGGTAATTCGGTTAGCGACTATGATCCTTTTCTTTTCTTTAGCACGAGGTTCTAGAAATTTAAGCGATCCATCCCCCTTTTTCCCTACTACGGCTACTGGGGATTGGATCTTAGTACACCCTACCAAGTCCAGTACCAGTGACCTCTTGACCAACCAATAATGGGTGCATATTATTAAATCCTTACAGGCTTAACAACCGTTGGGATAAATGACCGAGTGAGGGTCACTAACTTAGAAAGTTATTTTTCTATTAGATCATTTATTTATTAAAAACATGATCAATCATTTATTTCATCGACTCCCTAAGTAGTTTGTGTTTAAGATGGTGTTGACTGCTAATATAAACTACTTAAGAGCTACTTTGAAAACTCGAGACTAAGGTCTCAGCATAATGGGTACCCAAATTGATATCACATAATGAGGGGGTTTAGGGTGTTATAACGGTATCGATTTTATTGAAACTTTCTCAGTCTCTCTAACACAGCCTAAAGTGTGACAACCTAAATACTTTCAGAGTTTGTGCCATGCATCAAAACAATTTTTTTGTTGGAGGCATACATACTCGACGTCACATGCAATGACTCGACCAAATAATAAAAACAAATAACCTCATAAAAAGATGAAATAAACTAGAAAACAAATAACTCGAACTAAAAAGAGATAAATCGAAGACGATAAAGTTCCTCTCCCACACTTAAACCAAACATTATCCTCAATGTTTTGATAAGAGGTGGAAAAGGAAAGATAGAACGTGTGTGAACGCTATTGCATGCCAAATCCTCTCGATCTTGCTCTTGTTGTTCATGTCTCCACTTCGTCATGACGGTGTTTTGAGATACCTTCATTTGTTGAAACTACTCTTTTCCGAAGCAGCTCATCATGTTGTTTATTTCTGGAGAAAGTATCTTCAAAAGTGTCAGAAAAATATGTTGTGGTGTGTTCATGTGGAACCTCATGCAAAGAACCAGTAGGAGGTATGTTACGAACGAGAGAGACATGACCTCTCGTATCATACTCATCATCGGTGTCACCACTAGCAGTGACATTCACAAGAATGTTCATGGGCACCTGGCTCATTTCCAAGATTTTCATCTAGAGATTTTTTGCCTAGAAGTAGGTGAGATGTGACAAAAGATCCATCTCTTTACTTTCTGCAAGTTCACACAGTAAAAAGAAAACGTTAAATTAAAACCCGTGGGTTTCCTCCCACCTAGAGCTTTGTTTAACGTCAATAGCTTGATGGTTCAGGAGTGCAAGCACTTATGGTGGTTCTCTTGAGAATGAATCCCCGATCAAAATTTTAATAATATCTAGTTTCCATGGCCACTTATCAAGCCATCTCACATATCCCTCGTCATTTCTTTTCTTTCTTTTGTGGGGTGGTTCGTTCTTTTAAACTTGTGGTGGTGGTTCTGGATCTATCTTAAGTATCAGCTTTTCAAGTTTGGGCTAAGTTATTTTATCCACCACCTCAAAGATTAACCTTCCCCTCTTAATACTGTTGATTTTCCTAGTTGCATGGTCCTCTAACTTTCGCTTTTTATTCAAAACTGCAAACAAGGGTGCATTGGTGTGGATATTTTCCAATACCTCTACATATGTTTTGGATTTGGAGTCTACCTTAGTGTCCACAAACCTTTGCGGGAAATGAATCGGTGGGTATAGGGAGAAGGAACAACAATAAGTGCTTCATTCTCTACTTCCTTGACAACCTCCCTTTCTGATGGTGTCGGTGTATTTTTCTCAATCTTTACTCTTTTCTCACCAAAACACTTCTCAATCTTATTATTACTCTCTTCAACCTCATTGTTACTCTCCTTAGGATTTCGATTTTTTTTTCAATACTGGTTGTTATAATATCCACATGATCCTCAAGGAAGGGTCCTAGAGGATTTTGTGCAAGCATGGAGATTTGAGTCTTCATTGTCATGTTGTGAGTCGCAAGGTACTCAACCGCATTGTTCAACTTCCTAAGGGTTTCATTATTTTGAAGAATTTGTTTTCTAAACTCTTCATTTTAGAAAACTTGTGTCTCTATATAGTGCTTTATGTATATTATAGCCTAGAGTGAGTTAGTGTCGCATTGAAATCCTCCATTGATGTTTTGAGGTTGAAAGTACGGGATTCTTATGATTCCTCAAACTGAGTTAACTTCACATTTTGTGACTCCGCAAAGCACTCAATCATCATAGACTCTAGCCTAAGCAAGTTAGTGTCACAGTCATATCCTCCATTAATGTGTTAATAGTGGAATTTTAGTATTCTTGCGACTCGTTAAAATATTGAGCATGGTGATTGTATAGGAAATTTGGTTGAGGATAAGTTAGTGTCGCATTGTAATCCTACAATAATGTTTCGAGATCGGATTTATGGGATACTTGTGACTCCTCAAAATATTGGGATTTGTAGTTGTAGAGGTAATTTGGGTGAGAGTGAGTTAATGATGCATTGAAATCCTCCATTAGTATTTCGAGGTAAGAGTTATGGGATTCTTGTGATTCCTCGAAATACTGAGAGTGGGAGTTGTAGAAAAAAAATGGGTGATACATAGTAATTAAGGTAAGAGTGTCTTAGTCTATACATTGTAACAACGGAAATAACAATGTTGTTGTTGGTCCCCGGAAACGACGCCAAAAACTTGATGCGTCCGCAAGTGCACGTTAAAGTAATATAAAAGGTAGTCGAACCCACATAGACCAATATCAACCTACTGTAATCTATTGTAGCTTTGTAAGGCTAAGGCTAATGAATAATTGAATTAGGGGAAACTAAGAACTAAAACTAAAAAAAATAAAGATTAAGATAGATATAATAAAATAGAGACTGGAATGTATTCCGCGTACCTCAGGGACTCTGTAACTCGTTGGCTTATATTGATGTTAAAAACGCATTTAGTAGAAAATATCAATTTAAAGACAATATCTCACACTCTCGTGGCTTTGAATAAAGTCACATTCTTTAACCTTGGTATTTTTCTCTCGCTCGCCCATTCTAATCAAGGAATGTGTTTTGAAAACTAAACAAGTTTTAATCGATACCTAAAGCGTTATCGCCCTCTTTAGGAATCGATGCCCCGTTCTTCTATCAGGTTCGACCTCCACTCTCTCGCAGTGTCAGCTCAAACTTTAGTTAATTTATCACTCTCGTGACAAAATCGCGTTAAGTAACTTCTCAGTCTCATTACAAAGCTAATTAAATTAAGTTTAAAAACAAAGGCCAAAATAGAATTTTCAAATTAAATTATTAAGCCAACATTGTTACCGAGTTTTGTTCGTATGACGGTTCTTACATATCGGTATCAAAACAATTTAGTCGGACTTAGTTTCGGGAACAAACATGCAATTAAAGTTGTAAGTCATAGGCATAAACATAATAAGGTTTTTAAAATAATTAATTTCAAGCTTAAATAAAATACAAGACAACCGCAACACAAGCAGTATAATAGAGATTCACATAATTAAAAACTAAAACAACTAAATGCGAGAAATTAAAGGTAAATGAAAACTTACAGAAGAATAATGCATTGTGGGAAATTAAACGGAACGAATTGAAAGGAAAACTTCGGAATGGAAAATAACGACAAGATTAAATTAGAAGCATGATCCAAGTACAACAATATTCTGAATTTGATAACAATGGTGTATCGATTGTCCAATACGGACAAGTCGACACTTTACATACTAATTATGCCAAAATCATAACTATCAACTTTCGCCTCCAAAAAAACTCTCTTGACTTGTACATGGAGGCCCTATTTATAATGAAAACCTCCCCGTGAAAATCTGGTAGTTGAGCGTGAAATCCGGTCAGTCGAGTTGAATGAGAGAGTGACGAGAATCCAATACGAAAAGAAAGGCGAGGAAATGAATAAATGGAGGCTTCTACATTAGAACGTGGAAGGCGACACGTTGGTGAGATGTGGTGGGCACCACACTTGGAATGTGGCAGGTGCCACACTTGTGGTGGCATGGGCCACAATTTTAGTGGCAAGTGTCACACTTGTTGTAGACTTTTCCCATTTTATTCTTTTTTTTTCTTTGGGCTTCTTCATAATTCTTTTACTTTTGCTATAACTTCACCCCCTCTTCGGTAACTTCACCACTTGAATTTATTTATTTATTTATTCTTTTCACTCAAATCTCCACTTCTGCTTGAGGTACCTGAAATAGGATAATAATATCGATATAACAAGACATAAATAGACAAAAACGGTACTAAAAATTCACACGAGTCAAGTCAAATATACGATATAATTTTGTGTTACCAGTCTTGCTCGGTTAAGTGTGACTTCTCTTGACTCTTGGTTAAGTACTTAAGATTTGCGTTGGTGGTTACCTCTAAAGTTTGAAGTTGTTGATTGTCTGGAGCCCTGTTAGGTATTTGAGATTTATTTTAGGTTGTTTCCTTTGTACTTTGAAGTTGTTGTTTATGTACTTGCTTTGTGTGATAACATGTATCCTTAGGACTTCTTGATTCATCTTAGTCTTTGATTAAGTTGAATTGAGATAGACTTTAGGATAGGTATCCAAGCATGACAGCATAGTTAGAACTTCCCTTTTATCCTTACTTTTGGTCCATCTTACATGATAACTTTAGGATAGAGATTCCCTTGATATCTCAACCTTAAGTACACTTTGCATGCTAATAAATAAGACTAAGTTTTCCCTAGATTTTATTTCTATCTTTTTGCATTAAATATTCTTAAAACTAAAACTCTTTCTTGATCACAAAATCCAAAAACACTTAATCATACTTGAACACTTTCAAAACTAAAGGATAAGTACTCAAATATCCCCGGCCTTGGAGGACCATTTGATATATTCTCCTAACAAAACACTCAACAAATTCAAACCATTTTTGCCTTAGGGGTTTTCTTTTGAAAATCTTTCATAAATGACATGCTAATTCTATTTTACACAATACAACAATGTCTGAGTCTTCAAAGGAAGAGCGGCAATGTTAACTGTTAGAATTCAAACTTAACATTGTTCATAAAAAAAACATCCAACAAACAAACATCTTTTCGAAGAGAACTACAGAGTTCTGATTCCTTTCGGGGATACAAAGCACTGGGTTGCAAGACTCGGACGAACTAAATAATAAAAAACCTTTTATTTTCCCAATCAATTTTATCATGCATTCCCTTGGTAAGTAAGTTTTAGATATAACACACCATTTGATTAGAACAACAAGAGTGGATCCTTTTGAATACAATAGGCGTGAGGGGTGCTAACACCTTCCCCTTGTGTAATCGACTCCCGAACTCGAATTTAGTTGTGAGACCTTGTTCATCCCTTTTCTTAGGTTTTCTCGATGTTTCCCTTTCTCTTCTTTGAGATAAATAATGTTCGATGGCAACTTTGTTTGTGTATATTTTTTCGCGTTGCAAAAATTTGTTCTAAGCTTATAAAGTGATATACATAATGTTATTTCAATTTGTACCTCTTGCTCAAGATCAAATCATTTTTGTCTAATGTCTTTGAAGATTACTTGAGTTCCAAGCTTTGACATAATCAATTTCTTGAAACGTTGAGTTTTTTCCTTCTTTGATAATGCATTTGAATTATAGATTATTTGTCTTCATCAAAACATAAGATAATGGTGGAAGTTTGTCTTCACAACCGCATGCTTAATGAATTTATTGAAGGAGATGAGCAGTGATGAGGGTGACGTTGTAACGCTCTTGTTTGATAACGTTTCCACAATAAATTTTGCTAAGAACCAAATTGCATATGGGAGGAGCAAGCATATTGAGATGAGGTTTCACTAGTTGAGGAAACTTGTTAGTGGAGGAAGATTGAGATTTGGGTATTGTAGAAGTGAAGACCAAAGTGGCTGATTTGCTTACCAAAAGAGTCACAATAACTGAAGTGTTCTAGAGAATGAAGAAGAACATAGGCATGGAAGATTTTAAGCACTTGAATTAAGGTGGTGTGTTGTGAAAATTAAGTAATGCAAGTGTTGTAACCGATTGCTGCATTTTGTGATTACAATTTGTAGTGTTTTTGGTGATTTAACAAGTGCACTCGATTACTGCATTTTGATAACTAGTTACCACTGTGTTGAGTTTTAATTGTTAAAATAGTTGTAACTGATTACAGGTTTTAAAATTCCTGGCAGCAGATACGTGATGTCACAGAGAATGTTATGACACGGTATCTGACACTATGTTAACAACTCACACAATAAATAGAAGAAGAACACAATAAATTGTTTACCAGTTCGGTTCAACAAACCTACATGGGGCTACCAAGCCGAGAGGAAACTCACTATTAGTAGAATTAATTGTGAATAAACCACCGGTTTATCTCCTTCACTTAAAACCTACCCAATGCAACTTCAACCTAAGTCCTACTTAGATCCGAGTACCTACTCATCCCCTCAATCACAGTTGATATCAACCTATTGACTAATTGAATTGTGAAGACACACTTCAATAAAATATCTTGATCTCGCAAAGCTTTCAATCAAGAGACAAACACGTGCTTTAAAGCTTTGAGTGATAAACTACCTTAAAGAAATCCTAGTCCAATGCACTTATCAATTGATAGTTGTTTGGCTCACAAGAAAAACTAGAATTACACAATACCAACTATTACAAATCCTAACAAGACACAAACACAAGTCGCTATCTCTTCAATACATTCAAAGCACGCAGTTGTAAGGGTTGAATTCCTTTTATAGAATCAAACTTGGTTTTGGCTTCCATAAAGATAGCTAGGGTTCACTTAATTTAATCCTAAAAACATGGTCTTTTCAACAACCAATTTAGGTTTAATTAAGATTAACCTAGCACCACGTGAGCATGCTTTCTAATAATGAAAAACAATATTTAGCACTCAACAAACTTCGAAAAATCTCAGAACAAGCAGTTCAGAATGTCACAATCAATGTCATAACATATGCTTTCTGAATTTCCAACACACTTTAGCTTCGATTCGGTGTCCATTTACCATCCTTAGCAGGTAGGATTTATCTTCAATCTCTGAATGTCATGACATCTATCATGACATTGCTAAAGCCTAGTTTTACCAAAATTAATGTCAACTTAAAAACACTAACAGGTTTGACGTAACCAGTTACAGACACTTAATTTTAATTTTTTTGTTATTCCAAGTTAGTTACTTGTGTTCCAATCAATTGTAATTTGTATAAATATCCAAGAAGTATCTTATCCAATAAGATAATGTACATTCTCACCCTCAATTATACTCTCTCTTCCTCTCCACAATCCATTGCTCAATTTTTACTAACCTTAGTGGTTCTAAGTTCTAACCCAAGCTACAAAAGCAAGCCAACAATCATGCAACCAAAAATTTTCTTTCTTCCAAGCTCTCCAACTTCCCTTTTACTACTCCCTCCCGAGCTAACTAACAATCATGCGACCAACTATTCATCTTAATTTACAAAAGACTTCAGCAGAATATAAAATACTAACCATCTTTTATCAACTTGAACCATTTAAAACCATCATTCCCCCCTCCAAAAGGACACCATATGGTTTAACATTACAAAGAAACCATAGACTACCAAACATACACATCTAAGTCTGGTGTTTATCCTTAATTTAAATGTTAATCATACATTACATATTTGCATTATCTGGTTGTTGAGCAGGGCCAGGTGACAACTTGGGTGAATTGAAACTAGAGCAGCTGCCTACTTTTGAGTTGGATCGGTGAGTCTTCACCAATGGAACCAAAGACTGCACTACATCTGCCATGAGAGGTCTGTAATCTGCTTCTGGTTGCACACACATTGTCGCAATCGCTGCTACTTGGATAACATCTTTCATTGAATACTGTCCCTCCAATGCTGGATCCATAATCTTTACAACTTTTTCTCTATCAGTCAAAAGGGGCAAAGCCTAAACACAAACCAGAGTTTGTTAAGCAGTTTTCAGCTTGTTTCCATAAGCTCTCTAGTTTATAACTTATCAAAAGATGAGTGAAAAGAATTATAAAACATACCCAAGTAACGAGTACGCCTTCTCCAGGAGGTCTCTTCATATCAACAGGCACTCGGCCCGTAAGAAGCTCCAAAAGTACAACACCGTAACTATACACATCTGATTTTGTAGTTAAATGTCCGGTTAGTGCATATCTGCACAATCAAAGACTTTTCATCAAAGGAAATTTCTCATTAACAGTGTAAACAAAACAGTGTAAAAGCAGATTATGAGTAATGAATGGTACTCGGGGGCAACATATCCTTGCGTGCCTAAAACGCGAGTTGAAACATGTCCACCAACTCTATCGGGTCCAAGCTTTGCCAATCCAAAATCGGAAACTTTAGCATGAAATTTTTTGTCCAAGAGGATGTTGCTGCTCTTAAAATCTCTGTGAATCACCGGAGGACTGACATGTTCATGAAGATATTCCAAACCCTTGGCAGCTTCAAGTGCTATTCTTAATCGAGTTTCCCAATCTAAATTAACAGACGTGACACTCGAATCTAGAAAAGAACCAAGTCATCAAACTCAACTTCAATGTAAAATACTATCGGACGAAAAAAAGGACCATGAACGAAGGGCGCTGCAGCTCGTGCGATATTACTTACTGTTATTGCTGACAGGATAAAGATGTTCTTGCAAGCCACCATTCGCCATAAATTCATACACCAACAGCTTATGATTATGATCAGAGCAGTACCGAGCAATGCAAGCAAATATGGCGAATGCAACCGACTTAGCAATTCCACCTACAGCGAGATGCAATCAACCAATTCAACTCAATTCTCAAAACAAAACACCTTTCTAAACCACTGATCGATACCAAATTCATGGACTCTCATAGCAACAAAAAAAACATGATGATCCATAATGAACAAACAATGCTAGCGAGAAAAGGTACAAACCTCGACTTTAAACTCTTCTTCTCCTTGCTTCCCTGCTTGATCCATAAACTTAATCCCAACCTTCCTTCCATCGTTAAGCACTCCGATAAACTAGTCCAAATCCACCCTGACCAACCACATTTGACTTGCTGAATCCCCAGTAGCAGAATGCAGCTGCTTGAAAGTGAACACCTTAAGTCCTTCCTCAGCAACAACTTGCAGATTTGAAAAATCACTTTTCTCATTAAGGTTAACAGCATCTTCAACTAACATAAAACCAAACAAACATTATCAGTAAGTGGACCATCAATTTCATCATATAAAGGTAAAAGAAACATTTTTGGCAAAAATCCACAAGACCCAAATCAACACAAACATAAAACCTCAAACCAAAACAAAATAGCAAAGCACAAAAACACCTAGCCCATTTTTCAGTTAGCCTGAATCTCAATAACCCTTCATTCAGAGTAAGAAAATCAAAACTTTTCCACTCCCACCCCAAATACCACAACCCCATTTTCTAACATCTTCACATAAACCAAACTAAACTAAACTAAACCAAACCAAACAAAACAAAACCTTTATGACTATTGCGTCTGCGCTTGGAAACCTCGTTACGGATGTAGCAATAGTAAGCAAAAGCAACAAAAGAAGCAAAAACAGCGAGGAAGCAAGTAGCACAATAGCTACAAGTGCAATCTTGGCTTTCCTTCTATAATCTTCATCTTCCACCATTTTGTAGAAGCAAAACTCCAACACTGGAAAATGGCTAAAGGGTGATGTCAAAACCGAGGAGGAGTTGTATCTCGAAGGTTGGAAGTTCGAAGACTGCAGTTTGACTCATTCTCACTGTTTTTCTCTGTGGCGGGTACAATAAGAACAAAACAATGATGTAGTAATGTTTTTGTTTTTGCATTTTCACCCCTCAAGTTTATTGATTTTTCAAATGGAAGACTCTCTTTGTAAAATTTATTTATGTTATTTCCCCTTCATTTTCTTTTATTGTTTTCCTAGGCACTTAATTATCTCTAAATCACATTATCTATTTTAATTAAAAAACTAACTCAATAACATGACAATTTCATACAAGTACTATTTTTTCTTTATGGGATCATCTCATAATAAAAGTCTTTAGCTCAATTAGAGTTTAGAGGTGTAATTTATTTTTGAATTTTTTTAAGGAATTATTTCATTTCAAAGAATTCATTCAATTTTTACTTCAATGTTACAATTTTAAAAAATTCATATTAGATCGTACATCTTTATTTTATATATAAATATTTATTTATATTAAATTTTATTTTATTTAAAATAATAATTTAAATTATTTAAATTAATATAAAATAAATATAATTTAAATTAAATATAAAATTTAAAATAATAATTAAAATTAATCTCAAATACATGACATAAAATTAAAAATAATAAAATAAATAATATAACAATTTCATCTCATCCCGAGTATTTAATTGAGGTCTATGATATATATTTGGATTGTTTGGTGATCGAAAAATACAGAGAATTTGTTGGTATCGATGGAATTGAGAATTCTCAAGTAGAATTTTAATAATTTTACATGAAATTGAACATAGACGGTTAAAAATTAAATTGATTAGGATCTATTTGGCCTAAATAATATTAATTTTGAAATAAAAAGATGAAAATTTGGACAAAATTATATTTTCAAATGAAATCTAATGGGAAGAAATTATAAGAGAGAGAAAATCAAAAATTAAAAAGCAAAGTGATGAAATAGTGAGACAGAAATTGAAAAATTAAGAGAAAATTTGTTTGTAAATTTTTTTAAATAAGTGTATTTATGGTCAACTAAAATGTTAAGAAAAAAAAGATAGACTTGTATTTAACAATTCTTTTTAATTTAACTATTATCTTATTATAACTTTTCAAATAATATGATTATTTTATTTTAAAGGATCGTTGAACTGCATTGCGATGGTTCTCAAGCATGTCCAACTCTGATTGTTAGAAATTTGAATTACATGTGGACTGCGTTGGAGAACAACTGAAATATCTTCGGTTAAAATTACTCTTAAAGCCTCTATATTATGATATTTATTTTTGTATTCTAAATTAATCTTATTTAATTTTTTATTGTATTTTATATTTTCAATAATTTAAATCATTCAATTATATTTTCTTTATATCCATATATTTATCCAAAATTTTGAAAAAAAAAATGAAAAGAAAATAGTTAAGACAGATATTTTTTAACCACTGTATTACACAATAACATTGATAAGAGTGATGACACTTAAATTTTTACCGTAATAGATGCTCTTCCTCCTTTGAAACATACCCACAAGCCTGCAAAATCTACTTCATCTACTTCAATAGCAAAATCTACTCATCTACTTCAATTGCAAACAACCCTACCTACCTTATTTTGCATTTTTAGCATAGTAACAGGAGTGTCTAAATTTTGTTGAGCCGAATTTGTCTTAACAAACTTGAGTTATGTCTAGTGTCCAATTTATCTACAGTGAATCACAATTTTTATATCTATCAATTAAGTTAGTTTAACAGAAAAAATAATATATTTTTATTTAAAAAAATTATTAAACATATCTATAAATTAATTATAAATATTTTTAACACTTAAAAATTGAATGAAAAAACGTCATGGCTAATTTAATTTATAAAAAATTTCACAAAAGATATCAGTTTCATAAATTCGGTTGCTTCTAGGATGAGATTCCCAAACCCCAACAAATCTCTTACGTGAACCATCCTTTAGAATTGTCAGATTAATAAATCTACCGAATCTTAAAGTGGATTCTTCACACTAGATTTTTTAATGACAATATTTCTTTCTTTTCCTCATAATTTTCACTTTACCTAAAAAGAATTGTTATATACCCAAATTAACAAGAAATGCTAAAATTACACCAAAAAGCTACGATCACACCATATTTGTATACTATTACACATACTTTTATTTTTTTAATAATTTCTTTTTTACATTGGTTTTTGTGTCACACTGAATATAATTTGAAATGGTTACGGTGTAAATACGGTGTAGATTATTTCAGTGTACACATAATATTGCTGTTAACAAAACTATCCCTAATTTTCTTTAAGAATTTCTCGTAAATACCCTTTAATAATCTCTCTCCCTTTAGTTTTTATTTCTTTTACATTTCTCTTTCTCTCAATTTTTAATTTAAATTTGTCGTCTTCCGTTGTCTTTTCTGTGTTCTATTGTTACTTTAAATCTCATACGTTTCAAGTTTTTTTCCTACGTAGTAAAATAAATTTTTGGATATTAACTTGAATTTAGTTCATATTTTTTCAATTCTGATACAAAATTGGTTTTCTGAAAAAAAAATAATCAAACATGGAGAACTAAGAGAAGTTGGAGATGACCAATTTGATAAGCAAAATCCAATTACTTTCATTTTATACAATTATTTTCATTTTATAGAATAAAATTATTTATTTAGTTAAAATTAAGATTATATAATAAAAAAAATAGGTAAATGGACAACATGGACGAGAAGAGATTGAAGATGAATTAATAACATAACATTAATTTGGAGATGTTAGAAAATGCAATACATAATTGATAAATAATAGTGATTTAATACTTGTGGAGAAAAAGATATTGAGAAAATAAGATAGTTAGAGAGAATAATTAAGGGTGAGAATTAATTTATACATTAACATAAGATGAGATGCTTCCAAGACATGTATACAAGTGTTACAAAATAATTCGGACCTAAAATACAATTTTAAAATATAAGAAAAGATAAAAACTTATGAGTAACGGTTAGTCAACGGTTACCAATAAAACAAAAATAACTCAACACAATTATAACCGGTTAACTAACTGATTACCAGTGAAACTAAATAGCTTTTTTTTCATGTTCTAGAAGTGATTACTTTCCAGCTGTAACTGGTTACCACCCCATGTTAATCAGTTACAGCACTTGAATTATGGATTTTTCATCTAACACACCACCTTAATTCAAGTGCTCCAAGTCTTTTATGTTCGTGCTCATCTTCAATCTCTTGAATGCATCATTTGTAACTCCCTTAGCCAACAAATGAACAACTTGGTTCACGCTTCTACAATATCTCAATCTTAACTTGCCTTCACTCACAAGTTCCCTTAAGTAGTGAAATTTCATCTCAATGTGCTTGCTCCTTTCATGTGCAATTAGATTCTTAACAAGATTAATAGATGAAACATTATCAACCAAGAGTGTGACAACCTCACCCTTATTATTGCATAGCTCTTCCAATAGATTCATTAGTCACACGGTTTTGCACACGCATAAAGAAGCAACAATATCCTCGTCCTCCCAAGATGATAGTGCAACTACTGGTTCTTTCTTCGAGCACCATGAGATTGGTGCTCCGCCGAACATAATATGTATCCAGGTGTAGACTTACGATCATCTTTATCTCTGCACTAATTTGAATCGGTAAAAGCAAGTCAAATGCATTTTTTTGTCCGTATACGTTGCGGGAAAGAAAATTCTGCACCCAATAGACTCTTTGACATATCTTAGGATTCTCCTGACTGGTGTCAAGGAAAATACCTTTGGTCTCCAAGAATACTCGTAATACCGACATTAAATGCCAAATTTGGTTGTGTATTGCACAATTAACGAATGATCCAATCAACCTTCTACATTTAGTAGGATCAACATTTCGCTCATCTTCACTCTTAGACAATGCAACATTGCTTGGTGGTGTAGTGGCACATAACTATTGTTCTTGCTTCCCACTTCGTTGTTGCATTCTCCTTGCATGATCATCACTAAGAGTCTGTTCTCATTATCCACCTCATGTTTAGCAACCTTAGCTTTATCTACTAGAGATTTTCTATGTTTTTTATTGTAATCTCTTGCTAAATGAGCAAGTTTTTGACAATTAAAACATTGTACATTACTCTTGTCAAATTTATTGTCACTTCTAAAGTTGCATTGACCACCATTTTTGTTGCAAATGCTCCCACCCCTTTGACATGTCGAACTCTTTGAACTTTTTGAATCTTTCCCACCAAAATTCTGAAAAATTCACTTACTCTTCATGGACCATTTTCCTTTTTGATTTCTTGCTCTTCTCATAGAATCGTGCTTGCAGTGTGATCTCCACATTTTCTTTGTTGTTACTCCTCTCATCCATCATTTGCTTATGAGACTCAAGAGAGCTTTGAAGCTATTATTTTCATAACGTTGGAATATCATTCAACTATTCAATTTCCACTACAATATTGTCAAATTTTGGTGTCAAAGAACACAAGATTTTTGACACAATATTATGCTCTGAAACACCTTCTGCGCAAGACGTAATTTGGTTCACCAACCGTGTAATTCGTGTTATGTAATCGTTGATCGCCTTTATCTCTTCCATCTGAATCAATTCAAATTGTTGTTTGTTAGTTTGTGATTTCACTACATTTTCTTATCAGTCCTTGCATATGCCTTTTCCAAGATCTCTCACACTTGTTTTACCGATTCACAATTGCTAACTTTCTCAAAGTTGTCACCATCCACACAAGAATGGATTAAAAACAGTGTCTTGTAATTTTTCTTCTTTTCTTCCTTGAATGCAGTCTTTTGAGGATCAGTTGTCTCTACGACAAGAGGAGTTACTCCATTATTGATCACTTCAAGAACATTTTGATAGCCAAACAACACCTTCATTTGCTTGCACCATTTGTCGTAATTTTTTATCCAATGGTTGGTAGGTTTGTATATACTCTATTATTAGAGATGATATTCATCTTTGCATAGTGGATTATGGATCAGAACCAGACTCTTGATGCTAAATGTTAGAACATGCAATCTCACAATTGGTGAACAAATGAGGTTTAGTGTTTGTTGAGAAGATGATAGTGAGAAAAAATATATATATATATATATATATATATATATATATATATATATATATATATATATATATATATATATATATAGGAGGGTCAATTACACTCAAGATTACCATAATTACATCATGATTGATTAATATTTTTTAAATCTTGGATTGAACATGCCATCATATAGATCATACCTATAAAGTTTGAGATTAATCTATAATGATTTTCTATACGATCAAGATATCAAAATATTAACGTCAAAATGGACTTTCATATAACATTAATTTTGATGTAGTTCAATGACATAGTAAATCGTTATAGATTAATCTCAAACTTTATAGGTATGATCTATGATGGTATTCAATCAACTTGATTCTAAATAATCAAGTAACGTTTAGTGTCATATTTCTGGATGTTCTTCTCTCTCTCTCTATATATATATATATATATATATATATATATATATATATATATATATATATATATATATATATATATATATATATATATATATATAGAGAGAGAGAGATTAATTAAAGGTGAGAATCAATTCCTGCATTAACATAAGATGAGATGGCTCCAAAGCATTTATACAAGTGTTACAAAATGATTGAGACCTAAAACACAACCTTATAATATAAGAAAAACTAAAAACTTGTGCGCGTAACCGATTAGTTAATCGGTTACTATTGAAATAAAAAAATTCAACACAGGTGTAACCGTTTAATTAACCAATTACTACTAAAACAAAAGATCTTTATTCAAGTTTCAGAAATGCTTATTTCCCATTTGTAATCAGTTACCACTTTGTGTTAACCGATTACAACATTTGAATTATGAATTTTTTATCCAACAAGATATATTAGATTTCTCAATTGATTCTATTTACAAATATTGCATTTTCAAAGGCCATCATGATACCCAAATATAGTAATAAGAGTGTGTTTGAATTGTCAATGAATAGAATTGATTCTAGCCTAATTGAGTTTGGTAGAATTAATTTTAATAGAATTGAGGTTAGTATAATTGATTTATGTTGAGACAAATTTGTGTAAAAGTGAGTAGAACAACAAGTTTCAAGTAAAAATTATCGATAATCAATTCTAGAGGTAGAAGTTGCAAATTCTAGTTTCAAGTAGAATCGGATCCGTTTGTTTTGAATTTAAAAAAAAAAAATTTATAGTGTTACATAATTTACAAAGAAATTTTTCATAAAAATTTCAAATGAAAAATTGGTTTGAATAAGTATTCTTAACATTATAGAAGAAAAAATTGATATCAAAATTATAAAAAAAATTACTTAGTTTTAAAACTATTTCAAATAGATTTTCATAAAATTATTTTTAAATACAACTTGTTGGAAAAATTGTGATTGTGACTATGTTTTGGTCTTCATAATATATTTTATGTTATATTAATGTTTCAATTTAGAAAAAATAAATATAAAAATTTGTGATATTTTGAAAAGCGGTTTTAAAATCTATTTTAAAAATACAAAGAAAAAATTTATTTTTAAAACTGAAACAAACAAACTCTTAATTTTAGAGACATAGTTAGTTATATTATAAAACCATAAAAGTCATATTCAAAAGTTAGCCACAAGTAGAAATACATTATAAGCAACTTTTGTCATGACATAGCTATACTTCCAGTTCAGCCCACATGCAACAAATAAAGAGATATATACCCTAGAAAACACTATGAAATTAGGAATACTATTCAATGCAGTAAAGTAGAACCCTTGCAAAAGGTTCATTCAATTCAACACTACAGAATGCATAAAAATAAAAGAGTAACCAAAGACTCACGAGCTAAATTCTCTGTATCCTCATCCAACCTCTTAGTGTTCAATGAAGTGCTGCTAGAGGCAGCTCTGTTCGTCGCAGCATTATCTGTATAGAACAACCAAACACAATCAACATTCTGCACAAAAAACTGCTTTCAAAACTACAAAATCCACCGGCACAAAAACCATTCAAAACTATACTGATAATCCAATAATCCAGAATCAAACATCAAATTTAAACACACCATATTGATAAAGAAACAAACTCAAAACACATAAAACCTCAAAAATTGGAATATAAAAAAAAGTAACAAAATGAACCCTAATCAAAAACATCCAGAATCAAAAGCTCAATAGATAAAATCAATTCACAATCAAGAATCCAAACAGAGCAATAACGACTCAAACGCTTCGATCCAAAGCACAAAGATCAAAAAACGAACACAACATTTCCAGGGTTAGGGTTTTATGAAAAGGAATGATCGAAGAAAAACGAAAGGAAAGAAAGAAGCTCAACGTTTCTTCATGGTTTCGATATCTGCGCCGGAACGGCGAGCGGCGTTGACGGCTTTGTCATCTTTCCTGGCAGCGGAGGTGGGAGCTTTTTTGCGGAGAACGACGGGCTCCCAGTCTTGTGAAAGAGGTCCGACTCCTGACATTTTTGGATAGTTTTGATTTTTTGCGTCGGAATTTGATTGTAGCGGTGTTGTTGGTTGGTTGCGTTGAGTTGGTATAGGGTTTTTGTTGAAAGATTGGGAAGAAGATGAAGAAAGATAAAGTGGAGATTCTTGTCAAGTTAGATTTTTGTGTTTGGGCTATTAGTTGGGCCAACAATGACATATCCTTCAAAACTTTTATTTGCCACCTCTATACTTATAATTTTAACCCTATAAATTTTGAAAAATCTCTTTGACATCATACTATTTACTATTTAATTTTTCACCATTTTACTTAACCTTTTTCGAATTTGATAGAAATACACTCATACAACATTTTTTTTCATATGCAATAGTGATTCGGTATATAAAATTTATCGGATAATTTCATTTCAAGAAGAATTATGGTATGTTTCATTTAACTTTATCGAATTTGATTGAAATACACTCATATAACTTTTTTTTTTTATATGAAATAGTTATTCGGTGCACAAAATTTATCGGATAATTTCATTTCTAGAATTATGATATATTTTATTTAAAATTATTGAACTTAATTGAAATACATTCATACAACATTTTTTTCATATGCAATATTGATTCAGTGCACAAAATTTATCGAATAATTTCATTTCAAGGATTATGGTACGTGTTAATTTCATTAAATAATCTTTTGTTCAAAATATTATGAATTATTAATTATAAAATTTGCATTAAGTGTGGTATTTAGGCAACACAACGAGTAATGTATAAGATTATTAGTATTTAAATTTTGTATTACTTTAAATTCTCGTTTATGTGATACTATTAGTATTTAAATAGTGTGACCAAAACAATTGCGCTCTAACTATTGCATCTTAAAAGGTTTCTAAATAGTAGTAGATACTTTATCTCTCAAGAGTAAAAATCTTGTCTACAAAAATAATATGTTAGGTTTTATTTTGTTGCCTGCATTTTGTTAAAACCAGTGTTCTAGCAAGATGTTGGATAAGATGTCTTGACATGTTGGTATGATATTAGAACGTAGCATGTTTTTTTTATTTTTTGAAGATTTGTTTCCTGCATGAGATCCTGAAAATTCTCTGAAGATTTGTTTCACATTTTCTATGGTCCAAGAACCGTGTGTTTCTATAAGCTTCAAAGGACGGTTCATGCTTTACGTGTTTTCTAAGAATGGATGTTAAAACACTTAAGGAAATATTATATTTTTGCACCACACAATTATGCATAATCAGTTGATTGATTAGCCCATTGATTCACGAAGCTCATACAAATCTTAGGCTATAAAAAGAAGACTCTAAACCTAAGCAAAGGTGTGGCGCAAGTGTGAGAATATCAATTAAGGTTTTTTTCTCTGTTCACTGTTCATTGTTCATTGTGAGCCAATCTTGTATCGTTTGGTGCTTGAGTTTGAGTGTAGTTGAGTTATAATTGTAAATCGCTCATAAGTTTTTAAGTAGTAGTTGATTATGTTTATTAGAGTGTGTATCCTTCTTGATTGTTTCGTGATTTATCATTGTTGTGTGAATAAAGGGAAGTGTGAAGGGTCTCATATCTATAAGTGTCTTAGATAGAAATAACACAATAGTGATTAGGTATGAAGTTTGTAAAACTAGAGGTTGTTTAGAACTTAAAACTAATGTTGTTATAGTGGGTTTCTTTCCTGGCTTGGATGCCCCCAAATGTAAGTGACGTTGCACCGTACAAGGTTAACAATTGTCATGTGTTATTTACTTCCATATTGTTGTTCTTATTATTCATTTTTTTATTGTGGTGTGACAATGTCCTCATCTTGGTGTCCTGACAGCATATACGATATTCGTTCTCCCAATGCCAGAATTTCAATTGGCTTCAGAGTATGCATCATGTTTTGTTTTTGGGTAAGCTCCAAGGAAGATATTTTCTAGTTTTATGGACAAGGAAGAATGATTGGTTAATAGACCACTTATTTTGGATGGCACCAACTATGAGTATTGGAAGACACATATGTGGATTTTCTAAAATCTATGGATAACAAAACCTAGAAAGCTGATATCACCTTGTGGTTAAGGAAAAAAATGGGAAGGAAACAACTAAGCCAAAAGAGGACCGGTCTAAGGAAGAAGATGAAGTTGATCTTGGAAATTCCAATGCCTTGAATGCCTTGCTCAATGGAGTTGACAAAAATATATTCAGATTAATAAATACTTGCATTGTGGCCAAAGATGCATTGTAAATCCTTATAACCACTCAATAAGGCACATCATAAGTAAAAATGTAAAGACTTCAACTTCTCACCACCAAATTTGAGAATATCAAAATGAAATATGATGAGTGTATTCATGTTTTTCACATGAATATTCTTGATATTGCCAATTTATCTAGTGTATTGGGAGAGATGATGTTAGAGGAGAAGCTTGTTAGAAAAATATTCTAGTCTTTGCCTAATAAGTTTGACATAAATGTCACATCTATTGAAGAAGCACAAGACATTTGCAACATAAAAGTGGATTCATTAGGTCACTTCAAACTTTTGAATTGACTTTCAATGATAGATATGAAAAGAAGAACAAAAGCATAATGTTTATCTCCAACACTAATGATGAAGAATATCAATGTGACATGGAGACTGATGAAGGAATTCTAATGCTATTGTTCTTCTTGAGAGACAATTTAACAAGGTGTTGAAGATATTTCAAATACTATGCATTTAGCATCTCCAAAATATTGTGGAAAAGCATAAATCTTAAAACATCCTTAATCCGATTCCATATAATTCATCAAAATAAACAACTTGATCAAATTTGGATATCAACAAGATAACAATGTAATTAAGAAAACATCAAAGTAAATGAGACATATAATTCTCAAAACGATCCCAACCCCGATGTTACATATTAGAGCAAGACTCCTTTATTCTACTAAAAATAAGTAAACACATCCTAAAGTTATCTTCTAAGCTCCTACAGATTACTCTTGCTAACTCTAAGTCATGTGTAGGATAATCCTTTTCATGAACTCTGATTTGTCTCGAAGCATAAGAAATTACTTGTCCATTCTGCATTAGCATACAATAAGTCTCACCTTAGACGTATCACAATACACCATAAATGACTCACTCGAATTAGGCAAAATCAATACCGAAGCAGTCGTCAATCTCTTCTTTAGTTCTACAAAGATTTCTTCACATGCAACATCCCACACATAAGCTTTACCTTTTCGAGTTAATTGCTTCAACGGTAACGCCAATTTAGAAAACCCTTCAATAAATCTTCGATAATAACCTGCCAAACCAAGAAAACTTCTAATCTTAGTTGCAGACTTCAGAGCCTCCCAATGCAACACTGCATAAACTTTAGAAGGATCCACAACAATCCCATAACTAGATATTACATGACCAAGAAAACTAACCTCTTTCAGCCAAAATTCACACTTCGACAACTCCGCATATAATTTCTTTTCTTTTAACACTTGTAATACCAATCGTAAATGCTCAGCATGTTCTTCTTCTGACTTAGAATAAATCAGAATATCATTAATGAAAACTACCACAAACTTATCCAAGTAAGAATGAAAAATTTCTACTCATATACTCCATTAAAACACCTGGCGCATTGGATACACCAAACGGCATCACAATATACTCATAATGTCCATACCTCGTCTAAAAAACGGTCTTTGAAATATCATCTCGTTTAACTCGAATCTGATGATAACCTGACCTCAAATTAATCTTGCTGAAAACACAAGCACCCACCAACTGATCCATCAAATCATCAATTCTTGGTAGCGGATACTTATTCTTAATCATCACTTTATTTAATTGTCTGTAATCTACACAAAACATCATACTTCCATCATTCTTCTTTACTAACAACACTAGAGCGCCTCACGACGAAACACTCGACCACACAAACTTATTCTCAAGCATCTCTTCCAGTTGTCTCTTTAATTCGCTCTGCTCGAAAGCATACATTCTATAAGGAGCCATTGATACTGGACTCGTGTCTGGAACTAAATCAATAGAAACTTCTACTTCACGCTTTAGAGGTAATTCACTAATGTCATTTGGAAACACTTCTAGAAAATCATGGAAAACCGGTAAATCCACACTCGCCTCTTTATCTTCAACTTGCAACGACGCATACATTGCAAACATTATTGCTTCATCTCCCAACAGTTCACTCACTTATCTAGCGGTCAATAACATTAATTCTCCATTATCACCAAACTTAGGAAACCTCAAAGTCTTATTGTAGTAATTGATGTGAACATAATTGAACTCCAACCAATTCATCCCAAGAATAACATCGATTTAGTGTAAGGGAAGACACACCAAATCCATCACAAAATTCTTGTCATAAATAGTCAAAGGACACTTTCGACAAACATAAGTAGTAGTAACAAAACCACTAGTAAGAGTATCTATTACCATACTACCATTCATATCAGACAATTTCAATTCCAACTTAGTAGCACATTCGAGTGAAATAAAGAAATGAGTAGCACCATTATCAATAATAGCAATCAATTATATGTTGTTAATAAAACAAGTACCTCGAATCAAGTTGTCTTTCTTAGAATCTTTGGTCCCGTCAAAGCGAACACCCTACCGTTGGTCTGGGCAGTAGCATCCCTCTTCGGCTTCTGACACTGAGTACTTATGTGACCCTGCTCTCCACAATTGAAACAGGTAGAACCATCATTCTTGCATTCAGGAGCACGATAATCTGACTTACCACACTTGTAGCACCTTAACACCTTATTCTCACATTCATTAGCTTGATGACCTTGTTCACCATACTTATAACATCAGACAGACGCGAGAGCTCCTCCCCTACTTGTCCTTTTTCCCGCCATAAGCCTTTTGTTTCCCTTTATCAATTGGGTTATCATAGGGTTTCTTATGATCTTCATGTGGCTTCCTCTTCTCTCATTCAGACTCTTGTAATGAGCTGAATGAGCCATTCTATCTTCTTCATAAATCCTACAGTTGTTCACCAACTCTGAAAAACACATGAATCTGCTGATATCTAATCGCCCTCTTGATCTCAAGACGCAAACCATTCTCGAACTTGATACACCTTGATAACTCAGCAGTCACTTCATTATAATGTGGATAGAACTTTTCCAGTTCCATAAACCCTGAATCATACTCTAACATAGTCAGATTTCCTTACTTCAACTCCAAAAACTCAATCTCTTTCTTCTCGTGCATATGCTCTAGAAAGTACTTCCTCAAGAATTCCCTGTTGAACACATCCCAGGTAATCAATTCACCAATTGCTATTAGTCTCTAGCGAGTTCCAACCCACTAATCATTAGCTTCATTGGCTAGTTTATGCGTACCAAACTGCACCTTCAGTGCCTCCGTGCAATCCATGACTCGAAAGATCCTCTCAACTTCCTTGATCTAGAATTGCGCTCCATCAAGATCAAACCTAACTTTGAAGACATGCGTCTTATTCCTCTAAAACGTCTCCAAGACACGAGACCCATCATTCACACCAACATTAGGCTGTTGTTACATAGCCTGAGCAACAACCTATAGAGCAATAACAATTGCAACATTGTTCCTTCCAGCCATTGCTTTGTTTCACATCAATAACAACACTAAGGTTAGAAACTTAATCAACAACATACCCCTGTCATACACTAAAGACACAACAACCTGACCGGATAGACTGACATGCTCTGATACCACTAATGTAACACCCTTCTAAACCCAAGGAATTTCCACAAATTTAAACAAATATATCAGAGTACATCGCCAACAAGGGTGTCACATATTCTTAAAAGACATCATAACAATAATGCATCTTACTCCGTAACACGGGTTGCAACAACTATAAATCAAATACTATGCATTTAGCATATCCAAAATATTGCATCCGAAATCATAAATCCTAAAACATGTTTAATCTGAATTCTTCATATAATTCATCAAAAATAAACATCTTGATCCAATTCGAATATCAACACCATAACAATGTAATTAAGAAACCATCAAAGTAAATGAGACATATAATTCTCAACAAATATTCCAACTTCGATGTTACATATCAGATTAAGACTCCTTTATTCTACTAAAAACAAGTAAACGCATCCTGAAACTGTCTTCTAAGCTTTTTTGGACTACTCTTGATCACCTGCGCGTTGCCCACGTGGAGGCAACATTCAAATAAAATGGGTGAGTAAATTAAAATTATCATATAAGACATAAGTAATAGACATAGCAAAACATGCACATAAGCAAGGTATCACACTTCATCACTTCATCATGTCATACTCGCTCTTTCACCGATTCATATATTATCATATACCACTATTCTTAATTATACACCATACCTTCACCAATTCATCTAGATACAAACACATATATAATCATATACAAATTATCATTATTCATCAATAGAACATATCAAATGTAATGCTTCATTATAGACTCATGCATGTGGTACCAAAACTTCACTGATGACTTAGTCATATTCAATATCCAAAGATCCCCACCAATATGATCGATTCCCACTTGGAACAAGAGCACTTCACTATTGCACCCAATCCACACCATGGGATTGTCACATTTAATGGACAATTGTCCTACCATCATCATTGGACCAAAGTCCTAATATGCCATGAATACAATGATACACACCAACATAAATAATACGACCACATCTAGTCAACACGTATCACCATTCATGAATCATCACAAGCATCATTATATCATCAAAGGAATCAAACAACATCATATAAATCAACACATCATCATATACATTACATGATAATTATTATAAACCAAGCATTATCATAAGATCTTCATATCATCATCATACTTTATTATCACAAAACATCATAGCGATTCAACACATGGAAACTAATTCTATCCTAACTTAGGTACTATAGTTATCAATCTTATCCTTCATTTTACTCCATATAAATGTATTTTATCATGTTAGATATCCAATTCTTCAAATGACGCATCAAACGGAGTTACGGTTCAAAAGTTAAGGTCGTTACAAAAATTTGTAAAATATTGAATAGTTTGAGTCGACGCAAAAGTTCTTTGAGTCGACACAAAACCTCTTTGTCTGTCACGGGTATGATCGGGTCGACCCATGAGTCGACACAAACCTTCTTTGAATCGACGCAACTGTTTGATGTTGAAATTTTCTGTGATTTTTCTGTGATTTTACTGAATTTTGGATCCTAAAACATCATCTAATCATAGGAACTAATCTTCTACTATCGTTCTATGTTTCTACATCAATTATATATCACTTGAGCGTCATTATTCTTCTATATTTCATCAAATCCTCGTCTAAAATTCCCAATTGACCATACATCAAAACCTAACAGTGTGTAGTGATGAATCAATTTCAAATTTAAGGAATTTTAAAATTTCATGGAATTCAAATGCTTCATTTGAATTCCCTTCATTTTCAAAATTTATTGATTGGATAGAGCATTTGAATTGCTTCATTTTCAAAATATAAGGACCATTTTATAAAATTTGAAAAATTATTAATAAATAATTTAACTTTTAAATAATGGAGCAATCACAAATTCTTTATTTTTTGGTATAATTTGAAATTCCTTAAATTTGTCTGGAATAAAATGCTTCATAAAATTTACATCATTTTAACAATTCTCCATTTTTTTTATCCAAACAATAGATTTTAATCAAATCATTTTAAATTCCTTCAAAAAATTTCTTTCTCTCATTCAAATGTTTCATCCAAACACACTCTAAGGCTATTTTACCAAATCCAAACCATAAATTTGTTAGTTCTCTATTATTTAGGATTGACTTTATGTTTGGTAAAACTAATATAGCAGTAATAGGTTAAATATGATTTATAACTTATAAGGAGAAATTAGGTTAAAGTTCTATTTAATGAAGAAACATGTTGTGTTGAAGTGTTTCAACATCTGGAACAACATGTCGAAGAAGATGTCACGCCATCGCGCCTGAGCCAACATATTGGATTATGTTATATTTTTAACAGAAGAATCCTATGTGGCGCTATATTGAAGGAGACTCGGTCTGAAATCAAGGAGAACATTTAGGAAACTAAATGTTGAAGAAAGATTTTATAGGAGATTCTTTTGCATATTTGTTACAACTTAATTGTTGTTACTTGAAGTCCTAAAATTGTGGAGAATATCTTGGAGCAGTTTTAGTAAGCTGTTTTGGAGAATATTGTGGAGCATTTTTAGCAGCAGGTTGTTATGATTTAAAGACCCAAATTAAGTTGGGTAATAGGTTATAAATAGAATCTCTGTAACCTAAGTTGAGCACCTGCCGAATTTAGTAATGATGTATTTTTTAGGGATGAGTCTGTAAAAACCCTCTAAGAGAGTTGGTTTGTGAGTAAACCTCCCGAATTTTAGGAAGGTCACCATGTGTACACCTTGAAGCCTATAGGTAAAAGGGTGTTATGTTCTTGGAGGAAACTGTGAAGTAACTCCAAGGTGTGTCCTAAGTTAAAAGCAAAAGGCTTTAACTCTTAGGTAGTTTGTGATAGAAGTGTGGATTCTACTTTTTAGGTGTTGAAGCGTTATTGGAAATCAAGTTGTTGATGCAGTGACTAAGATGTTGACTGCTAGACATCATCGCGGTGATTGGAAGTGTGATGAGGATATCTCATATCTAGGGAGGACCTAGGTAGAACGATCATTGGTTAGTGATTAAGTGAGGGGTTGTAAACGTGGAAGTTTAGCTCCAAATTAATACTGATAATGGACTTCTTTCCTGGCTTGGTATGCCCCCAGATGTAGGTTGGTTTGAACTGAACTGGGTGAACAATTTTGTGTGTTGTTTATGTTTTCCCGCACTATGTTTTTACTTTTACCTTGCTGTGTATTTTAATGTCGATCGATGTCTCAACATCCTTATAGGACATTTGAGTCCCGTCACCGAATTTCAATTGGTATCGAGTAGGCATCATATCTATTTTCGGATGAGATCCTAGAGGATACTTTCTCGGTTGTGTACAAGGTGGAAGGTTTGTAGTGAAGAATTATTTGAACAAAGATTGTTCATATTGTATGGTCCTTTGAAGTTGAGGATGGACATATTCATGTAAGACCACTGTGGAGTAAGGACAAGCCTGACTAGAACAAATGTATATTCTTGTTGAAAGAAGAATACGAAGCTAGAATAGAGGATTAGATATTTCAAAGCCTTCATGAGGGAGTTAAGAACTTGGAATAATCATTATCCATCTTGTGTTCAGAACAAGAGCAAAATTATCAAGACCTTCATACGAGAGTGAAGATATTGATAAGGTAACTCTTATAATTTTCTAGTGAATCATTATTCTGGTTATGGTATTGGTGTTGTCCAATCTACAGCTTGGTGAGAAGCTACTATGCATAAGATTGATTTATTTTCAATCCTGAGATGCCCTCCTTGTGCTCGAATCATGGTATAAGCATTGTTTGTACTATTGAGGTGTTTGTATATACCGCTGCATGATTTCTAATATGACCCTTAAAGTATGGAAATATACCAGGGTTGTATTCCTCAACAAAATTTTCTTTTAGATGTTCCCAACTATATTAAAAGTGTCAAAGATACTTAAGACATTCCTCAAGTCCACTCATAAAGGCATTTTCTAATCAAGTTGATGAGAGTCAATTAATCAGTGATTCTCTTGTGCATTTAAATATTGTGTGAAGACCTTGAAGACTTTCAAGGATGGTATGTTCCAAGAAGATAAAACTGATGTTCTATGGGATTTTAGAACATCATATCAACAGGTATGCAGCTACCAGTTGAAGAGCAAATGTTTTGGGTGTCAAACAAAAGTATATGTTGTTTGGAACATACTCTTGATCTGGAAGAGGAGACATTTGGGTTGTGCTAAGTTGATCAGGACAGGATCAACAGTTTATCTGCTCCATATGTTAGCTTATGGAAGTATAGATTTTGATTTCTATAAAGGTTTGCTACTCCAAAACCCTTTATATATATGAAGAGCTAATTTCTGGAAGAACCTTCTGATCAAAGGAACCAAATTTAAGGAAGTTTGTGACTATAGAACAGATTTCATGAGAAAAGGGGTATTGTGATCCAACCACAGTGTGTATTGTTGGGGCTAGGGAGACAAACTTCATAAGTATGTATATGTGTTATGCCTAAATAAGTCTGTTCATAAACCTAGTAGAGGGAATCTCCTCTGTAGGTACAGACATAGGCACCCATCACCTCAAAGTCAGATAGAAGATTTGAAGAAAAGATTATTGAGATGTATTCTATTTTATCCCCTGGTTATTTTGATTGTCTGATCATGGAGAATTGATTAGTTGTTGTTAATTGTGCTTCCTATGTTTTCCCCATAAGTGTGAATGTGAGTTAGTATAGATGTTACCCTCATAACTATACTAAGAATGAATGATGTTGTATCAGATGTTTGAACATCATCTTAGTGTATTCAGCCATGAAAGTGTGTACATTATCCAAAGCTAAGTTTAAAGCTCAAGCCACTGACCTAACCTGAAATGTTTTGGCTGCCATGATTGGATATCTTGTCAAAGATTCAACAAGTATCACATGTGTGAAGAAGAAAGCTGTCAGTTTACCTAGTGTGAGTAGGTAATCATATATGACTATCTGATAAATACTTTGACAAGAGACTAAGTATTTATTAGAGTTTTGCATGAGTATTGATTACAAATACTTTGACGGGAGCTAAGTGTTTGTCTGATGTGTGTATGCAATTTTGACTTCTGAACAACTTACTACAGAATATAGTGAGACTTTATTTCTATTGTATGGTTACTCTAAAGATGAGATCTTGTGAGATCCTTTTGTGATAATGGGGAGTTTTTTTAAAAGGCTTGGATGGAAATAGATCCCTTGAATTGTGATTCTAGAACCAAAGTTGATAGGTTCTATAGTAATGTTGATGACAGTCTGTGGAAGAGACTTAGGACTATGAATCTTCATATTTTATCAACTCATTCAAAAGTGGCAGTTCTATCTTTGGTTTAGAATAAGAAGATTTTCAGTTTGTTTAGAGTAGTATGCACAGACAATGCATGACTACTATTGTGGTTTGAAGACTTTACTAGTATCAGCAACTACTAGTAAATGTAATATGCAGAAGAAGGAATTAAACAACACTATTGTGAAGAGGTATTGAGATCAACAAATACAATGTACTTCTGCTTCTAATCAAATGGAAAGTCTTTTAAAGACTAATCTTTTCAAGCCAGAAGAATGATGTCGAACAAGAAGTCAGGACATATCTCAAGACATGTTTATCCTTAAAGACCAACAAGGATAATTCTTAAATTTTTCATCTAAGACGTGTATTGATGGTGTGTATCACGTGTTCTGACTTGGTACATGTTTTGGAAACTGTCATTTCCAAAATAAACTAGATGTATTAAAGGCATTCATTGCTTTCAGCCGGTGTACAAATTCACCTGATGCGGTTTTTCTTGAAGTAGCATTTCTTGACCAAGACAATTGTTATAGTCTAGGTACACTATTTTAGTTGCTCAGGTATTTAGAGTGTCTTTTGTTTCTTTTTCTTTCCTTCACTTTTGTATGTGTCTTTGTTTGTTGTGCTCTCATGTCATTTGTTCGGATATGAGTAAGCTTAGAGTTTGTGAAGGTTATGTTTGTCAACTTGTGGCAAACATAGGTGTCGCACCCCAAAATTTACCCTCCCTATCATAAATTTTCTTGGATGTCCTTGCAAAGGCATAAGTTCAGAAATGCGGATTTCTTGTTGATCCCGAGACTTGGTGAAATTGGGAGATTTTAGTTTGTGTCAATTTACTAAATGCAAAGGTGATTCAAGAAATTTGAAGCAATTGATTTGTTCGGGATTCAAAGTTTGGTAATTCAAGAATGAATAATGTTAATATTAATTGCGTCGGAATTCTTAGAGTTCATAGTTCATGGCATTCGTCGTTTATACCATTTCAATTATCTCATTCTGGATTTCTTTCAATTCATTCAGGGTTCAAAGGCCTATATCATCACCAAGTTTAATTAACAAGAAAGTTGGATTTGCCATTTGTTCAAGTTTTAAATCATTAGTAAAAGGAGTTGGATTTGCAAATTCTAATTTGAATTGATGGTCTATAAATTCACAAGTTTTTTTGAGAGGGATCTTTCATACTTTTTATGAAGTATTGATAAATTTGAATCAATAATCGTTCAAGTGTCAAGTTTCATTCAAATGTAGTCCAAACTCTACAAGATTTTTAGTTAGAACAATTCTTAATTTATAAATCTTAAAGATAATTTTGAATTCAATTTGATAAAGGAAAGAAAACAAACTTCGGAAAAACTATTACAAGATACAAAGAAATGTATAAATTCCCATGGCTTACTTTTCAAGTTATATTATCTATGCTACAAGTGATTTACATGTTCATAGCGATTACAATACCGAGTTCAAATTTACATCAAAGGATTCAAGTGACAATAATGATTCAAGGTCCTAAAGTCTAATATGTCCAAGCATTTCTTCATCCTGATGCATCATTCTTTATGTCGAGCCAACGGAAACTTCACCTCCATGCCGTGCCATTCGACCATTGTCATCATTCATGAAAAACAGAAAGAGAAGGGTTAGAAACCAAAGCAAAACATAAACACAAATTCATAAGAAAATCAAGAGAACGATTATTTTCAGGGACTCATCATTAGGATTTTGTATTTGGGATCAGGTTTTGAGGGTGTTTGTTTCTCAATCATGATCAAGTTTTGCCAAACCTCACACAAGTCAGATCTTAATCAAAGGTCAAGACCTCACCTTTTGCAAATCACAACAACCTTTGTTGCTGGTTCACAAAAGGGAGGTGTAGCTCAGCAAACATCATAGCTACTAACTATCAATACAGTTCCAGAAAAAATAGGTTCAAGCCCAACATATATTCAGCCCAACAATTCAAAGTCAAAAGATGAGTGTGACAGCAGTAGACCAAGTCAAAATCAAATTATCATAAGCGACAGGCACCAGGCAACATAGTTATCAGGAGCAGACAAGACAAAAGCCAAAAATGCCAAGACCATAAAGCCAATTGGAAAAGCAGTGGCCAAAAGCAGCAGGTTTATAACTAAAAGGGCAAGGCAAGCAGAGTTCCAACACAAGCAGAGTCCAGCATGGGGCATCAGAAAAAAAGTAAAATGATAGTTCCAAGGCAGCAAGGAGGCAACCGAACTCAGTTCCAAAGATAAAAAGATAAAACCATAAAGCAAACCAAGGGGGAAGCCATTGTTTTTCCAGATTCCAAACAAACAATAACTATAACCAAAAGCAACACTGTCCACAAAAAAAACCAGCTAGCAACCCATTTGTTCAAAACCAAAAGCAGAAAACCCTCGGTTCCAAATCAAAAAAACCACAACAGCCAAGTTCATTAACAGCAGAACACGGTTCATAATCCGAAAGCAACAGAACAAAACTCCAACCCAGAAACAGAAACCATCACAAAGCAGAAGTTCAAAAAACAGAACATGAACCAATCTAAAAAAAAACAAGGGCAACATCTGTTCTAAAGAAAAACCAAAAACACTAACAAACCAAACCAAGCCATCGTTCCCAAAACAAACAGAGCACGAAAAAGCCAAACCAAGCAACAACCCAGAAAACATAAGTAAACCCTAACATGCCATCATCATCTCCCTAATACAAAACCCTTCAGAAACCTTTTTTTTTTCCATAAAACACACGTTTTGATTGCAGAGAAAGAAGAAGAGGAAAAAGCTTAGAACAGTCTCACCCGGGAGCAGCGAAGAGGCCAAATCGGAACCTTAGGGTTTCATTCACCCCCTTCAAGATCCACTCCGATTCACGCTACATCTGCAAAATCAAATACCAAATAAAACATCAGAAGAGTAAAGCGGATCATAAAACGTAAGTAAAAAGAAGGAATCGTGGTGAATCTCCTCCGTCCACCGTCGTTCTCCGCCATCCACCGCCACCAAAGGTGATTCCCGGCAAGAGTTTCCAGCAGAGGTCCATGCAGAGAGAATCATGAGAGAACACAGGGAACGAGAGAGATGAGAGAACGAGAGGGTCTGTGTGAGGGTGAAGAACGAGAGAGATGAGAGGAGTTTTCACGAGAGAGAGAGAGAGAGACATAGATCTTTCTATTTAATTTTAGTGTTATCTTATGTTAATTTTTTTTAATTATCTTTTAACAACATAGATTAACTAGTTTTCTTTTTTAAAATGTTTAGCCTAAGTTAGTTTTTTAGTCGTGGTGGTGACACTTGTCACCACCCTTAATTAAAGAATTTTAGTTTTTTTATTTATTTATTTTATTTATTTATGTAATATGCTATATTCGTGATACACCTGTGTCATCTTGCCGTCCGATTGCTCCAAGTCCCATTGGTCATCTGATCAAGCAGTCAGGTTTAACCCTCCACGATGCATCTTCTCCTGATACTCCACGCGGGACTTTCTGAAGGCTCATTGGGCCCTTTATTTGGGCTCAAGAGTGTTATCTCTGGATTTCTTTTTGCACCTCCCAGATTGCTTCATACAGGCTAACTCTAAACTCTCATCTTTTAAATTAATTTTATTTTTATAAATGATTTAATTTTATGCGTGTCCTGAATAATAATCAGTTATGATAGTTTCTATTTGATGATTTATTGATTAAACTATTAGTTGATTTTTTATCAAACAAAAAAAACATTTCTAATAATTATTTAAATTTCCGATTGTATTGTGTAATAATTGTTTGTTTATTCGCTGATTCGGTATTTATTCACCATTGTACACTTCGCACACCACCAACATTAAAATAATCTGATTTTCCTTTGATTGGCTCATAAGCCAATTTCTTAAAGGGTCTCATAGTTGGGGATGGGCATGGCCATCCTCACGAGGTTAATTAAAGCCCTTGTTGCTTTAGTTAATCATAACCCGAAAACAACATTGGTCCATATACCAATTTTCCATGCACCAGGGTCTCATGGTTGGGGATAGGAACACCTATCCTCACGAGATTAATCAAGTCCACTACTTGGTTAATCATAACCCGAATCATTCATTCTCCTTTGGTCCGTTACCAAACCCCATCTAAAACACTTTCACAATTAATTTACAAACTTTGATCCAACGTCGAGTGCATTTTCAAAATTCTTTTCATAATAAAAACCCAAGTATTTAAATCATTGGTTGCTAGACCAATTGTTTAAACACTTGTAAAAGTGAACTTCGAGTCTTTAAATCGTTGGATGCTAGACCAATTGTTTAAACACTTGTAAAAGTGAACTTCGAGTCTTTAAATCGTTGGATGCTAGTCCAATTGTTTAAACACTTGTAAAAATGAACTTCGAGTCTTTAAATCGTTGGATGCTAGTCCAATTGTTTAAACACTTGTAAAAAATAAACTTCGAGTCTTTAAATCGTTGGATGCAAGTCCAATTGTTTACAGATTCTTAATAACGTGAACTTTGTTTCACTTCACTCTTTCATAAGAAAACTTTTGGGATGATAGACGACTCATTGAGCATTGAGCTCCTCTTGTTTCTAGTATTTGAATCGTAGGATGCTAGTCCTATTGTTCGGTACTTTTCACCCACCTAAAATCAATTCAACTCACTCAAAATCCTTTTGTCGCTCATATGCGATCATCAAACTCTTTTCTTACAAAGAGTGTGCAATAGTCGTTTCAAACACGAACGAGGACTTAAGCTTTTCAAACAAACTAAACAAGTTCAAGTTCAAGCATTTAAAATGTCTAATGCACGATTTTTCTTATAAAATCAACACAACCAATTTAAAACCTTTTCAAGAGGAACTACAGAGTTTTGACTTTCCCATTGCACAAGGGAATACGTAGGCACACGGTTTCGAAACCGTGCCAAACTCAAAATAATAATAAAAAAATCCTTTTCTCCTATATTCATAACTTAGCAATAAACACACACACAAACGCTTAGAACTAAATGGGTCCCATCGAGTACGATGGATGTAAGAGGTGCTAATACCTTCCTCTTACATAACCGTCTCCTGATTCCATGTTTTTGATCACGTAGACCGCCTTATCCGCATATGTGGGGTTTTATCTATATTTTCCCGTTCCTTTTGGAACAAATTAAATTAGGTGGCGATTTCACTAGTTTTCGGAAATTTAAATGATTTTTGAAAATCGAGTTGCTTCAATAGGGAAAAAGGGTAGTGCTCAGACGTTGTTAAGTTTGAGGTCAATCTTTGCAGTTGTTTTTTCAAAGATATTGAATATGATGTCCTATTCTGAGTTTGTTGGTTCTTGCATTTTCTGCAAGTATTTTGTCCGGTTTCTTGTATTTGAGTTATGAACACAAATTATGTCTTGTATTCTGAATTATCCAATATAGAGGTCTGGTTCTCTATGTCTGTAAATTGATAGTTTAAGTGTTTGCTTCTTTTAGTGTGTTTCCTCTTGTGCTCTAAAAGAGGATGTTGTGTCAATCTGTGTCGTAACATAGTTCTCAGTTTGAGGGGTAGTGTAACGCCCTGTTTTTATTAATATTATATTATATTAATATTTTCGAATTACCGATTAATATTTATTTCGCGACGAGAATATTTATATTAATCGTTATACCTATTAATATATTTGGCAACGTTCTGTTTGGATCCGATATTTAATTCCCCGGAACTATTTAAATTAATTGAATTGATGATATAATTAGTAAGTTAGGGGTGTGGGGAGCAATTGTTGAGGATTGGGTTTTCACCCTTGGCTTACTAGTAGAAATACCTTTATAAACCATTTCTCCTCATTTTCCTTCCATTCAAAATACCAAAACCAAACATGGAACTTGGAAGCTAGTAAGAAAACAAGTTATAATAACCATTTTCCTTTCCTTTTCTTCCCATTTGAAAAACAAGCCAAACTTGGCCTTAGAGAGGAAAAGAGGGTTTTGGAGAAGAAGAAGAAGGAGAGCAAGAACAAGCATGAGGTTGGGGCTTTGATGGAGCATCTTGCAATCAACCAAGCTAGAGGTGGGTTTGATTCTCCATCTCATATTTTTAGATTTTGATAGATATATTTTGGATTTGAGGGTGAAATTGATAGTTGATTTATAGGGTTTTGTTGGTTGATTGTTGGAATGGTTTAGAAGAGTTGGATTAGGAGTATGGTTTGTGGATGTATTAGGTGCTAGCTTGTAGAATCAAGAGTATTGAAATGGGAAAGAAAACCATGGTAGAAGAATGAGAAAAACTCAAAAAGATGAAGTTTTCACGCAGGTCCATCAACACGGGCCGTGTTGATTAACACGGCTGTGTTTCTCTCTTGTATAGGAATTTTGGTTACTGCAGACCAATCAACACGGGTGCCCGTGTTGATTCACTATCTTGGGTGATTTTTGCACGTTCTGGTTGCTTTTCAACACGGGCCGTGTTGATGCACACGGGGGCCCGTGTTGATGCTTCTGTAGCCTCCAAAATTCTGATTTTTCGCATTTCCTTTGGAACCCGATTGTGTTCCGATTTCGATAAATTCGACGACAGAGCAAGTTGCTCCGAATTCAACGAAAATTGACGTGCTAGCTAAGTTTGACATGTAGAACGTAGTGATGAGGTTAGTTTTTAGAAGTTGCGAGTTTTTGCGAGATGACCCGAAATAGGCTTAATTACGGTTCAATTGAATCGGATTTCGTTGTAGTGGGTTTAGGACACGTATGGACAATCCGATTGTGACGTTGACGATTATGATTAATGTCGGTTATTAGGAATGGCTTTCGCGACGATTATAGGGGTTTGACCATTTTTCCATTTTTTGGAATTTAGTGAGTGAATTGGTTATGATGTAGTGTAATTAAACATAATGTTTGCGACGAAGTATTAATTAATGAATACTTGATGATTTGCGATGAAATAATATATGTCTTTGTACATGATAATGTGACGATTATATTGATGTTGTTGATAAATGCTTCCGATTTATGAATGTATGACTTGTGACAATGATGAATTGTTTAGGGATGTTTTGCATAATGCAAATATAATGCGATGATATATTTATCTTGATTTGGATAAATTATAGCGATGTGGGCTTTATGCCAATTTTGATAAGCGACGATGATGTTTTTGTGTTGTGTTGGTTATTGTCGAGTCACATATATTGCATTGGTGACAATGGGATTTTATGCCAAGCGACGAGGCTTTTATGCCAAGCGACGAGGCTTTTATGCCAAGTGTTCCTAATTATGGACAAAGCGACGGGTACCACATGCATAACATAGTCGTGTCTCATGGAGTCAGTTATGTTTATGTTTGAGTTGTTTGGCGTCGGGTTTTTAATTGATCGACGATGATTGAATTACGATGATGTATGATGCTTTGTTTGGTGATGATCTTTATGATGAATATGAAATGAATATGACTTGATAATTTCATGATAACTAGGTGATGAATATAAATGGTGAGTTTTGTGATGATTTAATTTAGATGAAATGCTTAATGCAGTTATGATGTGATGATATTTGTGACAATGTGCTTTTATGCCAAAAGCGACGATGGCTTTAGCCAATTTGTGATGATTTGTTTGTGTTGCTCATGTTGTTAGTATTGTTTAATGTTGTTGGTTGATGTTGTTGTCTATGATTGCCGTGTTAATTAGCGATGTATTAGCATGTGACGATTTCGTGGTGACGAAGGTTTATGTGTTGTTGTGACGAAGTATGCCGATGAGGTTATGGCGATATAGTGTAGATTATACACATTAAATGACGATCGAAGTAAGTGAGGTTTAGATATGCGTTGGGATGCACTTATTAACTTATATCCTTTACAATTCCAAAACTATATATATATTTATATATATATATATATATATATATTATCATGCCTTTAACTATATGTTTTGGATTATCTCACCCTTTACTTGTTTCGCCGTTACCTTTATATTGGTAACGTGCAGGTTATGAAGACGGAGTATATAGCTACTGTTAGTCGAGTCGGTGTCGCTCTGATACGTAGCACTCGGGGGAATATTTATGTTGTCTTGTTGTTGTTCTTTTGTTGTTCTTCCTTTTGTAAATAAGAATCATACTTTGTGAAAATATGATTTATTAAGGAAGTTTATTAAAGAAGATGTTTTGATGTGTTTGAATCAATTATGTCTTCCGGCGATGCTATGTATCCGAGACTTATACTTTAAAGCAAATTGTTTAAAGTGAGTTATCTTTGAAGGTGTGACGCCTCAGTATTTAATATATGAAATTTTTAAATTACTCTGATTTTTGCATATGAAACCTTGGGTAGATTTGGGGTGTTACAGGGAGTATCTAGTATTTTCTTCCTCATGTGCATCATGGCCTCAATTTTTCTCCTTCTTTGTGAAGATGGTGTCTATGGTGTTATATTTCCTATGCTATAGTGAGTTCTCCTTCAACAAGCCTTTGTCATATCATAGCTAACAATGGGGAGAAGTGATTATGTTATGTTATCTCTGAAGAGCAACTTTTAAGGGGGAGAAAATTTGTGTGACCTGTGGGATTCTTAAAAGAGAGAACATTAGGAGTTGGACCTGCCAGAAAGATGTCCTAGTATGATGTTTCGACATAAAAAAAAAAGACTGAAGACTGTCACTTAGAAAGTTTAAAATATCATAAATAATGACTACTGAAGACTTCTAAATTGTTGTTGTTGGATTATGTTGTGAAATACCATTGTATTATTTCTTTTTAAGCTTTTGTAATGCAAAGGGTGTGTAAATTAGTTTTAGCCAAAATAAGCCAAAGGGGGAGATTGTTAGTTCTCTATTATTTAGAATTGGTTTTATGTTCGGTAAAACTAATATAGCAGTAATAGGTTAAATATGATTTATAACTTGCAAGGAGAAAACGAGTTGAAGTTCTGTTTAATGAAGAAACATGTTGTGTTGAAGTGTTTCAATATCTGGAACAACATGTCAAAGAAGATATCACGACATCGCGCCTAAGCTAACACATTGGGTTCTGTTATGTTTTTAATAGAAGCATCCTATGTGGCGCTATATTGAAGGAGACTCAATCTGAAATTAAGGAGAACATTTAGGAAACTAAATGTTGAAGGAAAATTTTATGGGAGATTCTTTTGCATATTTGTTACAACTTAATTGTTGTTACTTGAAGTCCTAAACTTGTGGAGAATATCTTGGAGCAGTTTTAGCCAGTTTTTTGGAGAATATTGTGGAGCATTTTTAGCAGCAGGTTGTTATGACTTAAAGACCTAAATCCAATTTGGTAATAGGTTATAAATAGAAGCTTTGTAACCTAATTTGAGCACCAGTCGAATTTAGTAATGATGTAGTTTTAGGGCTGAGTCTGTAACAACTCTCTAAGAGAGTCGGTTTGTGAGTGAACCTCCCGAATTATGGGAAGGTCACCATGTTTACACCTTGAAGCCTATAGGTAAGAGGGTGTTATGTTCTTGGAGGAAACTGTGAAGTAACTTTAAGGTGTGTCCTAAGTTAGAAGCAAAAGGATTTAACTCTTAGGTAGTTTGTGATGGAAGTGTGGCTTCTACTTTTCAGTTGTTGAAGAGTTATTGGAAATTAAGTTGTCCATGCAGTGGCTGAGATGTTAACTGCTAAACATCATCGCGATGATTGGAAGTGGGATGAGGATATCTCATATCTAGGGAGGACCTAGGTAGAAGGGTCATTGGGTAGTGATTAACAAAGAGGTTGTAAACGGGGAAGGTTTGGTATGCCCCCAACTATAGGTTGGTTTGAACCGAACTGGGTGAACAATTCTGTGTGTTGTTTATGTTTTCCTGCACTGTGTTTTTACTTCTACCTTGTTGTGTATTTTAATGTCAGATCAGATGTCTCAACATCCTTATAGGACATCTGAGTCTGCTGTCACCAGAATTTCAAAATCAAATATAATAAAGATGATAAACCCCCTTACCTTAATTTTAAGCTTTGATCTTCTCAAGGTTATGGAATCCTTTTGCCCTAGCTCTTCCTTTCTCTGCTTCTTTCTCGTTCTATGGCATTTTTTTCTTCTTATTCTCTACTTTCACGATCGTACAATAAGAATACCTAATTCTCAATATCTCTTAAGTCTTATTTTACCCCTAGGACCGTTAATATCTGTTGTAGGATTTTTCCGTGAACAAAGTATTTTAATTATCGATTCCACAGGGATTGGTGCATGTTATAGTCTTTCAATAGAAAAGTATGTTTTAAGATGATGTAACCAAAGGGTTTGTTATCTACTCTACTAGAACCATGAGTTTCCAAACAACAACTAAATTAATTCTTTCAAAAAGAGTTATGGTTTGGATTAGAGAGAGTTTGAGATTGTTTTCAAGTAAGAAGGCATGTCAAGATTAGTTTCATTGATCTAGTTTCATACATATTCATTTTAATCAAGTGCTGAACATAATAGATGATTTCTACAAATACATATCCTCTCAATCTTGTAGATTTCCCACCAAGATTGTGAATGTTATCATGTTAATCCTTGCATGATTCCTCACTACAACTATTAGCATGATAATCATTAAGTTCAATATTTTGTAAACTCTAACACACAAATCTATTCCTAGCATTTGTTTATGAGAGGATGAATATCCTAGGCCACTTTGAAATATTCTTTTCCAAGCAAAACTCAAAGCATAAAGATGAAGAACAAAGATATTCAACTATATTAATCATCAAACATGTTCATACACCAATGGATTAAAAGAAATACATACTATAAAGATCAACTACCTCTAATCTTGACACAAAAGGAGCTTAGCTACTCATTTCCATGGTTGCCTTGCTCTCAAGATTGTTGGTAGAGATGATGAACATGAGAAAAATCAAGAGAAAAGCTATGGTTTTTCTTCCTAAACTTGCCCTAGATTTACAAAGATGAAAGATAATGATGGTCTATGTTTTCTTGCTTCCTTTACAAGCCAAAAAGGTCTGGTGAAGTGATGGGTTGGTGGCTCCAAAGGTGAAAGCATGGGCTGTCCTTTTTTCTGAATTTCGCAGACCGCGCTGAGCGCGGTTAAGTCAGGCTGAGCGCGGTCATGCTGGCACCGCGCTGAGCGCGACCTGTAGCATGCTCCCCTCTTCCAAAATTATCTTCAAAAGAATCATCCCTAAAGCTCTTCAAGTACCCTTGAATCCAAGCTTGGGAGAATTAGTTAATAAATTCCTACAATTAAGAGTAACTAAAGTCAAATAATATATATATTAAACAAAACTAGATAAAAACCTAATTAAAGCAAAATACTAGAATAAATATACAAATTAAATACAAAGACATTGTTAAGGACCACAAAATAATGTACAAAATAACTACAAATTGGTCCTTAACAACTCTCCCCAACTTACTTCTTTGTTTGTCCTCAAACAAAAGTCAATAATCTTACATAGCTAGAAGGAACAAAATGCAAGCATGCAAACTCACACAAGAGTAATGGTTCAAACTCGACATACCGGCAAAAGCACACATCAATCGCTTCTTCTAAACACAACATGGCCATGAATTAAGTTCTAAACACAATATATCAAAACATATAACAAAACAAAAGATATGTTCACACTTGAATCACCTAATCATTTCTTCAAAGTTCATGAAGAACAAAATGCATATTCACAAAGGACTAAACACTCTCACTAATAATTATGCACATCCAGAATAATTCATGTGTTCATCGAAACAAGTTAAATGATAAAATGGAAACAAAGATCACTAAGGACTTTCAAGGTTGTAACTTGGCTTAGGTTAGAAACAAGGGATATTTAAGTACAAAGCCATTGAACGAATCGGGTAAAAGGATATGAAGAGCATTTCACAACTAATTCTCATCTTATTATTTCAACCTCTTTTCTTTTTCACACAATGATCCTCTCTTTCTTTTCTTTTTCTTTTTGTATCTTTTCATAAACAAATTTCTTTCTTCTTTTGTATTTTTCTTTTCTCTATTCTTTTTTTCTTTCTTAGGATCATTGTGCCATCAATTCTAGGTTCTTTTTGATCCACCTCCCAAACTTCATTTATATCAATCCTTTTTATTCAAAATCATGCTCTTCAAGGGTTAATTAAAAAGGGTTGGTATTCACAAACAAGAAAATTTATAGAATGAATTATCATTGAATTTTTCAAAGATTATCAACAACTATTAAGTGGCCTACTTAACAATTAGTTGATTTGATACATTCATCCTACAAATACTACTTAAGCGCAAAAGGGTTCACAAGGATTCGCTCTCTCACGGGTAATTGAAGCCCTTTTTAGAATTGGTGGTTTTCCTCATAATGCACAAAAATTGCCTTGATCATTTCTTAGTTTCCAAGTTATCATAAACAAGTAAAGATTAAGCATGAATCACACGAGTTAACACAACTATTAGACACTCAATATTTGGTAAAAAAGTGGAAGCTTCTCACATATATGGTTTATGTCCTAATGATTCGAATGTGAACACAAATTTTTTTGTACATGCCATAATATCTTGCATAAAGAACAAATTTCATAGACATGTTATGTTTCTACAAAACGATAAAATGTGTACCTTCTTTGTGGAATGAATCAAGAATTTTATCATCACCATCACTTTGGTGAAACACGCTTACTAGCTTTGAAGAACCATTTGAACAATTCGGACAAACCACAAGAAGTAAATTCAAACTAAATACTATAATCTAAAAATAAAATAAAATAGAACAAAATAAAAGAAACTAAACTTAAAAATAAAACGACACCCCAAAATGGTGTTTAAAACTTAAAAAGAAGTATTTAGGCTTCATGCCTACAAAAAATTAATTGGAATTACAAGCCAATCCCCAAAATTGGATGGCAACCAACAAAATCCAAAGTTTAAAACTAAAATGCAAAAGTAAAATCTAGACTAGAATGCTGAAAGTAAAATAAAAGCAGGGAAATAGGAGAAAATCAATCAGTGGTCTCGAGAATCGAATCTCCAATCGACCCCGAGTCAGAACCGGAACCAGAACCAGAACTCTCTTCACCATCATCCTCATCTCCCACCTCCTCCTCAGCATTTGGCCCGACCCCGGGCCAACCAGCATATGCTCTGAGCTGCTCACCCGTGCGAGTGAAATGGTTCACTCCGGGCTCTCTAATCTGTAGAGCAAGGTGCTCCATGCTCTCATGCATAAACATAAATGCTCTCTGATGAGCGAGATGCATCTGTCTGCTCCATTCTTCTGAGGGACTAGCTTGAGGAAGTGCCGCTGCAACTGGGACAGGCTGGGCAGCAGTATTATCAAGGACCCTACAAAATCGATCACAGTAGTGATCATCAACAACTCCATCAATGGTGAGGTGTCCTACTGCAGGAAAAGCCACCTTCGCTCTCTTCAGCAAACCCATGATCAAGCCAGGATAAGTGAGAGCACACTTTATACGCTCCCCCCTGGAGGTATAACTCAGCGTAACCCTCTTCAGCTCATTCGCGATCAGACGGCCAAAATCAATTTGCTCCTCATCGAGCATGTAAGCAATCAAACCTGCCGTCTCCATGGGTATCGAAGATGTGTGGCTCCTGGGTTTCAGATTGTATAGAGTCACACACATCATAACTCTGGCGCTAGTTTTCAGACTGGTCCTGTTGAATTTCAAAGGTTGACCAGCCCGATTCGTTTCATAAGAATGCCCGGACAAACAGAGCTTATTCTTCAGCATGTTGTAATCCCAATTACCACGAGCCAGGTGCTCATGGTAGACATCCGGTTGGTCCTCTGGGGCTGTCCAGTTGATGCCCAGAAAACTGTTGATTGCGGAGCGAGAGAAGGAAACGGATTTGCCTCGAACAACTGAAGCAAACCTAAACTCACATCCCTCGGCCGGGATAGCATTAGCATAGAACTCGCGAACAAGCTCTACATTCACCTTTGTTTGAGGGGTACAAAGAACTTCCAACCCGTAGTTATCCAGGATGACATGAGGGGTGTGGTAGTGCCCTTGCTCACGGAGGCTGATGGTGCGCTCAGTCCAGATGTTGCGCTCCTCGAGCTCTTTGTAGCGAGCCTCCTGAGCAGGCCCCAAGAATCTCACAGCATCGAACGCAGCAGGCCGAGAGGGCCCAGCCCCAGCAGAGGAAACTCTTTGTCGCTTAGGTGCCATCTGAAATTTCAACACAAAAATCAACAGAAAAGTGACACCGAGGTGTCCATTAGCAATGAAGCATGCAAATAGCAGAGCAAACCAACCAACCAAGGCATTAGAACTAATCGGAAACATTAAAAACACAGCAGAAGAATTTTTCAAAATTCTGCAGACCGCGCTGAGCGCGATGACCGCGCTGAGCGCGCTCTGCGATTTGCAGAAAAATTCTTCTGCAAAACAGAATTTTTCTCCACACAATAACGTCCTAGGGCAGCGAAAATAACATCCTATTACTTCTCTAACACAAAAACATCCTAAATCTAAGAGAAAATTCGAAAATTCCTAACCCTAGGTTTTCAAAATCTAACCTAAACATGCAATGTAGACGAAATTGAGAAAAGAAAAACATAGAATACTTACTAGGATGCCTTGGGGATTGATTTGACAAAGAAATTCGCAAAGATTCAGAGATTTTTGGGATTTTGAGAGGAGGAAGAAAGATGAAGAAAATAGGGAAAAAAGGTTTAAAATAACCCTAACCCTTTATAAAACTAACTAGGCCACGATTTGGGCCTCCAAAATCTGATTTTTTTCAAAATATTTTTTTTTTTTAAATCCCAGACCGCGCTGAGCGCGGTCCCTATCGCGCTGAGCGCGAAAGTTTCTGCCAGATGGGTCAAAGTGCGCGCTGAGCGCGCTCTGAGCGTGCTGAGCGCGGTCTGCAGAATTTTGAAATTTTAAGAAAACAGCAAAATTAACAGTGCGGGCAAGTGTAAATGAGTTCAAGGAAGAATACTTACAATGTTGGGGTGCCTCCCAACAAGCGCTTTGTTTAACGTCGGTAGAGCTCGACGGTTCATGATGATCATTGATCATCAAAGAAGGATTCGGCTATGTTGCGGCTCACCTCTCCGCCAACGTACCGTTTCAACCGCTGCCCATTCACCGTCCATTCTTTTGTTCGTGCAAGATCTTGCAAGACAATTGCACCATATTCTTTGACTTCTTTGATTAAAAACGGACCGGACCACTTTGTTTTGAGTTTTCCCGGAAAAAGCCTCATCCGGGAATTGAACAAGAGAACCTTTTGTCCCGGCCTAAATTCCTTGATCTTTATCTTCTTATCATGAGAAACCTTAACCTTTGCTTTATACCTCCGGTTTGAATGATAAGCCTCGTCTCGCATTTCGTCCAAATGAACAAGTTGTATTTTTCGCTTTTCTCCCGCCAAGGATGGATCGAAATTTAAGAATCGGAGGGCCCACAATGCTTTGTGCTCCATCTCTACCGGGAGGTGACAAGTTTTGCCATACACAACCTGAAACGGGGTTAGTCCAATGGGAGCTTTATAGGCGGTTCGATACGCCCACAAAGCTTCATCTAATTTTTGCGACCAATATTTTCGAGAACCCGAAACAGTTTTTTCCAAAATCTTTTTGATTTCTCTATTAGACACCTCGGCTTGACCATTTGCTTGAGGGTGATAGGGGGTCGTCACCTTATGTTTTACACCAAATTGTTTCAAAAGTTTTTGTAACAATGCATTGCAAAAGTGCGACCCACCATCACTAATGAGCACCCTAGGCACACCAAAACGAGAAAAAATGTTTCTTTTCAAAAATTTGATAACAGTTTTGGCGTCGGCCTTAGGCGAAGCAATGGCCTCTACCCACTTTGACACGTAATCCACAGCTACAAGAATATATTCATTTGAAAACGAAGATGGAAAAGGACCGACAAAATCAATCCCCCAACAATCAAATACCTCCACTTCCAACATATTGTTCAATGGCATTTCATCTCTTTTTTCCTATCCCACCACTTCTTTGACATTTGTCACATGATTTAGCGTGAGCACACGCATCTTTGAATAGCGAAGGCCAATAAAATCCCGATTGTAGGACTTTGGTGGCGTCCGCATTCCATTATAGTGTCCCCACAGGGAATTGTGACAATGCCAAAGAATGTTTTGGCCTCTTCATCACTCACACACCTTCTTAGCAATCCATCACTACTCAACCTAAAATGTAAGGTTCATCCCACACATAATACGATCGGCTAAAATTTTCTCTTCTCATTCCAAGTCAAATCTTAGGTATTAATCCGCGGCCTTGTAATTTGCCATGTCGGCAAACCACGGTCGCTCTTGGATTGCAAATAACTTCTCATCCGGGAATTCCTCCTTCACCTCTTTTTCCTTTTCCGTAATTTTTACGTTCACTAAGCGAGACAAATGATCCGCTACCAAATTTTCCGAACCTTTTTTATCACGGACCTCTAAATCGAATTCTTGCAAAGAAGAATCCATCGGATTAGCCTTTGTTTAGAGTCCGGTTTGGTAAGATATTTTATCGCGAATGATCCGTGAAAACTACAACCTTGGAACCAATTAGGTAAGGACGAAACTTTTCCAATGCATATACAATTGCGAGCAACTCTTTTTCAGTTGTTGCATAGTTTATTTGAGCATCATTCAAAACTTTGCTCGCATAATGTATAGCATGGAAAATTTTGTTCTTCCCCTATCGGCTCCTACCGCATAATCACTAGCGTCACACATTAGTTCAAAATCAAGTTTCCAATTAGGCGCGGTGATTATGGGTGCATTTATCAAATTCTCCTTTAATTTCTCAAAAGCTAACAAACAATCATTATCAAACAAGAAAGACTTATCTTTGTTGAGCAGGTTGCTCAAAGGTTTGGCTATTTTGGAGAAGTCCTTGATGAATCTTCGATAGAATCCCGCATGACCCAAAAACTCCCTTTGACATTGGTAGGTGGGGGAAGCGTCTTGATAACATCAATTTTTGCTTTGTCAACCTCGATTCCTCTTGAAGATATCTTGTGGCCAAGGACAATTCCCTCGGTCACCATAAAGTTGCATTTCTCCCAATTCAAGACCAAGTTGGTTTGCACACACCACTTCAAGACGGTGTCCAAAATTTCCAAACATAAATCAAATGAAGCTCCAAAAACGGAAAAGTCATCCATAAAAACTTCAATTGTCTTTTCAATCAAATCGGCGAATATAGCTTGCATGCACCTTTGGAATGTTGCATTGCACGAAAGGCATACGCCTATGCGAAAATTCCAAATGGACATGTGAACGCCGTTTTCTCATGATCTTTCGGATTCACCGATATTTGATTATATCCCGAATAACCATCCAAGAAACAATAGTATTGTTGTCCCGCAAGCCTTTCTAACATTTGATCCATGAACGGAAGAGGAAAATGATCTTTTCTCGTTGCTTTGTTAAGCCTACGATAATCAATACACATTCTCCACCCCGTCACTTTTCTTGTTTGCACTAGCTCATCCTTATCATTAGATACAACCGTCAATCCTCCTTTCTTAGGAACCACATGAACCGGGCTCACCCACGTACTATCCGAAATTGGGTAAATCATCCCCGCTTCAAGCATCTTCACTACTTCTTTGCGAACTACCTCCTTCATCACCGGATTCAATCGCCGTTGAGGTTGGGCTACCGGTTTGTACTCATCCTCCATCATAATATTGTGCATAATAGGCGGGCTTATGCCTTTCAAATCGGCTAAGACCCAACCAATCGCATTTTGTTCGATTTCAAAACTTCAATTAAGCTCTCCTCCTCATTCTCCGACAATGTATTGCTAATGATTACGGGCTTTTTACCTCCCTCCTCAAGAAACACATACTTTAAATGAGACGGTAGCTCTTTCAACTCAAGTTTTGGTCGTCATCTTTTAGATCTTTCTTCAAACTTTCCTCTTCTTCCCAAGGGTGCATTTCCTTTGAAATTTCCACTCCTTCCAAACACTCCTCAATATCTCGACTATCATCATCATCATTCACTTCTTGAGTTGCTTCCTCAATAACGTCAATCTTAAAACAATCTTTCTTATCCATGGGATGCTTCATTGCTTCAAAAAGATTAAAGCAAATCTCTTCATCTTGTACTCTCACCTTCATTAGGCCATCATCTATATCAATCATCATCCTTGCCGTCTTCATGAACGGTCTTCCAAGAATTAAAGGTGCATCAACATCTTCCTCCATGTCTATGACTACAAAGTCCACGAAAAAGAATTTGTCCACTTTTACCAACAAATCTAAAGCGCCGCGGACAGTAATAGACTTGTCCGCTAATTGCAATGTCATTTTCGTGGACTTTAATTCAATCTCCCCAATCTCTTCACAATGGATAATGGAATCAAGTTGATGCTTGACCCCAAATCAATTAATCCTTTTCCGACATACACATCCCCAATAACGGGCAAAGTTACGCCCGGATCACTCTCTTTCTTGAATGGTGCGTTGAATTATTGCACTACAACTAGCATCCACCATTATGGTTTCTTGATCCGTATACCTCTTCTTTTTCGTCAAGATATCCTTCATGAATTTTGCATATTTTGGCATTTGCTCTAATGCTTCCGGTAAATGGAATATTTATTTGCAATTGCTTGAAAATATCCATAAACCTAGCATAGTGCTTTGCATCATCCTTTTTAGAGGGAAGGTGAGGATATGACAAACTTCTCAATGGGTAAGTTACTTCCTTCTCTTTTCCCTTCTTCATTCTTTTCTTTTTCGCATCTATTTTCTCCTTTTCAACTACACCATTTTCCTTTTCATTTTCAACTAACACCTCATTTTCAACTAAATCATCCTCCACATCAACATTATCATGTTTTTCAACTTCATCCTCTTCATCTTTTTCAACTACCTCTTCCTCCACTATTTCTTCTTCATCCTTCTCCACTACTTTCTTTTTTCTTTCAACTACCTTCCTTTTCTCATCACAAACTCTACCACTTCTTGTTGTTATGGCTTTGCAATGCTCCTTAGGATTTGTTTGCGTAGTTGGGGAAAATGATGTCGAAGCGCTTTGTTCGGAAAGTTGCTTAGCTAGTTGTCCAACTTGAGTTTCCAAGTTCTTGATAGATGCCTCCGTGCTCTTTTGATTAGCCATTGAGGCTTGCATAAATTGAGCTAGAGTGTCTTGAATGTTGGAAGATCTCACTTGACTTTGAGGTTGGTTTTGTTGTTGACTTTGATTTTGTTGTTGTGTTTGATTTTGATTTTGATTTTGTGTTTGATATGGATTTTGCCTTCCTTGGTTATTGTTATCTTGCCTCCACCCTCCTTGATAACCTTGATTACCCCTTGGTTGGTAACCTTGGTTTTGATTTTGATAAGGGTAAGGAGCTCGTTGTTGGTACCCTTGGCCTTGGCCACATAGTTAGCTTCCTCATTCTCCGGAGGACAAAAGCGGTTTATGATCTCCTTTGCACAATTCACAACAAGCTATTTGGTGAGCTTGCTTATTTGATGCTCCTTGTAACTCCATGATTTGTTGAGGAGTTTAGCCATTTGTTTTGTCAATTCTTCAACTTGTTTCGCAAACAATTTGTTTTGCGCCACAAGTGCTTCATGACTCGAACCAATTTCTAAAACTCCCGTTTTCACTTGTACACCTCCTTGATCATGTTGAGTTTGATGATCATTCCTACCCATCTTCTCAATTATTTGGATTGCTTCATACGGTGTTTTGCCATCAAAGAACCTCCGTGGCATCCAACAACAATTTGTGTTGAGGTTGGAGACCATTTCGAAAATATGAATTTGTGTAAGCTCGTCAAAACCATGGCTCGGACACTTCCTTAGCATAGACTTATATCTTTCCCATGCCCGATTCAAAGGCTCGTTTACTCCTTGCGAAAATACCGAGATAACCGTCTTAGCCTCCATGAAACGTGATTGAGGGAAAAAGCGTTCAAGAAACTTTTCCTCCAAACGTTCCAATTAGTCATTGTCTCTTGCAATTGATCAAGATACCAATCTTTTGCCTTCCCACTAGAGAATGAGGAAAAGCCTTTGGAAATATTGTTCTTCTTGGTCTTCGAGCACCCGCGCTCCGCGATCTCATAAAACTTGGTAAGGTGAGTGTAAGGGTCTTCATGGTCGTGGCCATGAAATGGACTTGCATAGAAGTTGAAGCAAGCCCGTTTTCATTTCCAACCCTTGCATTTGCTTGTCGGGCAAATTGAGCATTATGGCGAGGGCTATTGACACACGGCCCCCGCGGTGGTAGTGGTGGTGGTGGTGGTTGATTCTCCTCCATAGTGGTGACTTCTCCAAACACTGGTGGTGTTGAAGAAGTGGATGCTTCTCCTCTTTCTCCTCTTTCTTGCCTTTGCCTAGCTTGTCTTTTTCTTCTTTTAGCACTACTATTAAGTCTCCTAGCCGTCCTTTCAATTTCGGGATCGAAAAGGAGTTGGTCGACCGGAATACTTCCCCGCATAAACTAATTCCTGAAAAAGTCTAGCCACACAAAAGAAACAAAGAGAGATTAGTGGAAAAGTCTTAAAACACACAACTATTGCTATACTAACAACAAACGCCAATCCGCGGCGCCATTTTGTTGTAGGATTTTCCGTGAACAAAGTATTTTAATTATCGATTCCACAGGGATTGGTGCATGTTATAGTCTTTCAATAGAAAAGTATGTTTTAAGATGATGTAACCAAAGGGTTTGTTATCTACTCTACTAGAACCATGAGTGTCGCACCCCAAAATTTACCCTCCTGTCATAGGTCTTCTTGGATTTTTCTTGCAAGGGTATGAGTTTTAAAATGTGGATTTATGGATGTCTTGGTTCTAAGTTGGCTCGCCTTTTGGCCGGGTATATGATTGAAGTTCCCCATGTTTGAGATGAGCTGTAGCACAATGGTTGGAATCGCGATCATAACTTTCTTGCTTAATTCATCTGGTGTTTTGAGTCAAATTTGGAAATTGAAGTTTGAATTTGAGAATGTTTAGAATTTGAGTTTGTGGCGGATTATTTGATACATTAAGTTTTTGAACTTGTATGTTTATACAAGCAAGTCCGAGACATCTCATCATGCTTTATTTTTTGTATCAACCAAGCTCATTTCAAACGGTGGTTCAATTAGTTCAAGAGATTTTGAGCGAATATTGTGTTCGAGATTCAAAGTGGTAACTCAAGAATGAGAATGCCAGGATTCATTGTGTTGAATTTCTTAGAATTCATAATTTATGGTGTTCATCATTTATTCCGTTACAAATACTTCATTTTGGGTTTCTTTCAAATTCATGATCTGTGCAAAGATTGGAGTTCTAGGCCAACTTTGTACACTGCAGTTTTGTACGTCTAAGTGCTATATTAATTTCAAGATACCAAGAGAATATGAGTTTGTTGTATCTAAAGATTCTAATTGGTACAAGTCCATCAAAACTTCAAGCCATCTTTTCATTCACAAGATTCAAGAGGTACAAAGGAAAAACTTGAATATATATTGCGTCAATTCTTATGAGTTGTACAAATTGTGCCATTTGCAAGTATCAAGTCAAATTCTATTAAAATTCCAAATAATAATCCAAGATTGTTACAAGTAATGGTGGAATTGTACAAATTCAACGTCAAGTCAAACTACAAAACGGTTTACAATTGTATCGATTCCAAACTACATGAGAATTTTATTTTGTTACAAGATTCTCAAGTTTTCCTCCGAGCTTTTTTCTTCACTCCGGTTTCATCGTTGACGAGCTTCCAAGTCCGTCCAAGCCTTGCTAAAGCTGCTGCCCGGTCCATGTTCTTTAAAGTGTCCTCATTCATGTTACATGAAAAACAAGAAAAAAGAAGTGATTAGCATCTAAGTCATAATTATACGAATTTTAAGCAAGAAATTAAAGAAGTTTCTTTTGGACTCATCATTAGGGTCTGCGTTAGGAATCAGAATTAAAGGTTTGCGGTTATGTATAAGCGACTAAGCCTCAGAACTTTAAAGTTCCGTCATCGGCCACAACCTCCTATTGCAAATCACAACAACCTTTGTTGTTGGTTCACAAAGGCAGGTGTAATTTGGAAATCATGGAGCATCATTTTCCCAAAGAAAAGCCCAACAGTGTCAAAAAGAATTAATTCAACCCAAGAAAAAATACAATGAATTATTTTTCAGCAAGCAAAATCAGAAGCCACATTTTTTTACCCTCATGATAGGTGATTTTCTACCCTTTTCACTCAAAGAAAACATTAAGGCAGCAACAAGCAACACAGTAGCAAGACAGAGCAGGATTAACTCAAAATGGCAACAATAGAGCAGGATTATGATTCACAAAAGCAGAGGCATAGCAGACAGTTAGCTTAAAGAGGGAATTGGAAGTCAATAACAAGCAACACAGTAGCAGGACAGCAGGATACTCAAGTGAATACAGCATCTGTTCAAAAGAAAAGCATATTATTTGATTCCCAAAACCATGAACCACGGGGCAATAGCCAAAACAAAAGGATAGTATCTGTTCTTTTACAAACCCTCATGAAGCCACAATAAAAAGGGAAGAGCATCTGTTCTTAAAAAAGGAGATAACCATTTTTTTTCAAACCATTAACAAAAAAAAAACCAGAAGTAGTATCTGTTCTTACTACTAAACCAAGAATCCAGAAACCTACCAAAGACCAGCAAAATGTTGTAGTATCTGTTGTTCTTATTATTCAAGCCAAAATCCTATCTGTTGGAGAACCTAAGACCAAGAGCAACATCTGTTTTCTTTTTTCAGTTTCCTTACACTATCAGTTCAAAAAAACCCTCTCATTCCTAACGACACGGTAACAGTGCAAACCCAGAGCAATCAAAATAACCGAAACCCTAACACAGTTGTTCATCATTTTCCCAAAAACCCAAACCCTTCAGAAATACAGAAATCACTTTTCATAGAAAGAAGAAGAGAAAAAGAGTTTTGATAAATCAGAAAGATCTCACCGGGGGGTTGCGAACCAAATCGCCTTCCACCGTCATCCGCCGTTGTATCCGCCATGCATGCAGTTTCCGGCCAAGTTCATGAAAGATAAAAAACAAATCGTGAGCCAACACAGAACGGTGACGATTGAAATAAACCAAACATGCAAAAATGAAATCGCGACCGACGGAGTTTCGCGAAGTCGCGGTGAGAGAGGCGGAATCGGCGAGAGGGAGGACAGCGAGGGACAATCGTGAGAGAGAGGGACCGATGAAGGTCTGTGAAAACCGAGAGAGATAACGAAACCATGAGAGGCGATTTGGGGTTTCTGGGTCGAGAGAAGACAGAGAGTTCGTGTGAAAAGATGAGTTTTGTTTCATTGTTATATTTTATTGCTTAGTAATTAAAATTATTGGTATTATAACCTTTATAACTACTAATCTACTATTATATTATCATTAATACTATTATACTATTATTATTATTATATTACTGCTATCACTAATATTATTTTATTTATTATATTTAATCATATTATTATTATTACTGTTATTATTTAGTTAGTTTTTATTTTACCACTTAACTATTATAAATTATTATTACTATTATTATTACTTTTATTTTTTATTATCACTATTATATTATTACTAATATATACTATTACTAGTACTTATTTTGTTATTAATATTATCCTTATTATTATTATGCTGTTATATTATTATCATTTTACTATACTAATTATTATCATTACTATTACTTATTATCATTATTATTAGTCACTATTTTTATTATCATTTACTAATTCTTTTGTTTTTTTCTTTACTTAATAATAAGTATTATTACATTTTTATCATTAAAATTATTAATACCTAAAAATACCAAAAAATAATCATAGTAGTATAGTTAGACATTTTATTATTATTAGAAATTTTTTAGCATTTTGTTCCTTTTTTCTGGATATACCCCATTTGTAAATTTGTACCCCCATCCCCCACTTGTTGTAATAGTTAGTAATGTTTTATTGCTTTATTTTATTTCGTTATTCATCACAAGCACAAAACCAAATGTTTTTTTTAACTAATACTCGTGCGAGCCATTTTTTAACCTTGAGTTGACAAAGCTTTGAAGCGTCACAACGGCCACACATCTTTGCACACACCACGCTTACTCTTGGGCTTACAATGAAACTTTGATTGATCAGTTAAACATTATTTAATTATCTAATTAAGTTATTTAAAATTAATTGGCCCATCCGATTAATTTTATTAAACTAATTACTTGATTAAGTTTTGTTTAATTAATCGATTAAATTTATTTCGCGCATGCACCTACACAATGTAAATCATTTATTTGCGCAAGCCACCTTGTATGGGCTTTTAATTTATTTACTTGTTTTATTTAATGCTTGTATACAATTGTTTGTTCTTTTCCATTATCGCACCTTAGGACCATATATTCAATTAACCATAACTCGCATCTCAAAATACTTTCGCAATTAAAGTTTCAAACCTCGATCCAACGTCGAGTGCCTTTTCAAAACTTTTTCATAATAAAGTACAAGTTTTTTAGTCGTTAGACGCTAGACTAGTTGCTAAAAAAAACTTGTCCCCCAAATAAACTTTAGTCTTTAAGTCGTTGGACGCTAGACCCGTGGCTTAAAGACTCCTAAATAATGTGAACTCGTTTCACTTCACTTTTTCTCAAGAAAACTTTTTGGGTGATAGACGACTTGGGCGAACTTTCGTTCCTCGGGTTTCTAGTATTTGAATCGTGAGACGCTAGCCTCGTTGTTCGGTACTTTTTCATTCGCATAAAAAACAATTCAACTCATTCAAATTCTTTTATCGCTCATATGCGATCGTAAAAACTCTTTTCGGATAAAGAGGGTGCAATAAGTCGTTTCAAACACGAACGAGGACTTAAGCTTTTCAAACAAACAAAACAAGTCCTAGTTCAAAGAATTTGAAATGTCTAAATGCACGATTTTTCTTATAAAATCAATACAACAAACTTAAAACCGAGAGGAACTACGAGTTTTGACTTTCCCATTGCGAGGGAATAACACGGTTGTGCAAACTCAAAATAATAAGAAACAAATTCTTTTCTTTTTAGCATCCATAAACTTAGCAATAAACACACACACAAACGTAGAATTAAATGGGTCCCATCGAGTACGATGGATGGTGCTAATACCTTCCCCTTACATAACCGACTCCCGATTCCACTTTTTTGGTCACGTAGACCGCCTTATCCGCTTGTTTTGGGTTTTATCTATATTTTCCCGTTCTTTTTAGAACGAATAAAATTAGGTGGCGATTTCACTGTTTTCGAGAATCTAAAAGATTTTTGAAAATCGAGTTGCAATGAGTTTCAAACAACAACTAAATTAATTCTTTCAAAAGAGTTATGGTTTGGATTAGAGAGAGTTTGAGATTGTTTTCAAGTAAGAAGGCATGTCAAGATTAGTTTCATTGATCTAGTTTCATACATATTCATTTTAATCAAGTGATGAACATAATAGATGATTTCTACAAATACATATCCTCTCAATCTTGTAGATTTCCCACCAAGATTGTGAATGTTATCATGTTAATCCTTGCATGATTCCTCACTACAACTATTAGCATGATAATCATTAAGTTCAATATTTTGTAAACTCTAACACACAAATCTATTCCTAGCATTTGTTTATGAGAGGATGAATATCCTAGGCCACTTTGAAATATTCTTTTCCAAGCAAAACTCAAAGCATAAAGATGAAGAACAAAGATATTCAACTATATTAATCATCAAACATGTTCATACACCAATGGATTAAAAGAAATACATACTATAAAGATCAACTACCTCTAATCTTGACACAAAAGGAGCTTAGCTACTCATTTCCATGGTTGCCTTGCTCTCAAGATTGTTGGTAGAGATGATGAACATGAGAAAAATCAAGAGAAAAGCTATGGTTTTTCTTCCTAAACTTGCCCTAGATTTACAAAGATGAAAGATAATGATGGTCTATGTTTTCTTGCTTCCTTTACAAGCCAAAAAGGTCTGGTGAAGTGATGGGTTGGTGGCTCCAAAGGTGAAAGCATGGGCTGTCCTTTTTTCTGAATTTCGCAGACCGCGCTGAGCGCGGTTAAGTCAGGCTGAGCGCGGTCATGCTGGCACCGCGCTGAGCGCGACCTGTAGCATGCTCCCCTCTTCCAAAATTATCTTCAAAAGAATCATCCCTAAAGCTCTTCAAGTACCCTTGAATCCAAGCTTGGGAGAATTAGTTAATAAATTCCTACAATTAAGAGTAACTAAAGTCAAATAATATATATATTAAACAAAACTAGATAAAAACCTAATTAAAGCAAAATACTAGAATAAATATACAAATTAAATACAAAGACATTGTTAAGGACCACAAAATAATGTACAAAATAACTACAAATTGGTCCTTAACAACTCTCCCCAACTTACTTCTTTGTTTGTCCTCAAACAAAAGTCAATAATCTTACATAGCTAGAAGGAACAAAATGCAAGCATACAAACTCACACAAGAGTAATGGTTCAAACTCGACATACCAGGCAAAAGCACACATCAATCGCTTCTTCTAAACACAACATGGCCATGAATTAAGTTCTAAACACAATATATCAAAACATATAACAAAACAAAAGATATGTTCACACTTGAATCACCTAATCATTTCTTCAAAGTTCATGAAGAACAAAATGCATATTCACAAAGGACTAAACACTCTCACTAATAATTATGCACATCCAGAATAATTCATGTGTTCATCGAAACAAGTTAAATGATAAAATGGAAACAAAGATCACTAAGGACTTTCAAGGTTGTAACTTGGCTTAGGTTAGAAACAAGGGATATTTAAGTACAAAGCCATTGAAACGAATCGGGTAAAAGGATATGAAGAGCATTTCACAACTAATTCTCATCTTATTATTCGCAACCTCTTTTCTTTTTCACACAATGATCCTCTCTTTCTTTTCTTTTTCTTTTTGTATCTTTTCATAAACAAATTTCTTTCTTCTTTTGTATTTTTCTTTTCTCTATTCTTTTTTTCTTTCTTAGGATCATTGTGCCATCAATTCTAGGTTCTTTTTGATCCACCTCCCCAACTTCATTTATATCAATCCTTTTTTATTCAAAATCATGCTCTTCAAGGGTTAATTAACAAAAGGGTTGGTATTCACAAACAAGAAAATTTATAGAATGAATTATCATTGAATTTTTCAAAGATTATCAACAACTATTAAGTGGCCTACTTAACAATTAGTTGATTTGATACATTCATCCTACAAATACTACTTAAGCAAAAGGGTTCACAAGGATTCGCTCTCTCACGGGTAATTGAAGCCCTTTTTAGAATTGGTGGTTTTCCTCATAATGCACAAAAATTGCCTTGATCATTTCTTAGTTTCCAAGTTATCATAAACAAGTAAAGATTAAGCATGAATCACACGAGTTAACACAACTATTAGACACTCAATATTTGGTAAAAAGTGGAAGCTTCTCACATATATGGTTTATGTCCTAATGATTCGAATGTGAACACAAATTTTTTTGTACATGCCATAATATCTTGCATAAAGAACAAATTTCATAGACATGTTATGTTTCTACAAAACGATAAAATGTGTACCTTCTTTGTGGAATGAATCAAGAATTTTATCATCACCATCACTTTGGTGAAACACGCTTACTAGCTTTGAAGAACCATTTGAACAATTCGGACAAACCACAAGAAGTAAATTCAAACTAAATACTATAATCTAAAAATAAAATAAAATAGAACAAAATAAAAGAAACTAAACTTAAAAATAAAACGACACCCCAAAATGGTGTTTAAAACTTAAAAAGAAGTATTTAGGCTTCATGCCTACAAAAAATTAATTGGAATTACAAGCCAATCCCCAAAATTGGATGGCAACCAACAAAATCCAAAGTTTAAAACTAAAATGCAAAAGTAAAATCTAGACTAGAATCTGAAAGTAAAATAAAAGCGGAAATAGGAGAAAATCAATCGGTCTCGAGAATCGAATCTCCAATCGACCCCAGTCGAACCGAACGAACGAACTCTCTTCACCATCATCCTCATCTCCCACCTCCTCCTCGGCATTTGGCCCGACCGGCCAACCAAAGATATCTCGAGTGCTCACCCGTGAGTGAAATGGTTCACTCCGGCTCTCTAATCTGAGCAAGGTGCTCCATGCTCTCATGCATAAACATAAATGCTCTCGATGAGCGAGATGCATCTGTCTGCTCCATTCTTCGATGGACTAGCTTGAGGAAGTGGCCGCAACGGTACAGCAGATTATCAAGGACCCTACAAAATCGATCACGAGTGATCATCAACAACTCCATCAATGGTGAGGTGTCCCTCGGGAAAAGCCACCTTCGACAAACCCATGATCAAGCGGGATAAGTGAGAGCACACTTTATACGCTCCCCCCTGGAGGTATAACTCAGCGTAACCCTCTTCAGCTCATTCGCGATCAGACGGCCAAAATCAATTTGCTCCTCATCGAGCATGTAAGCAATCAAACCTGTCGTCTCCATGGGTATCGAAGATGTGTGGCTCTTGGGTTTCAGATTGTATAGAGTCACACACATCATAACTCTGGCGCTAGTTTTCAGACTGGTCCTGTTGAATTTCAAAGGTTGACCAGCCCGATTCGTTTCATAAGAATGCCCGGACAAACAGAGCTTATTCTTCAGCATGTTGTAATCCCAATTACCACGAGCCAGGTGCTCATGGTAGACATCCGGTTGGTCCTCTGGGGCTGTCCAGTTGATGCCCAGAAAACTGTTGATTGCGGAGCGAGAGAAGGAAACGGATTTGCCTCGAACAACTGAAGCAAACCTAAACTCACATCCCTCGGCCGGGATAGCATTAGCATAGAACTCGCGAACAAGCTCTACATTCACCTTTGTTTGAGGGGTACAAAGAACTTCCAACCCGTAGTTATCCAGGATGACATGAGGGGTGTGGTAGTGCCCTTGCTCACGGAGGCTGATGGTGCGCTCAGTCCAGATGTTGCGCTCCTCGAGCTCTTTGTAGCGAGTCTCCTGAGCTGGCCCCAAGAATCTCACAGCATCGAACGCAGCAGGCCGAGAGGGCCCAGCCCCAGCAGAGGAAACTCTTTGTCGCTTAGGTGCCATCTGAAATTTCAACACAAAAATCAACAGAAAAGTGACACCGAGGTGTCCATTAGCAATGAAGCATGCAAATAGCAGAGCAAACCAACCAACCAAGGCATTAGAACTAATCGGAAACATTAAAAACACAGCAGAAGAATTTTTCAAAATTGCCGCGGCGATGCCTCTGATTTGAAAAATTCTTCGCAAAAGAATTTTCTCCACACAATAACGTCCTAGGGCAGCGAAAATAACATCCTATTACTTTCTAACACAAAAACATCCTAAATCTAAGAGAAAATTCGAAAATTCCTAACCCTAGGTTTTCAAAATCTAACCTAAACATGCAATGTAGACGAAATTGAGAAAAGAAAAACATAGAATACTTACTAGGATGCCTTGGGGATTGATTTGACAAAGAAATTCGCAAAGATTCAGAGATTTTTGGGATTTTGAGAGGAGGAAGAAAGATGAAGAAAATAGGGAAAAAAGGTTTAAAATAACCCTAACCCTTTATAAAACTAACTAGGCCACGATTTGGGCCTCCAAAATCTGATTTTTTTCAAAATATTTTTTTAAATCCCGGATTGGATCCCTATCGCGCGAAAGTTTCTGCCAGATGGGTCAAATGGCGCTAGCGTCGGCCGCAATTTTGAAATTTTAAGAAAACAGCAAAATTAACAGTGCGGGCAAGTGTAAATGAGTTCAAGGAAGAATACTTACAATGTTGGGGTGCCTCCCAACAAGCGCTTTGTTTAACGTCGGTAGAGCTCGACGGTTCATGATGATCATTGATCATCAAAGAAGGATTCGGCTATGTTGCGGCTCACCTCTCCGCCAACGTACCGTTTCAACCGTTGCCCATTCACCGTCCATTCTTTTGTTCGTGCAAGATCTTGCAAGACAATTGCACCATATTCTTTGACTTCTTTGATTAAAAACGGACCGGACCACTTTGTTTTGAGTTTTCCCGGAAAAAGCCTCATCCGGGAATTGAACAAGAGAACCTTTTGTCCCGGCCTAAATTCCTTGATCTTTATCTTCTTATCATGAGAAACCTTAACCTTTGCTTTATACCTCCGGTTTGAATGATAAGCCTCGTCTCGCATTTCGTCCAAATGAACAAGTTGTATTTTTCGCTTTTCTCCCGCCAAGGATGGATCGAAATTTAAGAATCGGAGGGCCCACAATGCTTTGTGCTCCATCTCTACCGGGAGGTGACAAGTTTTGCCATACACAACTGAAAGGGTTAGTCAATGGGAGCTTTATAGGCGGTTCGATCGCCCACAAAGCTTCATCTAATTTTGCGACCAATTTTCGAGAACCGAAGCAGTTTTTCCAAAATCTTTTGATTTCTCTATTAGACACCTCGGCTTGACCATTTGCTTGAGGGTGATAGGGGTCGTCACCTTATGTTTTACACCAAATTGTTTCAAAAGTTTTGTAACAATGCATTGCAAAAGTCGACCCACCATCACTAATGAGCACCCTAGGCACACCAAAACGAGAAAAATGTTTCTTTTCAAAATTTGATACAGTTTTGGCGTCGGCCTTAGGCGAAGCAATGGCCTCTACCCACTTTGACACGTAATCCACAGCTACAAGAATATATTCATTTGAAAGCGAAGATGGAAAAGGACCGACAAAATCAATCCCCAACAATCAAATACCTCCACTTCCAACATATTGTTCAATGGCATTTCATCTCTTTTCCTATCCCACCACTTCTTTGACATTTGTCACATGATTTAGCGTGAGCACACGCATCTTTGAATAGCGAAGGCCAATAAAATCCCGATTGTAGGACTTTGGTGGCGTCCGCATTCCATTATAGTGTCCCCACAAGGGAATTGTGACAATGCCAAAGAATGTTTTGGCCTCTTCATCACTCACACACCTTCTTAGCAATCCATCACTACTCAACCTAAAATGTAAGGTTCATCCCACATAATACCGTATCGGCTAAAAATTTTCTCTTCTCATTCCAAGTCAAATCTTAGGTATTAATCCCGCGGCCTTGTAATTTGCCATGTCGGCAAACCACGGTCGCTCTTGGATTAAATAACTTCTCATCCGGAATTCCTCCTTCACCTCTTTTTCCTTTTCCGTAATTTTTACGTTCACTAAGCGAGACAAATGATCCGCTACCAAATTTTCGAACCTTTTTATCACGGACCTCTAAATCGAATTCTTGCAAAGAAGAATCCATCGGATTAGCCTTTGTTTAGAGTCCGGTTTGGTGTGAGATATTTTATCGCCGAATGATCCGTGAAAACTACAACCTTGGAACCAATTAGGTAAGGGCGAAACTTTTCCAATGCATATACAATTGCGAGCAACTCTTTTCGGTTGTTGCATAGTTTATTTGAGCATCATTCAAAACTTTGCTCGCATAATGTATAGCATGGAAAATTTTGTTCTTCCTTTAATACTCCTACCGCATAATCACTAGCGTCACACATTAGTTCAAAATCAAGTTTCCAATTAGGCGCGGTGATTATGGGTGCATTATCAAATTCTCCTTTAATTTCTCAAAAGCTAACAAACAATCATTATCAAACAAGAAAGACTTATCTTTGTTGAGCAGGTTGCTCAAAGGTTTGGCTATTTTGGAGAAGTCCTTGATGAATCTTGATAGAATCCGCATGACCCAAAAACTCGAATGCCTTTGACATTGGTAGGGGAAGCGTCTTGATAACATCAATTTTGCTTTGTCAACCTCGATTCCTCTTGAAGATATCTTGTGGCCAAGGACAATTCCCTCGGTCACCATAAAGTTGCATTTCTCCCAATTCAAGACCAAGTTGGTTTGCACACCACTTCAAGCGGTGTCCAAATTTTCCAAACATAAATCAAATGAAGCTCCAAAACGGAAAAGTCATCCATAAAAACTTCAATTGTCTTTTCAATCAAATCGGCGAATATAGCTTGCATGCACCTTTGGAATGTTGCGGCACCCGAAAGGCATACGCCTATCTGCGAAAATTCAAATGGACATGTGAGCGCCGTTTTCTCATGATCTTCGGATTCACCGATATTTGATTATATCGAATAACCATCCAAGAAACAATAGTATTGTTGTCCCAAGCCTTTCTAACATTTGATCCATGAACGGAAGAGGAAAATGATCTTTTCTCGTTGCTTTGTTAAGCCTACGATAATCAATACACATTCTCCACCCCGTCACTTTTCTTGTTTGCACTAGCTCATCCTTATCATTAGATACAACCGTCAATCCTCCTTTCTTAGGAACCACATGAACCGGGCTCACCCACGTACTATCCGAAATTGGGTAAATCATCCCCGCTTCAAGCATCTTCACTACTTCTTTGCGAACTACCTCCTTCATCATCGGATTCAATCGCCGTTGAGGTTGGGCTACCGGTTTGTACTCATCCTCCATCATAATATTGTGCATACAATAGGCCGGGCTTATGCCTTTCAAATCGGCTAAGACCCAACCAATCGCATTTTTGTTCGATTTCAAAACTTCAATTAAGCTCTCCTCCTCATTCTCCGACAATGTATTGCTAATGATTACGGGCTTTTTACCTCCCTCCTCAAGAAACACATACTTTAAATGAGACGGTAGCTCTTTCAACTCAAGTTTTTGGTCGTCATCTTTTAGATCTTTCTTCAAACTTTCCTCTTCTTCCTCCCAAGGGTGCATTTCCTTTGAAATTTCCACTCCTTCCAAACACTCCTCAATATCTCGACTATCATCATCATCATTCACTTCTTGAGTTGCTTCCTCAATAACGTCAATCTTAAAACAATCTTTCTTATCCATGGGATGCTTCATTGCTTCAAAAAGATTAAAGCAAATCTCTTCATCTTGTACTCTCACCTTCATTAGGCCATCATCTATATCAATCATCATCCTTGCCGTCTTCATGAACGGTCTTCCAAGAATTAAAGGTGCATCAACATCTTCCTCCATGTCTATGACTACAAAGTCCACCGGAAAAAAGAATTTGTCCACTTTTACCAACAAATCTAAAGCTACGCCGTGCGGACGAGTAATAGACTTGTCCGCTAATTGCAATGTCATTTTCGTGGACTTTAATTCAATCTCCCCCAATCTCTTCACAATGGATAATGGAATCAAGTTGATGCTTGACCCCAAATCAATTAATCCTTTTCCGACATACACATCCCCAATAGTAACGGGCAAAGTTACACGCCCCGGATCACTCTCTTTCTTCGGAATGGTGCGTTGAATTATTGCACTACAACTAGCATCCACCATTATGGTTTCTTGATCCGTATACCTCTTCTTTTTCGTCAAGATATCCTTCATGAATTTTGCATATTTTGGCATTTGCTCTAATGCTTCGGTAAATGGAATATTTATTTGCAATTGCTTGAAAATATCCATAAACCTAGCATAGTGCTTTGCATCATCCTTTTTAGAGGGAAGGTGAGGATATGGCAAACTTCTCAATGGGTAAGTTACTTCCTTCTCTTTTCCCTTCTTCATTCTTTTCTTTTTCGCATCTATTTTCTCCTTTTCAACTACACCATTTTCCTTTTCATTTTCAACTAACACCTCATTTTCAACTAAATCATCCTCCACATCAACATTATCATGTTTTTCAACTTCATCCTCTTCATCTTTTTCAACTACCTCTTCCTCCACTATTTCTTCTTCATCCTTCTCCACTACTTTCTTTTTTCTTTCAACTACCTTCCTTTTCTCATCACAAACTCTACCACTTCTTGTTGTTATGGCTTTGCAATGCTCCTTAGGATTTGTTTGCGTAGTTGGGGAAAATGATGTCGAAGCGCTTTGTTCGGAAAGTTGCTTAGCTAGTTGTCCAACTTGAGTTTCCAAGTTCTTGATAGATGCCTCCGTGCTCTTTTGATTAGCCATTGAGGCTTGCATAAATTGAGCTAGAGTGTCTTGAATGTTGGAAGATCTCACTTGACTTTGAGGTTGGTTTTGTTGTTGACTTTGATTTTGTTGTTGTGTTTGATTTTGATTTTGATTTTGTGTTTGATATGGATTTTGCCTTCCTTGGTTATTGTTATCTTGCCTCCACCCTCCTTGATAACCTTGATTACCCCTTGGTTGGTAACCTTGGTTTTGATTTTGATAAGGGTAAGGAGCTCGTTGTTGGTACCCTTGGCCTTGGTTGGCCACATAGTTAGCTTCCTCATTCTCCGGAGGACAAAAGCCGGTTTTATGATCTCCTTTGCACAATTCACAACAAGCTATTTGGTGAGCTTGCTTATTTGATGCTCCTTGTAACTCCATGATTTGTTGAGGGAGTTTAGCCATTTGTTTTGTCAATTCTCCAACTTGTTTCGCAAACAATTTGTTTTGCGCCACAAGTGCTTCATGACTCGAACCAATTTCTAAAACTCCCGTTTTCACTTGTACACCTCCTTGATCATGTTGAGTTTGATGATCATTCCTACCCATCTTCTCAATTATTTGGATTGCTTCATACGGTGTTTTTGCCATCAAAGAACCTCCCGCCGTGGCATCCAACAACAATTTGTGTTGAGGTTGGAGACCATTTCGGAAAATATGAATTTGTGTAATCTCGTCAAAACCATGGCTCAGACACTTCCTTAGCATAGACTTATATCTTTCCCATGCCCGATTCAAAGGCTCGTTTACTCCTTGCGAAAATACCGAGATAACCGTCTTAGCCTCCATGAAACGTGATTGAGGGAAAAAGCGTTCAAGAAACTTTTCCTCCAAAACGTTCCAATTAGTCATTGTCTCTTGCAATTGATCAAGATACCAATCTTTTGCCTTCCCCACTAGAGAATGAGGGAAAAGCCTTTGGAAATATTGTTCTTCTTGGTCTTCCGGAGCACCCGCCGCTCCCGCGATCTCATAAAACTTGGTAAGGTGAGTGTAAGGGTCTTCATGGTCGTGGCCATGAAATGGACTTGCATAGAGAAGTTGAAGCAAGCCCGTTTTCATTTCCGCAACCCTTGCATTTGCTTGTCGGGCAAATTGAGCATTATGGCGAGGGCTATTGACACACGGCCCCCGCGGTGGTGGTGGTGGTGGTGGTGGTTGATTCTCCTCCATAGTGGTGACTTCTCCAAACACTGGTGGTGTTGAAGAAGTGGATGCTTCTCCTCTTTCTCCTCTTTCTTGCCTTTGCCTAGCTTGTCTTTTTCTTCTTTTAGCACTACTATTAAGTCTCCTAGCCGTCCTTTCAATTTCGGGATCGAAAAGGAGTTGGTCGACCGGAATACTTCCCCGCATAAACTAATTCCTGAAAAAGTCTAGCCACACAAAAGAAACAAAGAGAGATTAGTGGAAAAAGTCTTAAAACACACAACTATTGCTATACTAACAACATCAAACGCCAATCCCCGGCAACGGCGCCATTTTGTTGTAGGATTTTTCCGTGAACAAAGTATTTTAATTATCGATTCCACAGGGATTGGTGCATGTTATAGTCTTTCAATAGAAAAGTATGTTTTAAGATGATGTAACCAAAGGGTTTGTTATCTACTCTACTAGAACCATGAGTGTCGCACCCCAAAATTTACCCTCCTGTCATAGGTCTTCTTGGATTTTTCTTGCAAGGGTATGAGTTTTAAAATGTGGATTTATGGATGTCTTGGTTCTAAGTTGGCTCGCCTTTTGGCCGGGTATATGATTGAAGTTCCCCATGTTTGAGATGAGCTGTAGCACAATGGTTGGAATCGCGATCATAACTTTCTTGCTTAATTCATCTGGTGTTTTGAGTCAAATTTGGAAATTGAAGTTTGAATTTGAGAATGTTTAGAATTTGAGTTTGTGGCGGATTATTTGATACATTAAGTTTTTGAACTTGTATGTTTATACAAGCAAGTCCGAGACATCTCATCATGCTTTATTTTTTGTATCAACCAAGCTCATTTCAAACGGTGGTTCAATTAGTTCAAGAGATTTTGAGCGAATATTGTGTTCGAGATTCAAAGTGGTAACTCAAGAATGAGAATGCCAGGATTCATTGTGTTGAATTTCTTAGAATTCATAATTTATGGTGTTCATCATTTATTCCGTTACAAATACTTCATTTTGGGTTTCTTTCAAATTCATGATCTGTGCAAAGATTGGAGTTCTAGGCCAACTTTGTACACTGCAGTTTTGTACGTCTAAGTGCTATATTAATTTCAAGATACCAAGAGAATATGAGTTTGTTGTATCTAAAGATTCTAATTGGTACAAGTCCATCAAAACTTCAAGCCATCTTTTCATTCACAAGATTCAAGAGGTACAAAGGAAAAACTTGAATATATATTGCGTCAATTCTTATGAGTTGTACAAATTGTGCCATTTGCAAGTATCAAGTCAAATTCTATTAAAATTCCAAATAATAATCCAAGATTGTTACAAGTAATGGTGGAATTGTACAAATTCAACGTCAAGTCAAACTACAAAACGGTTTACAATTGTATCGATTCCAAACTACATGAGAATTTTATTTTGTTACAAGATTCTCAAGTTTTCCTCCGAGCTTTTTTCTTCACTCCGGTTTCATCGTTGACGAGCTTCCAAGTCCGTCCAAGCCTTGCTAAAGCTGCTGCCCGGTCCATGTTCTTTAAAGTGTCCTCATTCATGTTACATGAAAAACAAGAAAAAAGAAGTGATTAGCATCTAAGTCATAATTATACGAATTTTAAGCAAGAAATTAAAGAAGTTTCTTTTGGACTCATTATTAGGGTCTGCGTTAGGAATCAGAATTAAAGGTTTGCGGTTATGTATAAGCGACTAAGCCTCAGAACTTTAAAGTTCCGTCATCGGCCACAACCTCCTATTGCAAATCACAACAACCTTTGTTGTTGGTTCACAAAGGCAGGTGTAATTTGGAAATCATGGAGCATCATTTTCCCAAAGAAAAGCCCAACAGTGTCAAAAAGAATTAATTCAACCCAAGAAAAAATACAATGAATTATTTTTCAGCAAGCAAAATCAGAAGCCACATTTTTTTACCCTCATGATAGGTGATTTTCTACCCTTTTCACTCAAAGAAAACATTAAGGCAGCAACAAGCAACACAGTAGCAAGACAGAGCAGGATTAACTCAAAATGGCAACAATAGAGCAGGATTATGATTCACAAAAGCAGAGGCATAGCAGACAGTTAGCTTAAAGAGGAATTGAAGTCAATAACAAGCAACACAGTAGCAGGACAGCAGGATACTCAAGTGAATACAGCATCTGTTCAAAAGAAAAGCATATTATTTGATTCCCAAAACCATGAACCACGGGGCAATAGCCAAAACAAAAGGATAGTATCTGTTCTTTTACAAACCCTCATGAAGCCACAATAAAAAGGGAAGAGCATCTGTTCTTAAAAAAGGAGATAACCATTTTTTTTCAAACCATTAACAAAAAAAAAACCAGAAGTAGTATCTGTTCTTACTACTAAACCAAGAATCCAGAAACCTACCAAAGACCAGCAAAATGTTGTAGTATCTGTTCTTATTATTCAAGCCAAAATCCTATCTGTTGGAGAACCTAAGACCAAGAGCAACATCTGTTTTCTTTTTTCAGTTTCCTTACACTATCAGTTCAAAAAACCCTCTCATTCCTAACGACACGGTAACAGTGCAAACCCAGAGCAATCAAAATAACCGAAACCCTAACACAGTTGTTCATCATTTTCCCAAAAACCCAAACCCTTCAGAAATACAGAAATCACTTTTCATAGAAAGAAGAAGAGAAAAAGAGTTTTGATAAATCAGAAAGATCTCACCGGGGGGTTGCGAACCAAATCGCCTTCCACCGTCATCCGCCGTTGTATCCGCCATGCATGCAGTTTCCGGCCAAGTTCATGAAAGATAAAAAACAAATCGTGAGCCAACACAGAACGGTGACGATTCAGAAATAAAAAAAAACCAAACATGCAAAAATGAAATCGCGACCGACGGAGTTTCCGCGAGAAGTCGCGGTGAGAGAGGGGCGGAATCCCGGCGACGGTGAGAGGGAGGACAGCGAGGGACAATCGTGAGAGAGAGAGGGACCGATGAAGGTCTGTGAAAACCGAGAGAGATAACGAAACCATGAGAGGCGATTTGGGGTTTCTGGGTCGAGAGAAGACAGAGAGTTCGTGTGAAAAGATGAGTTTTGTTTCATTGTTATATTTTATTGCTTAGTAATTAAAATTATTGGTATTATAACCTTTATAACTACTAATCTACTATTATATTATCATTAATACTATTATACTATTATTATTATTATATTACTGCTATCACTAATATTATTTTATTTATTATATTTAATCATATTATTATTATTACTGTTATTATTTAGTTAGTTTTTATTTTACCACTTAACTATTATAAATTATTATTACTATTATTATTACTTTTATTTTTATTATCACTATTATATTATTACTAATATATACTATTACTAGTACTTATTTTGTTATTAATATTATCCTTATTATTATTATCTTTGTTATATTATTATCATTTTACTATACTAATTATTATCATTACTATTACTTATTATCATTATTATTAGTCACTATTTTTATTATCATTTACTAATTCTTTTGTTTTTCTTTACTTAATAATAAGTATTATTACATTTTATCATTAAAATTATTAATACCTAAAAATACCAAAAATAATCATAGTAGTATAGTTAGACATTTTATTATTATTAGAAATTTTTAGCATTTTGTTCCTTTTTGGATATACCCCATTTGTAAATTTGTACCCCATCCCCACTTGTTGTAATAGTTAGTAATGTTTTATTGCTTTATTTTATTTCGTTATTCATCACAAGCACAAAACCAAATGTTTTTTAACTAATACGTGCGAGCCATTTTTAACCTTGAGTTGACAAAGCTTTGAAGCGTCACAACGCCACACATCTTTACACACCACGCTTACTCTTGGGCTTACAATGAAACTTTGATTGATCGTTAAACATTATTTAATTATCTAATTAAGTTATTTAAAATTAATTGGCCCATCCGATTAATTTTATTAAACTAATTACTTGATTAAGTTTTGTTTAATTAATCGATTAAATTTATTTCGCATGCACCTACACAATGTAAATCATTTATTTGCGCAAGCCACCTTGTATGGGCTTTTAATTTATTTACTTGTTTTATTTAATGCTTGTATACAATTGTTTGTTCTTTTCCATTATCGCACCTTAGGACCATATATTCAATTAACCATAACTCGCATCTCAAAATACTTTCGCAATTAAAGTTTCAAACCTCGATCCAACGTCGAGTGCCTTTTCAAAACTTTTTCATAATAAAGTACAAGTTTTTTAGTCGTTAGACGCTAGACTAGTTGCTAAAAAAAACTTGTCCCCCAAATAAACTTTAGTCTTTAAGTCGTTGGACGCTAGACCCGTGGCTTAAAGACTCCTAAATAATGTGAACTCGTTTCACTTCACTTTTTCTCAAGAAAACTTTTTGGGTGATAGACGACTTGGGCGAACTTTCGTTCCTCGGGTTTCTAGTATTTGAATCGTGAGACGCTAGCCTCGTTGTTCGGTACTTTTTCATTCGCATAAAAAACAATTCAACTCATTCAAATTCTTTTATCGCTCATATGCGATCGTAAAAACTCTTTTCGGATAAAGAGGGTGCAATAAGTCGTTTCAAACACGAACGAGGACTTAAGCTTTTCAAACAAACAAAACAAGTCCTAGTTCAAAGAATTTGAAATGTCTAAATGCACGATTTTTCTTATAAAATCAATACAACAAACTTAAAACCTTTTCGAGAGGAACTACAGAGTTTTGACTTTCCCATTGCACGAGGGAATATGTAGGCACACGGTTCCGAAACCGTGCCAAACTCAAAATAATAAGAAACAAATTCTTTTTCTTTTTAGCATCCATAAACTTAGCAATAAACACACACACAAACGCGTAGAATTAAATGGGTCCCATCGAGTACGATGGATGTAAGGGGTGCTAATACCTTCCCCTTACATAACCGACTCCCGATTCCACTTTTTTGGTCACGTAGACCGCCTTATCCGCTTGTTTTGGGTTTTATCTATATTTTCCGCTCTTTTAGAACGAATAAAATTAGGTGGCGATTTCACTGTTTTCGAGAATCTAAAAGATTTTTGAAAATCGAGTTGCTTCAATGAGTTTCCAAACAACAACTAAATTAATTCTTTCAAAAAGAGTTATGGTTTGGATTAGAGAGAGTTTGAGATTGTTTTCAAGTAAGAAGGCATGTCAAGATTAGTTTCATTGATCTAGTTTCATACATATTCATTTTAATCAAGTGATGAACATAATAGATGATTTCTACAAATACATATCCTCTCAATCTTGTAGATTTCCCACCAAGATTGTGAATGTTATCATGTTAATCCTTGCATGATTCCTCACTACAACTATTAGCATGATAATCATTAAGTTCAATATTTTGTAAACTCTAACACACAAATCTATTCCTAGCATTTGTTTATGAGAGGATGAATATCCTAGGCCACTTTGAAATATTCTTTTCCAAGCAAAACTCAAAGCATAAAGATGAAGAACAAAGATATTCAACTATATTAATCATCAACCATGTTCATACACCAATGGATTAAAAGAAATACATACTATAAAGATCAACTACCTCTAATCTTGACACAAAAGGAGCTTAGCTACTCATTTCCATGGTTGCCTTGCTCTCAAGATTGTTGGTAGAGATGATGAACATGAGAAAAATCAAGAGAAAAGCTATGGTTTTTCTTCCTAAACTTGCCCTAGATTTACAAAGATGAAAGATAATGATGGTCTATGTTTTCTTGCTTCCTTTACAAGCCAAAAAGGTCTGGTGAAGTGATGGGTTGGTGGCTCCAAAGGTGAAAGCATGGGCTGTCCTTTTTTCTGAATTTCGCAGACCGCGCTGAGCGCGGTTAAGTCAGGCTGAGCGCGGTCATGCTGGCACCGCGCTGAGCGCGACCTGTAGCATGCTCCCCTCTTCCAAAATTATCTTCAAAAGAATCATCCCTAAAGCTCTTCAAGTACCCTTGAATCCAAGCTTGGGAGAATTAGTTAATAAATTCCTACAATTAAGAGTAACTAAAGTCAAATAATATATATATTAAACAAAACTAGATAAAAACCTAATTAAAGCAAAATACTAGAATAAATATACAAATTAAATACAAAGACATTGTTAAGGACCACAAAATAATGTACAAAATAACTACAAATTGGTCCTTAACAACTCTCCCCAACTTACTTCTTTGTTTGTCCTCAAACAAAAGTCAATAATCTTACATAGCTAGAAGGAACAAAATGCAAGCATGCAAACTCACACAAGAGTAATGGTTCAAACTCGACATACCAGGCAAAAGCACACATCAATCGCTTCTTCTAAACACAACATGGCCATGAATTAAGTTCTAAACACAATATATCAAAACATATAACAAAACAAAAGATATGTTCACACTTGAATCACCTAATCATTTCTTCAAAGTTCATGAAGAACAAAATGCATATTCACAAAGGACTAAACACTCTCACTAATAATTATGCACATCCAGAATAATTCATGTGTTCATCGAAACAAGTTAAATGATAAAATGGAAACAAAGATCACTAAGGACTTTCAAGGTTGTAACTTGGCTTAGGTTAGAAACAAGGGATATTTAAGTACAAAGCCATTGAAACGAATCGGGTAAAAGGATATGAAGAGCATTTCACAACTAATTCTCATCTTATTATTCGCAACCTCTTTTCTTTTTCACACAATGATCCTCTCTTTCTTTTCTTTTTCTTTTTGTATCTTTTCATAAACAAATTTCTTTCTTCTTTTGTATTTTTCTTTTCTCTATTCTTTTTTTCTTTCTTAGGATCATTGTGCCATCAATTCTAGGTTCTTTTTGATCCACCTCCCCAACTTCATTTATATCAATCCTTTTTTATTCAAAATCATGCTCTTCAAGGGTTAATTAACAAAAGGGTTGGTATTCACAAACAAGAAAATTTATAGAATGAATTATCATTGAATTTTTCAAAGATTATCAACAACTATTAAGTGGCCTACTTAACAATTAGTTGATTTGATACATTCATCCTACAAATACTACTTAAGCGCAAAAGGGTTCACAAGGATTCGCTCTCTCACGGGTAATTGAAGCCCTTTTTAGAATTGGTGGTTTTCCTCATAATGCACAAAAATTGCCTTGATCATTTCTTAGTTTCCAAGTTATCATAAACAAGTAAAGATTAAGCATGAATCACACGAGTTAACACAACTATTAGACACTCAATATTTGGTAAAAAGTGGAAGCTTCTCACATATATGGTTTATGTCCTAATGATTCGAATGTGAACACAAATTTTTTTGTACATGCCATAATATCTTGCATAAAGAACAAATTTCATAGACATGTTATGTTTCTACAAAACGATAAAATGTGTACCTTCTTTGTGGAATGAATCAAGAATTTTATCATCACCATCACTTTGGTGAAACACGCTTACTAGCTTTGAAGAACCATTTGAACAATTCGGACAAACCACAAGAAGTAAATTCAAACTAAATACTATAATCTAAAAATAAAATAAAATAGAACAAAATAAAAGAAACTAAACTTAAAAATAAAACGACACCCCAAAATGGTGTTTAAAACTTAAAAAGAAGTATTTAGGCTTCATGCCTACAAAAAATTAATTGGAATTACAAGCCAATCCCCAAAATTGGATGGCAACCAACAAAATCCAAAGTTTAAAACTAAAATGCAAAAGTAAAATCTAGACTAGAATCTTGAAAGTAAAATAAAAGTAGGGAAATAGGAGAAAATCAATCAGAGGTCTCGAGAATCGAATCTCCAATCGACCCCGAGTCAGAACCGGAACCAGAACCAGAACCAGAACTCTCTTCACCATCATCCTCATCTCCCACCTCCTCCTCAGCATTTGGCCCGACCCCGGGCCAACCAAATATTTCTGGCTCACCCGTGTGAGTGAAATGGTTCACTCCGGCTCTCTAATCAGAGCAAGGTGCTCCATGCTCTCATGCATAAACATAAATGCTCTCGATGAGCGAGATGCATCTGTCTTCCATTCTTCGATGGACTAGCTTGAGGAAGTGTGCAAGTGGGCAGCAGTATTATCAAGGACCCTACAAAATCGATCACGAGTGATCATCAACAACTCCATCAATGGTGAGGTGTCCTCGCAGAAAAGCCACCTTCGCTCTCTTGACAAACCCATGATCAAGCCGGGATAAGTGAGAGCACACTTTATACGCCCCACGGAGGTATAACTCAACAGTAACCCTCTTGACTCATTCGCGATCGACGGCCAAAATCAATTTGCTCCTCATCGAGCATGTAAGCAATCAAACCTGTCGTCTCCATGGGTATCGAAGATGTGTGGCTCCTGGGTTTCAGATTGTATAGAGTCACACACATCATAACTCTGGCGCTAGTTTTCAGACTGGTCCTGTTGAATTTCAAAGGTTGACCAGCCCGATTCGTTTCATAAGAATGCCGGACAAACGAGCTTATTCTTGACATGTTGTAATCCCAATTACCACGAGCAGTGCTCATGGTAGACATCCAGTTGGTCCTCTGGGGCTGTCCAGTTGATGCCCAGAAAACTGTTGATTGCGGAGCGAGAGAAGGAAACGGATTTGCCTCGAACAACTGAAGCAAACCTAAACTCACATCCCTCGGCCGGGATAGCATTAGCATAGAACTCGCGAACAAGCTCTACATTCACCTTTGTTTGAGGGGTACAAAGAACTTCCAACCCGTAGTTATCCAGGATGACATGAGGGGTGTGGTAGTGCCCTTGCTCACGGAGGCTGATGGTGCGCTCAGTCCAGATGTTGCGCTCCTCGAGCTCTTTGTAGCGAGCCTCCTGAGCAGGCCCCAAGAATCTCACAGCATCGAACGCAGCAGGCCGAGAGGGCCCAGCCCCAGCAGAGGAAACTCTTTGTCGCTTAGGTGCCATCTGAAATTTCAACACAAAAATCAACAGAAAAGTGACACCGAGGTGTCCATTAGCAATGAAGCATGCAAATAGCAGAGCAAACCAACCAACCAAGGCATTAGAACTAATCGGAAACATTAAAAACACAGAAGAATTTTCAAAATCATGCGATGATATGGGCTCTGCGATTTGCAGAAAAATTCTTCTGCAAAACAGAATTTTTCTCCACACAATAACGTCCTAGGGCAGCGAAAATAACATCCTATTACTTCTCTAACACAAAAACATCCTAAATCTAAGAGAAAATTCGAAAATTCCTAACCCTAGGTTTTCAAAATCTAACCTAAACATGCAATGTAGACGAAATTGAGAAAAGAAAAACATAGAATACTTACTAGGATGCCTTGGGGATTGATTTGACAAAGAAATTCGCAAAGATTCGAGATTTTTGGGATTTTGAGAGGAGGAAGAAAGATGAAGAAAATAGGGAAAAAAGGTTTAAAATAACCCTAACCCTTTATAAAACTAACTAGGCCACGATTTGGGCCTCCAAAATCTGATTTTTTTCAAAATATTTTTTTTAATCCCCCAATTGGTCCCTATTAGCCGAAAGTTTCGCCAGATGTGTGCTGAGCGCCTCAGCGTCGGCGTCTAATTTTGAAATTTTAAGAAAACAGCAAAATTAACAGTGCGGGCAAGTGTAAATGAGTTCAAGGAAGAATACTTACAATGTTGGGGTGCCTCCCAACAAGCGCTTTGTTTAACGTCGGTAGAGCTCGACGGTTCATGATGATCATTGATCATCAAAGAAGGATTCGGCTATGTTGCACCTCTCCGCCAACGTACCGTTTCAACCGTTGCCCATTCACCGTCCATTCTTTTGTTCGTGCAAGATCTTGCAAGACAATTGCACCATATTCTTTGACTTCTTTGATTAAAAACGGACCGGACCACTTTGTTTTGAGTTTTCCCGGAAAAAGCCTCATCCGGGAATTGAACAAGAGAACCTTTTGTCCCGGCCTAAATTCCTTGATCTTTATCTTCTTATCATGAGAAACCTTAACCTTTGCTTTATACCTCCGGTTTGAATGATAAGCCTCGTCTCGCATTTCGTCCAAATGAACAAGTTGTATTTTTTTTCCCGCCAAGGATGGATCGAAATTTAAGAATCGGAGGGCCCACAATGCTTTGTGCTCCATCTCTACCGGGAGGTGACAAGTTTTGCCATACACAACCTGAAACGGGGTTAGTCCAATGGGAGCTTTATAGGCGGTTCGATACGCCCACAAAGCTTCATCTAATTTTTGCGACCAATCTTTTCGAGAACCCGAAACAGTTTTTTCCAAAATCTTTTTGATTTCTCTATTAGACACCTCGGCTTGACCATTTGCTTGAGGGTGATAGGGGGTCGTCACCTTATGTTTTACACCAAATTGTTTCAAAAGTTTTGTAACAATGCATTGCAAAAGTCGACCCACCATCACTAATGAGCACCCTAGGCACCAAAGCGAGAAAAATGTTTCTTTTCAAAATTTGATAAGTTTTGGCGTCGGCCTTAGGCGAAGCAATGGCCTCTACCCACTTTGACACGTAATCCACAGCTACAAGAATATATTCATTTGAAAACGAAGATGGAAAAGGACCGACAAAATCAATCCCCCAACAATCAAATACCTCCACTTCCAACATATTGTTCAATGGCATTTCATCTCTTTTTCCTATCCCACCACTTCTTTGACATTTGTCACATGATTTAGCGTGAGCACACGCATCTTTGAATAGCGAAGGCCAATAAAATCCCGATTGTAGGACTTTGGTGGCCGTCGCATTCCATTATAGTGTCCCCACAAGGAATTGTGACAATGCCAAAGAATGTTTTTGGCCTCTTCATCACTCACACACCTTCTTAGCAATCCATCACTACTCAACCTAAAAATGTAAGGTTCATCCCACACATAATACTTCGTATCGGCTAAAAATTTTCTCTTCTCATTCCAAGTCAAATCTTCCGGTATTAATCCCGCGGCCTTGTAATTTGCCATGTCGGCAAACCACGGTCGCTCTTGGATTGCAAATAACTTCTCATCCGGGAATTCCTCCTTCACCTCTTTTTCCTTTTCCGTAATTTTTACGTTCACTAAGCGAGACAAATGATCCGCTACCAAATTTTCCGAACCTTTTTTATCACGGACCTCTAAATCGAATTCTTGCAAAAGAAGAATCCATCGGATTAGCCTTTGTTTAGAGTCCGGTTTGGTAAGCAGATATTTTATCGCCGAATGATCCGTGAAAACTACAACCTTGGAACCAATTAGGTAAGGACGAAACTTTTCCAATGCATATACAATTGCGAGCAACTCTTTTCGGTTGTTGCATAGTTTATTTGAGCATCATTCAAAACTTTGCTCGCATAATGTATAGCATGGAAAATTTTGTTCTTCCTTTCCTATCGGCTCTACCGCATAATCACTAGCACACATTAGTTCAAAATCAAGTTTCCAATTAGGCGCGGTGATTATGGGTGCATTTATCAAATTCTCCTTTAATTTCTCAAAAGCTAACAAACAATCATTATCAAACAAGAAAGACTTATCTTTGTTGAGCGGGTTGCTCAAAGGTTTGGCTATTTTGGAGAAGTCCTTGATGAATCTTGATAGAATCCGCATGACCCAAAAAACTCCGAATGCCTTTGACATTGGTAGGTGGGGGAAGCGTCTTGATAACATCAATTTTTGCTTTGTCAACCTCGATTCCTCTTGAAGATATCTTGTGGCCAAGGACAATTCCCTCGGTCACCATAAAGTTGCATTTCTCCCAATTCAAGACCAAGTTGGTTTGCACACCACTTCAAGGCGGTGTCCAAATTTTCCAAACATAAATCAAATGAAGCTCCAAAAACGGAAAAGTCATCCATAAAAACTTCAATTGTCTTTTCAATCAAATCGGCGAATATAGCTTGCATGCACCTTTGGAATGTTGCGGCGCATTGCACAAGCCGAAGGCATCGCCTATCTGAAAATTCCAAATGGACATGTGAGCCGTTTTCTCATGATCTTTCGGATTCACCGATATTTGATTATATCCCAATATCCATCCAAACAATAGTATTGTTGTCCCGCAAGCCTTCAACATTTGAACCCATGAAACGGGTCCGAAATTGGGTAAATCATCCCCTTCAAGCATCTTCACTACTTTTTGCGAACTACCTCCTTCATCATCGGATTCAATCGCCGTTGAGGTTGGGCTACCGGTTTGTACTCATCCTCCATCATAATATTGTGCATACAATAGGCCGGGCTTATGCCTTTCAAATCGGCTAAGACCCAACCAATCGCATTTTTGTTCGATTTCAAAACTTCAATTAAGCTCTCCTCCTCATTCTCCGACAATGTATTGCTAATGATTACGGGCTTTTTACCTCCCTCCTCAAGAAACACATACTTTAAATGAGACGGTAGCTCTTTCAACTCAAGTTTTGGTCGTCATCTTTTAGATCTTTCTTCAAACTTTCCTCTTCTTCCTCCCAAGGGTGCATTTCCTTTGAAATTTCCACTCCTTCCAAACACTCCTCAATATCTCGACTATCATCATCATCATTCACTTCTTGAGTTGCTTCCTCAATAACGTCAATCTTAAAACAATCTTTCTTATCCATGGGATGCTTCATTGCTTCAAAAAGATTAAAGCAAATCTCTTCATCTTGTACTCTCACCTTCATTAGGCCATCATCTATATCAATCATCATCCTTGCCGTCTTCATGAGCGGTCTTCCAAGAATTAAAGGTGCATCAACATCTTCCTCCATGTCTATGACTACAAAGTCCACCGAAAAAAGAATTTGTCCACTTTTACCAACAAATCTAAAGCTACGCCGCGGAAGTAATAGACTTGTCCGCTAATTGCAATGTCATTTTCGTGGACTTTAATTCAATCTCCCCAATCTCTTCACAATGGATAATGGAATCAAGTTGATGCTTGACCCCAAATCAATTAATCCTTTTCCGACATACACATCCCCAATAGTAACGGGCAAAGTTACACGCCCCGGATCACTCTCTTTCTTCGGAATGGTGCGTTGAATTATTGCACTACAACTAGCATCCACCATTATGGTTTCTTGATCCGTATACCTCTTCTTTTTCGTCAAGATATCCTTCATGAATTTTGCATATTTTGGCATTTGCTCTAATAAATGGAATATTTATTTGCAATTGCTTGAAAATATCCATAAACCTAGCATAGTGCTTTGCATCATCCTTTTTAGAGGGAAGGTGAGGATATGGCAAACTTCTCAATGGGTAAGTTACTTCCTTCTCTTTTCCCTTCTTCATTCTTTTCTTTTTCGCATCTATTTTCTCCTTTTCAACTACACCATTTTCCTTTTCATTTTCAACTAACACCTCATTTTCAACTAAATCATCCTCCACATCAACATTATCATGTTTTCAACTTCATCCTCTTCATCTTTTCAACTACCTCTTCCTCCACTATTTCTTCTTCATCCTTCTCCACTACTTTCTTTTTTCTTTCAACTACCTTCCTTTTCTCATCACAAACTCTACCACTTCTTGTTGTTATGGCTTTGCAATGCTCCTTAGGATTTGTTTGCGTAGTTGGGGAAAATGATGTCGAAGCGCTTTGTTCGGAAAGTTGCTTAGCTAGTTGTCCAACTTGAGTTTCCAAGTTCTTGATAGATGCCTCCGTGCTCTTTTGATTAGCCATTGAGGCTTGCATAAATTGAGCTAGAGTGTCTTGAATGTTGGAAGATCTCACTTGACTTTGAGGTTGGTTTTGTTGTTGACTTTGATTTTGTTGTTGTGTTTGATTTTGATTTTGATTTTGTGTTTGATATGGATTTTGCCTTCCTTGGTTATTGTTATCTTGCCTCCACCCTCCTTGATAACCTTGATTACCCCTTGGTTGGTAACCTTGGTTTTGATTTTGATAAGGGTAAGGAGCTCGTTGTTGGTACCCTTGGCCTTGGTTGGCCACATAGTTAGCTTCCTCATTCTCCGGAGGACAAAAGCCGGTTTTATGATCTCCTTTGCACAATTCACAACAAGCTATTTGGTGAGCTTGCTTATTTGATGCTCCTTGTAACTCCATGATTTGTTGAGGGAGTTTAGCCATTTGTTTTGTCAATTCTCCAACTTGTTTCGCAAACAATTTGTTTTGCGCCACAAGTGCTTCATGACTCGAACCAATTTCTAAAACTCCCGTTTTCACTTGTACACCTCCTTGATCATGTTGAGTTTGATGATCATTCCTACCCATCTTCTCAATTATTTGGATTGCTTCATACGGTGTTTTTGCCATCAAAGAACCTCCCGCCGTGGCATCCAACAACAATTTGTGTTGAGGTTGGAGACCATTTCGGAAAATATGAATTTGTGTAATCTCGTCAAAACCATGGCTCAGACACTTCCTTAGCATAGACTTATATCTTTCCCATGCCCGATTCAAAGGCTCGTTTACTCCTTGCGAAAATACCGAGATAACCGTCTTAGCCTCCATGAAACGTGATTGAGGGAAAAAGCGTTCAAGAAACTTTTCCTCCAAAACGTTCCAATTAGTCATTGTCTCTTGCAATTGATCAAGATACCAATCTTTTGCCTTCCCCACTAGAGAATGAGGGAAAAGCCTTTGGAAATATTGTTCTTCTTGGTCTTCCGGAGCACCCGCCGCTCCCGCGATCTCATAAAACTTGGTAAGGTGAGTGTAAGGGTCTTCATGGTCGTGGCCATGAAATGGACTTGCATAGAGAAGTTGAAGCAAGCCCGTTTTCATTTCCGCAACCCTTGCATTTGCTTGTCGGGCAAATTGAGCATTATGGCGAGGGCTATTGACACACGGCCCCCGCGGTGGTAGTGGTGGTGGTGGTGGTTGATTCTCCTCCATAGTGGTGACTTCTCCAAACACTGGTGGTGTTGAAGAAGTGGATGCTTCTCCTCTTTCTCCTCTTTCTTGCCTTTGCCTAGCTTGTCTTTTTCTTCTTTTAGCACTACTATTAAGTCTCCTAGCCGTCCTTTCAATTTCGGGATCGAAAAGGAGTTGGTCGACCGGAATACTTCCCCGCATAAACTAATTCCTGAAAAAGTCTAGCCACACAAAAGAAACAAAGAGAGATTAGTGGAAAAAGTCTTAAAACACACAACTATTGCTATACTAACAACATCAAACGCCAATCCCCGGCAACGGCGCCATTTTGTTGTAGGATTTTTCCGTGAACAAAGTATTTTAATTATCGATTCCACAGGGATTGGTGCATGTTATAGTCTTTCAATAGAAAAGTATGTTTTAAGATGATGTAACCAAAGGGTTTGTTATCTACTCTACTAGAACCATGAGTGTCGCACCCCAAAATTTACCCTCCTGTCATAGGTCTTCTTGGATTTTTCTTGCAAGGGTATGAGTTTAAAAATGTGGATTTATGGATGTCTTGGTTCTAAGTTGGCTCGCCTTTTGGCCGGGTATATGATTGAAGTTCCCCATGTTTGAGATGAGCTGTAGCACAATGGTTGGAATCGCGATCATAACTTTCTTGCTTAATTCATCTGGTGTTTTGAGTCAAATTTGGAAATTGAAGTTTGAATTTGAGAATGTTTAGAATTTGAGTTTGTGGCGGATTATTTGATACATTAAGTTTTTGAACTTGTATGTTTATACAAGCAAGTCCGAGACATCTCATCATGCTTTATTTTTTGTATCAACCAAGCTCATTTCAAACGGTGGTTCAATTAGTTCAAGAGATTTTGAGCGAATATTGTGTTCGAGATTCAAAGTGGTAACTCAAGAATGAGAATGCCAGGATTCATTGTGTTGAATTTCTTAGAATTCATAATTTATGGTGTTCATCATTTATTCCGTTACAAATACTTCATTTTGGGTTTCTTTCAAATTCATGATCTGTGCAAAGATTGGAGTTCTAGGCCAACTTTGTACACTGCAGTTTTGTACGTCTAAGTGCTATATTAATTTCAAGATACCAAGAGAATATGAGTTTGTTGTATCTAAAGATTCTAATTGGTACAAGTCCATCAAAACTTCAAGCCATCTTTTCATTCACAAGATTCAAGAGGTACAAAGGAAAAACTTGAATATATATTGCGTCAATTCTTATGAGTTGTACAAATTGTGCCATTTGCAAGTATCAAGTCAAATTCTATTAAAATTCCAAATAATAATCCAAGATTGTTACAAGTAATGGTGGAATTGTACAAATTCAACGTCAAGTCAAACTACAAAACGGTTTACAATTGTATCGATTCCAAACTACATGAGAATTTTATTTTGTTACAAGATTCTCAAGTTTTCCTCCGAGCTTTTTTCTTCACTCCGGTTTCATCGTTGACGAGCTTCCAAGTCCGTCCAAGCCTTGCTAAAGCTGCTGCCCGGTCCATGTTCTTTAAAGTGTCCTCATTCATGTTACATGAAAAACAAGAAAAAAGAAGTGATTAGCATCTAAGTCATAATTATACGAATTTTAAGCAAGAAATTAAAGAAGTTTCTTTTGGACTCATCATTAGGGTCTGCGTTAGGAATCAGAATTAAAGGTTTGCGGTTATGTATAAGCGACTAAGCCTCAGAACTTTAAAGTTCCGTCATCGGCCACAACCTCCTATTGCAAATCACAACAACCTTTGTTGTTGGTTCACAAAGGGAGGTGTAATTTGGAAATCATGGAGCATCATTTTCCCAAAGAAAAGCCCAACAGTGTCAAAAAGAATTAATTCAACCCAAGAAAAAATACAATGAATTATTTTTCAGCAAGCAAAATCAGAAGCCACATTTTTTTACCCTCATGATAGGTGATTTTCTACCCTTTTCACTCAAAGAAAACATTAAGACAGCAACAAGCAACACGGTAGCAAGACAGAGCAGGATTAACTCAAAATGGCAACAATAGAGCAGGATTATGATTCACAAAAGCAGAGGCATAGCGGACAGTTAGCTTAAAGAGGGAATTGGAAGTCAATAACAAGCAACACAGTAGCAGGACAGCAGGATACTCAAGTGAATACAGCATCTGTTCAAAAGAAAAGCATATTATTTGATTCCCAAAACCATGAACCACGGGGCAATAGCCAAAACAAAAGGATAGTATCTGTTCTTTTACAAACCCTCATGAAGCCACAATAAAAAGGGAAGAGCATCTGTTCTTAAAAAAGGAGATAACCATTTTTTCAAACCATTAACAAAAACCGAAGTAGTATCTTCTTACTACTAAACCAAGAATCCGAAACCTACCAAAGACCAAAAAATGTTGTAGTATCTCTTATTATTCAAGCCAAAATCCTATCGTTGGAGAACCTAAGACCAAGAGCAACATCATTTTCTTTTTCGTTCCTTACACTATCGGTTCAAAAACCCTCTCATTCCTAACGACACGGTGCAAACCCGAGCAATCAAAATAAGAAACCCTAACACAGTTGTTCATCATTTTCCCAAAAACCCAAACCCTTCAGAAATACAGAAATCACTTTTCATAGAAAGAAGAAGAGAAAAAGAGTTTTGATAAATCAGAAAGATCTCACCGGGGGGTTGCGAACCAAATCGCCTTCCACCGCTGTATCCGCCATGCATGCAGTTTCCGGCCAAGTTCATGAAAGATAAAAAACAAATCGTGAGCCAACACAGAACGGTGACGATTCAGAAATAAAAAAAAACCAAACATGCAAAAATGAAATCGCGACCGACGGAGTTTCCGCGAGAAGTCGCGGTGAGAGAGGGGCGGAATCCCGGCGACGGTGAGAGGGAGGACAGCGAGGGACAATCGTGAGAGAGAGGGACCGATGAAGGTCTGTGAAAACCGAGAGAGATAACGAAACCATGAGAGGCGATTTGGGGTTTCTGGGTCGAGAGAAGACAGAGAGTTCGTGTGAAAAGATGAGTTTTGTTTCATTGTTATATTTTATTGCTTAGTAATTAAAATTATTGGTATTATAACCTTTATAACTACTAATCTACTATTATATTATCATTAATACTATTATACTATTATTATTATTATATTACTGCTATCACTAATATTATTTTATTTATTATATTTAATCATATTATTATTATTACTGTTATTATTTAGTTAGTTTTTATTTTACCACTTAACTATTATAAATTATTATTACTATTATTATTACTTTTATTTTTTATTATCACTATTATATTATTACTAATATATACTATTACTAGTACTTATTTTGTTATTAATATTATCCTTATTATTATTATGCTGTTATATTATTATCATTTTACTATACTAATTATTATCATTACTATTACTTATTATCATTATTATTAGTCACTATTTTTATTATCATTTACTAATTCTTTTGTTTTTTTCTTTACTTAATAATAAGTATTATTACATTTTTATCATTAAAATTATTAATACCTAAAAATACCAAAAAATAATCATAGTAGTATAGTTAGACATTTTATTATTATTAGAAATTTTTTAGCATTTTGTTCCTTTTTTCTGGATATACCCCATTTGTAAATTTGTACCCCCATCCCCCACTTGTTGTAATAGTTAGTAATGTTTTATTGCTTTATTTTATTTCGTTATTCATCACAAGCACAAAACCAAATGTTTTTTTTAACTAATACTCGTGCGAGCCATTTTTTAACCTTGAGTTGACAAAGCTTTGAAGCGTCACAACGGCCACACATCTTTGCACACACCACGCTTACTCTTGGGCTTACAATGAAACTTTGATTGATCAGTTAAACATTATTTAATTATCTAATTAAGTTATTTAAAATTAATTGGCCCATCCGATTAATTTTATTAAACTAATTACTTGATTAAGTTTTGTTTAATTAATCGATTAAATTTATTTCGCGCATGCACCTACACAATGTAAATCATTTATTTGCGCAAGCCACCTTGTATGGGCTTTTAATTTATTTACTTGTTTTATTTAATGCTTGTATACAATTGTTTGTTCTTTTCCATTATCGCACCTTAGGACCATATATTCAATTAACCATAACTCGCATCTCAAAATACTTTCGCAATTAAAGTTTCAAACCTCGATCCAACGTCGAGTGCCTTTTCAAAACTTTTTCATAATAAAGTACAAGTTTTTTAGTCGTTAGACGCTAGACTAGTTGCTAAAAAAAACTTGTCCCCCAAATAAACTTTAGTCTTTAAGTCGTTGGACGCTAGACCCGTGGCTTAAAGACTCCTAAATAATGTGAACTCGTTTCACTTCACTTTTTCTCAAGAAAACTTTTTGGGTGATAGGCGACTTGGCGAACTTTCGTTCCTCGGGTTTCTAGTATTTGAATCGTGAGACGCTAGCCTCGTTGTTCGGTACTTTTTCATTCGCATAAAAAACAATTCAACTCATTCAAATTCTTTTATCGCTCATATGCGATCGTAAAAACTCTTTTCGGATAAAGAGGGTGCAATAAGTCGTTTCAAACACGAACGAGGACTTAAGCTTTTCAAACAAACAAAACAAGTCCTAGTTCAAAGAATTTGAAATGTCTAAATGCACGATTTTTCTTATAAAATCAATACAACAAACTTAAAACCTTTTCGAGAGGAACTACAGAGTTTTGACTTTCCCATTGCACGAGGGAATATGTAGGCACACGGTTCCGAAACCGTGCCAAACTCAAAATAATAAGAAACAAATTCTTTTTCTTTTTAGCATCCATAAACTTAGCAATAAACACACACACAAATGCGTAGAATTAAATGGGTCCCATCGAGTACGATGGATGTAAGGGGTGCTAATACCTTCCCCTTACATAACCGACTCCCGATTCCACTTTTTTGGTCACGTAGACCGCCTTATCCGCTTGTTTTGGGTTTTATCTATATTTTCCCGTTCTTTTTAGAACGAATAAAATTAGGTGGCGATTTCACTGTTTTCGAGAATCTAAAAGATTTTTGAAAATCGAGTTGCTTCAATGAGTTTCCAAACAACAACTAAATTAATTCTTTCAAAAAGAGTTATGGTTTGGATTAGAGAGAGTTTGAGATTGTTTTCAAGTAAGAAGGCATGTCAAGATTAGTTTCATTGATCTAGTTTCATACATATTCATTTTAATCAAGTGATGAACATAATAGATGATTTCTACAAATACATATCCTCTCAATCTTGTAGATTTCCCACCAAGATTGTGAATGTTATCATGTTAATCCTTGCATGATTCCTCACTACAACTATTAGCATGATAATCATTAAGTTCAATATTTTGTAAACTCTAACACACAAATCTATTCCTAGCATTTGTTTATGAGAGGATGAATATCCTAGGCCACTTTGAAATATTCTTTTCCAAGCAAAACTCAAAGCATAAAGATGAAGAACAAAGATATTCAACTATATTAATCATCAACCATGTTCATACACCAATGGATTAAAAGAAATACATACTATAAAGATCAACTACCTCTAATCTTGACACAAAAGGAGCTTAGCTACTCATTTCCATGGTTGCCTTGCTCTCAAGATTGTTGGTAGAGATGATGAACATGAGAAAAATCAAGAGAAAAGCTATGGTTTTCTTCCTAAACTTGCCCTAGATTTACAAAGATGAAAGATAATGATGGTCTATGTTTTCTTGCTTCCTTTACAAGCCAAAAGGTCTGGTGAAGTGATGGGTTGGTGGCTCAAAGGTGAAAGCATGGGCTGTCCTTTTTAATTTCGACTGAGCGTTGTCAGTCCAGCGGTCATCTTGCATGTGCGACTGTAGCATGCTCCCCTCTTCCAAAATTATCTTCAAAAGAATCATCCCTAAAGCTCTTCAAGTACCCTTGAATCCAAGCTTGGGAGAATTAGTTAATAAATTCCTACAATTAAGAGTAACTAAAGTCAAATAATATATATATTAAACAAAACTAGATAAAAACCTAATTAAAGCAAAATACTAGAATAAATATACAAATTAAATACAAAGACATTGTTAAGGACCACAAAATAATGTACAAAATAACTACAAATTGGTCCTTAACAACTCTCCCCAACTTACTTCTTTGTTTGTCCTCAAACAAAAGTCAATAATCTTACATAGCTAGAAGGAACAAAATGCAAGCATGCAAACTCACACAAGAGTAATGGTTCAAACTCGACATACCGGCAAAAGCACACATCAATCGCTTCTTCTAAACACAACATGGCCATGAATTAAGTTCTAAACACAATATATCAAAACATATAACAAAACAAAAGATATGTTCACACTTGAATCACCTAATCATTTCTTCAAAGTTCATGAAGAACAAAATGCATATTCACAAAGGACTAAACACTCTCACTAATAATTATGCACATCCAGAATAATTCATGTGTTCATCGAAACAAGTTAAATGATAAAATGGAAACAAAGATCACTAAGGACTTTCAAGGTTGTAACTTGGCTTAGGTTAGAAACAAGGGATATTTAAGTACAAAGCCATTGAAACGAATCGGGTAAAAGGATATGAAGAGCATTTCACAACTAATTCTCATCTTATTATTCGCAACCTCTTTTCTTTTTCACACAATGATCCTCTCTTTCTTTTCTTTTTCTTTTTGTATCTTTTCATAAACAAATTTCTTTCTTCTTTTGTATTTTTCTTTTCTCTATTCTTTTTTTCTTTCTTAGGATCATTGTGCCATCAATTCTAGGTTCTTTTTGATCCACCTCCCCAACTTCATTTATATCAATCCTTTTTTATTCAAAATCATGCTCTTCAAGGGTTAATTAACAAAAGGGTTGGTATTCACAAACAAGAAAATTTATAGAATGAATTATCATTGAATTTTTCAAAGATTATCAACAACTATTAAGTGGCCTACTTAACAATTAGTTGATTTGATACATTCATCCTACAAATACTACTTAAGCGCAAAAGGGTTCACAAGGATTCGCTCTCTCACGGGTAATTGAAGCCCTTTTTAGAATTGGTGGTTTTCCTCATAATGCACAAAAATTGCCTTGATCATTTCTTAGTTTCCAAGTTATCATAAACAAGTAAAGATTAAGCATGAATCACACGAGTTAACACAACTATTAGACACTCAATATTTGGTAAAAAGTGGAAGCTTCTCACATATATGGTTTATGTCCTAATGATTCGAATGTGAACACAAATTTTTTTGTACATGCCATAATATCTTGCATAAAGAACAAATTTCATAGACATGTTATGTTTCTACAAAACGATAAAATGTGTACCTTCTTTGTGGAATGAATCAAGAATTTTATCATCACCATCACTTTGGTGAAACACGCTTACTAGCTTTGAAGAACCATTTGAACAATTCGGACAAACCACAAGAAGTAAATTCAAACTAAATACTATAATCTAAAAATAAAATAAAATAGAACAAAATAAAAGAAACTAAACTTAAAAATAAAACGACACCCCAAAATGGTGTTTAAAACTTAAAAAGAAGTATTTAGGCTTCATGCCTACAAAAAATTAATTGGAATTACAAGCCAATCCCCAAAATTGGATGGCAACCAACAAAATCCAAAGTTTAAAACTAAAATGCAAAAGTAAAATCTAGACTAGAATGCTGAAAGTAAAATAAAAGCAGGGAAATAGGAGAAAATCAATCAGTGGTCTCGAGAATCGAATCTCCAATCGACCCCGAGTCAGAACCGGAACCAGAACCAGAACTCTCTTCACCATCATCCTCATCTCCCACCTCCTCCTCAGCATTTGGCCCGACCCCGGGCCAACCAGCATATGCTCTGAGCTGCTCACCCGTGCGAGTGAAATGGTTCACTCCGGGCTCTCTAATCTGTAGAGCAAGGTGCTCCATGCTCTCATGCATAAACATAAATGCTCTCTGATGAGCGAGATGCATCTGTCTGTTCCATTCTTCTGATGGACTAGCTTGAGGAAGTGCCGCTGCAACTGGTACAGCCTGGGCAGCAGTATTATCAAGGACCCTACAAAATCGATCACAGTAGTGATCATCAACAACTCCATCAATGGTGAGGTGTCCTACTGCAGGAAAAGCCACCTTCGCTCTCTTCAGCAAACCCATGATCAAGCCAGGATAAGTGAGAGCACACTTTATACGCTCCCCCCTGGAGGTATAACTCAGCGTAACCCTCTTCAGCTCATTCGCGATCAGACGGCCAAAATCAATTTGCTCCTCATCGAGCATGTAAGCAATCAAACCTGTCGTCTCCATGGGTATCGAAGATGTGTGGCTCCTGGGTTTCAGATTGTATAGAGTCACACACATCATAACTCTGGCGCTAGTTTTCAGACTGGTCCTGTTGAATTTCAAAGGTTGACCAGCCCGATTCGTTTCATAAGAATGCCCGGACAAACAGAGCTTATTCTTCAGCATGTTGTAATCCCAATTACCACGAGCCAGGTGCTCATGGTAGACATCCGGTTGGTCCTCTGGGGCTGTCCAGTTGATGCCCAGAAAACTGTTGATTGCGGAGCGAGAGAAGGAAACGGATTTGCCTCGAACAACTGAAGCAAACCTAAACTCACATCCCTCGGCCGGGATAGCATTAGCATAGAACTCGCGAACAAGCTCTACATTCACCTTTGTTTGAGGGGTACAAAGAACTTCCAACCCGTAGTTATCCAGGATGACATGAGGGGTGTGGTAGTGCCCTTGCTCACGGAGGCTGATGGTGCGCTCAGTCCAGATGTTGCGCTCCTCGAGCTCTTTGTAGCGAGCCTCCTAAGCAGGCCCCAAGAATCTCACAAAGATCGAAGAGTCGAGAGGCCCTGAGAGGAAACTCTTTGTCGCTTAGGTGCCATCTGAAATTTCAACACAAAAATCAACAGAAAAGTGACACCGAGGTGTCCATTAGCAATGAAGCATGCAAATAGCAGAGCAAACCAACCAACCAAGGCATTAGAACTAATCGGAAACATTAAAAACACAGCAGAAGAATTTTTCAAAATTCTGCAGACCGCGCTGAGCGCGCTCTGCGATTTGCAGAAAAATTCTTCTGCAAAACAGAATTTTTCTCCACACAATAACGTCCTAGGGCAGCGAAAATAACATCCTATTACTTCTCTAACACAAAAACATCCTAAATCTAAGAGAAAATTCGAAAATTCCTAACCCTAGGTTTTCAAAATCTAACCTAAACATGCAATGTAGACGAAATTGAGAAAAGAAAAACATAGAATACTTACTAGGATGCCTTGGGGGATTGATTTGACAAAGAAATTCGCAAAGATTCGGAGATTTTTGGGATTTTGAGAGGAGGAAGAAAGATGAAGAAAATAGGGAAAAAAGGTTTAAAATAACCTAACCCTTTATAAAACTAACTAGGCCACGATTTGGGCCTCAAAATCGATTTTTTCAAAATATTTTTTTTAAAATCCCAGACCGCGCTGGCTTGATCCTATCAAAAGTTTCTGCCAGATGGGTCAAAGTCTTGGGCATTTTGAAATTTTAAGAAAACAAAAAATTAATGCGGGCAAGTGTAAATGAGTTCAAGGAAGAATACTTACAATGTTGGGGTGCCTCCCAACAAGCGCTTTGTTTAACGTCGGTAGAGCTCGACGGTTCATGATGATCATTGATCATCAAAGAAGGATTCTATGTTGCGGCTCACCTCTCCGCCAACGTACCGTTTCAACCGCTGCCCATTCACCGTCCATTCTTTTGTTCGTGCAAGATCTTGCAAGACAATTGCACCATATTCTTTGACTTCTTTGATTAAAAACGGACCGGACCACTTTGTTTTGAGTTTTCCCGGAAAAAGCCTCATCCGGGAATTGAACAAGAGAACCTTTTGTCCCGGCCTAAATTCCTTGATCTTTATCTTCTTATCATGAGAAACCTTAACCTTTGCTTTATACCTCCGGTTTGAATGATAAGCCTCGTCTCGCATTTCGTCCAAATGAACAAGTTGTATTTTTCGCTTTTCTCCCGCCAAGGATGGATCGAAATTTAAGAATCGGAGGGCCCACAATGCTTTGTGCTCCATCTCTACCGGGAGGTGACAAGTTTTGCCATACACACAAGCGGGGTTAGTCAATGGGAGCTTTATAGGCGGTTCGACACCCACAAAGCTTCATCTAATTTTCGACCAATCTTTTCGAGAACCAAAGCAGTTTTTCCAAAATCTTTTTGATTTCTCTATTAGACACCTCGGCTTGACCATTTGCTTGAGGGTGATAGGGGGTCGTCACCTTATGTTTTACACCAAATTGTTTCAAAAGTTTTTGTAACAATGCATTGCAAAAGTCGACCCACCATCACTAATGAGCACCCTAGGCACACCAAAGCGAGAAAAATGTTTCTTTTCAAAAATTTGATACAGTTTTGGCGTCGGCCTTAGGCGAAGCAATGGCCTCTACCCACTTTGACACGTAATCCACAGCTATAAGAATATATTCATTTGAAAGCGAAGATGGAAAAGGACCGACAAAATCAATCCCCAACAATCAAATACCTCCACTTCCAACATATTGTTCAATGGCATTTCATCTCTTTTCCTATCCCACCACTTCTTTGACATTTGTCACATGATTTAGCGTGAGCACGCATCTTTGAATAGCGAAGGCCAATAAAATCCGATTGTAGGACTTTGGTGGCGTCCGCATTCCATTATAGTGTCCCCACAAGGGAATTGTGACAATGCCAAAGAATGTTTTGGCCTCTTCATCACTCACACACCTTCTTAGCAATCCATCACTACTCAACCTAAAATGTAAGGTTCATCCCACACATAATACTTCGTATCGGCTAAAATTTTCTCTTCTCATTCCAAGTCAAATCTTAGGTATTAATCCCCTTGTAATTTGCCATGTCGGCAAACCACGGTCGCTCTTGGATGCAAATAACTTCTCATCCGGAATTCCTCCTTCACCTCTTTTTCCTTTTCCGTAATTTTCGTTCACTAAGCGAGACAAATGATCCGCTACCAAATTTTCCGAACCTTTTTATCACGGACCTCTAAATCGAATTCTTGCAAAGAAGAATCCATCGGATTAGCCTTTGTTTAGAGTCCGGTTTGGTAAGGATATTTTATCCGAATGATCCGTGAAAACTACAACCTTGGAACCAATTAGGTAAGGAAACTTTTCCAATGCATATACAATTGCGAGCAACTCTTTTTCGGTTGTTGCATAGTTTATTTGAGCATCATTCAAAACTTTGCTCGCATAATGTATAGCATGGAAAATTTTGTTCTTCCTTTGGCCTAATACGGCTCCTACCGCATAATCACTAGCGTCACACATTAGTTCAAAATCAAGTTTCCAATTAGGCGCGGTGATTATGGGTGCATTTATCAAATTCTCCTTTAATTTCTCAAAAGCTAACAAACAATCATTATCAAACAAGAAAGACTTATCTTTGTTGAGCAGGTTGCTCAAAGGTTTGGCTATTTTGGAGAAGTCCTTGATGAATCTTCGATAGAATCCCGCATGACCCAAAAAACTCCGAATGCCTTTGACATTGGTAGGTGGGGGAAGCGTCTTGATAACATCAATTTTTGCTTTGTCAACCTCGATTCCTCTTGAAGATATCTTGTGGCCAAGGACAATTCCCTCGGTCACCATAAAGTTGCATTTCTCCCAATTCAAGACCAAGTTGGTTTGCACACACCACTTCAAGACGGTGTCCAAATTTTCCAAACATAAATCAAATGAAGCTCCAAAAACGGAAAAGTCATCCATAAAAACTTCAATTGTCTTTTCAATCAAATCGGCGAATATAGCTTGCATGCACCTTTGGAATGTTGGCGCATTGCACAAGCCAAAGGCATACGCCTATCTGCGAAAATTCCAAATGGACATGTGAACGCGTTTTCTCATGATCTTTCGGTTCACCGATATTTGATTATATCGAATAACCATCCAAGAAACAATAGTATTGTTGTCCAAGCCTTTCTAACATTTGATCCATGAGCGGAAGAGGAAAATGATCTTTTCTCGTTGCTTTGTTAAGCCTACGATAATCAATACACATTCTCCACCCCGTCACTTTTCTTGTTTGCACTAGCTCATCCTTATCATTAGATACAACCGTCAATCCTCCTTTCTTAGGAACCACATGAACCGGGCTCACCCACGTACTATCCGAAATTGGGTAAATCATCCCCGCTTCAAGCATCTTCACTACTTCTTTGCGAACTACCTCCTTCATCACCGGATTCAATCGCCGTTGAGGTTGGGCTACGGTTTGTACTCATCCTCCATCATAATATTGTGCATACATAGGGCTTATGCCTTTCAAATCGGCTAAGACCCAACCAATCGCATTTTTGTTCGATTTCAAAACTTCAATTAAGCTCTCCTCCTCATTCTCCGACAATGTATTGCTAATGATTACGGGCTTTTTACCTCCCTCCTCAAGAAACACATACTTTAAATGAGACGGTAGCTCTTTCAACTCAAGTTTTTGGTCGTCATCTTTTAGATCTTTCTTCAAACTTTCCTCTTCTTCCTCCCAAGGGTGCATTTCCTTTGAAATTTCCACTCCTTCCAAACACTCCTCAATATCTCGACTATCATCATCATCATTCACTTCTTGAGTTGCTTCCTCAATAACGTCAATCTTAAAACAATCTTTCTTATCCATGGGATGCTTCATTGCTTCAAAAAGATTAAAGCAAATCTCTTCATCTTGTACTCTCACCTTCATTAGGCCATCATCTATATCAATCATCATCCTTGCCGTCTTCATGAACGGTCTTCCAAGAATTAAAGGTGCATCAACATCTTCCTCCATGTCTATGACTACAAAGTCCACCGGAAAAAAGAATTTGTCCACTTTTACCAACAAATCTAAAGCTACGCCGTGCGGACGAGTAATAGACTTGTCCGCTAATTGCAATGTCATTTTCGTGGACTTTAATTCAATCTCCCCCAATCTCTTCACAATGGATAATGGAATCAAGTTGATGCTTGACCCCAAATCAATTAATCCTTTTCCGACATACACATCCCCAATAGTAACGGGCAAAGTTACACGCCCCGGATCACTCTCTTTCTTCGGAATGGTGCGTTGAATTATTGCACTACAACTAGCATCCACCATTATGGTTTCTTGATCCGTATACCTCTTCTTTTTCGTCAAGATATCCTTCATGAATTTTGCATATTTTGGCATTTGCTCTAATGCTTCGGTAAATGGAATATTTATTTGCAATTGCTTGAAAATATCCATAAACCTAGCATAGTGCTTTGCATCATCCTTTTTAGAGGGAAGGTGAGGATATGGCAAACTTCTCAATGGGTAAGTTACTTCCTTCTCTTTTCCCTTCTTCATTCTTTTCTTTTTCGCATCTATTTTCTCCTTTTCAACTACACCATTTTCCTTTTCATTTTCAACTAACACCTCATTTTCAACTAAATCATCCTCCACATCAACATTATCATGTTTTTCAACTTCATCCTCTTCATCTTTTTCAACTACCTCTTCCTCCACTATTTCTTCTTCATCCTTCTCCACTACTTTCTTTTTTCTTTCAACTACCTTCCTTTTCTCATCACAAACTCTACCACTTCTTGTTGTTATGGCTTTGCAATGCTCCTTAGGATTTGTTTGCGTAGTTGGGGAAAATGATGTCGAAGCGCTTTGTTCGGAAAGTTGCTTAGCTAGTTGTCCAACTTGAGTTTCCAAGTTCTTGATAGATGCCTCCGTGCTCTTTTGATTAGCCATTGAGGCTTGCATAAATTGAGCTAGAGTGTCTTGAATGTTGGAAGATCTCACTTGACTTTGAGGTTGGTTTTGTTGTTGACTTTGATTTTGTTGTTGTGTTTGATTTTGATTTTGATTTTGTGTTTGATATGGATTTTGTCTTCCTTGGTTATTGTTATCTTGCCTCCACCCTCTTTGATAACCTTGATTACCCCTTGGTTGGTAACCTTGGTTTTGATTTTGATAAGGGTAAGGAGCTCGTTGTTGGTACCCTTGGCCTTGGTTGGCCACATAGTTAGCTTCCTCATTCTCCGGAGGACAAAAGCCGGTTTTATGATCTCCTTTGCACAATTCACAACAAGCTATTTGGTGAGCTTGCTTATTTGATGCTCCTTGTAACTCCATGATTTGTTGAGGGAGTTTAGCCATTTGTTTTGTCAATTCTCCAACTTGTTTCGCAAACAATTTGTTTTGCGCCACAAGTGCTTCATGACTCGAACCAATTTCTAAAACTCCCGTTTTCACTTGTACACCTCCTTGATCATGTTGAGTTTGATGATCATTCCTACCCATCTTCTCAATTATTTGGATTGCTTCATACGGTGTTTTTGCCATCAAAGAACCTCCCGCCGTGGCATCCAACAACAATTTGTGTTGAGGTTGGAGACCATTTCGGAAAATATGAATTTGTGTAATCTCGTCAAAACCATGGCTCAGACACTTCCTTAGCATAGACTTATATCTTTCCCATGCCCGATTCAAAGGCTCGTTTACTCCTTGCGAAAATACCGAGATAACCGTCTTAGCCTCCATGAAACGTGATTGAGGGAAAAATCGTTCAAGAAACTTTTCCTCCAAACGTTCCAATTAGTCATTGTCTCTTGCAATTGATCAAGATACCAATCTTTGCCTTCCCACTAGAGAATGAGGAAAAGCCTTTGGAAATATTGTTCTTCTTGGTCTTCCGAGCACCCGCGCTCCGCGATCTCATAAAACTTGGTAAGGTGAGTGTAAGGGTCTTCATGGTCGTGGCCATGAAATGGACTTGCATAGAAGTTGAAGCAAGCCCGTTTTCATTTCCATGACCCTTGCATTTGCTTGTCGGGCAAATTGAGCATTATGGCGAGGGCTATTGACACACCCCCGGTGGTGGTGGTGGTGGTGGTGGTTGATTCTCCTCCATAGTGGTGACTTCTCCAAACACTGGTGGTGTTGAAGAAGTGGATGCTTCTCCTCTTTCTCCTCTTTCTTGCCTTTGCCTAGCTTGTCTTTTTCTTCTTTTAGCACTACTATTAAGTCTCCTAGCCGTCCTTTCAATTTCGGGATCGAAAAGGAGTTGGTCGACCGGAATACTTCCCGCATAAACTAATTCTGAAAAGTCTAGCCACACAAAAGAAACAAAGAGAGATTAGTGGAAAAAGTCTTAAAACACACAACTATTGCTATACTAACAACATCAAACGCCAATCCCCGGCAACGACGCCATTTTGTTGTAGGATTTTTCCGTGAACAAAGTATTTTAATTATCGATTCCACAGGGATTGGTGCATGTTATAGTCTTTCAATAGAAAAGTATGTTTTAAGATGATGTAACCAAAGGGTTTGTTATCTACTCTACTAGAACCATGAGTTTCCAAACAACAACTAAATTAATTCTTTCAAAAAGAGTTATGGTTTGGATTAGAGAGAGTTTGAGATTGTTTTCAAGTAAGAAGGCATGTCAAGATTAGTTTCATTGATCTAGTTTCATACATATTCATTTTAATCAAGTGATGAACATAATAGATGATTTCTACAAATACATATCCTCTCAATCTTGTAGATTTCCCACCAAGATTGTGAATGTTATCATGTTAATCCTTGCATGATTCCTCACTACAACTATTAGCATGATAATCATTAAGTTCAATATTTTGTAAACTCTAACACACAAATCTATTCCTAGCATTTGTTTATGAGAGGATGAATATCCTAGGCCACTTTGAAATATTCTTTTCAAGCAAAACTCAAAGCATAAAGATGAAGAACAAAGATATTCAACTATATTAATCATCAACCATGTTCATACACCAATGGATTAAAAGAAATACATACTATAAAGATCAACTACCTCTAATCTTGACACAAAAGGAGCTTAGCTACTCATTTCCATGGTTGCCTTGCTCTCAAGATTGTTGGTAGAGATGATGAACATGAGAAAATCAAGAGAAAAGCTATGGTTTTTCTTCCTAAACTTGCCCTAGATTTACAAAGATGAAAGATAATGATGGTCTATGTTTTCTTGCTTCCTTTACAAGCCAAAAGGTCTGGTGAAGTGATGGGTTGGTGGCTCAAAGGTGAAAGCATGGGCTGTCCTTTTTCAATTTCGACATGTTTGTCAGTAAGTCAGCGTCATGCGGCACATGCGACTTAGCATGCTCCCTTCTTCCAAAATTATCTTCAAAAGAATCATCCCTAAAGCTCTTCAAGTACCCTTGAATCCAAGCTTGGGAGAATTAGTTAATAAATTCCTACAATTAAGAGTAACTAAAGTCAAATAATATATATATTAAACAAAACTAGATAAAAACCTAATTAAAGCAAAATACTAGAATAAATATACAAATTAAATACAAAGACATTGTTAAGGACCACAAAATAATGTACAAAATAACTACAAATTGGTCCTTAACAATATCTAACGCCCCTCCCTGTCCTTACTTATTCTCCACTAATTACCATATTGTCCTTATTTTCTCTACACTTCTATTATTATTCTATTTATTTAAATCCAAATAATTCTAATAAATCATTATTAAATCTAAATAATTCTAAAATAATTATTTAAATCCTAAACCTTTTCACTACCTCATCCTACACTACACAACTCATAATCTTAAACATTTTATTCATTAAGTCATTGTTATTGAATCACATATGCATTATGAATACACAACATATACCGTCACAAGGACCCGCACAAAGCAATAAAACATCATAAATAAGCATCAAAACACCATCCACTTCACATAGAGTCATATAATTATACTCAATTAATTAATTAAATAATTGATCTAAAATTTGGGGTGTTACAAAGAACATGTCATTTGACATCAACAAGAACAATGACCTTTCAGAGAAAAGCTAGAGTAGAGGACAATCTCAATCAAGGAAAAGGAATTCAATGTAATTAATGTGAAGGATTTGGTCACATTAGATAAGAATGTCCCACATACCTCAAGAAACATAATAAGGGCTTGTATGTTTCTTGGTCTGATGATGATATCTCAGGAGGTGAACCAACTGATTAAACTGCTAAGAATGTTACAACCTTCATAGATAAATTTGAATCTCATGAATACTTGTGTGATGAGGATGTTTCTTATAAAGAATTGGTTGCTTCTTACAAAGAGCTTTGTGTCAGAAATGAAGTCAGTGAGATAGGAGAAAAGCATAAGAGAACCATAGCTCAACTACAGACTGAAAAAGAGAAACTCATGTCTACTGTCTCTAGTCTTCAAGATGAGGTTACCCTATTATATTCTAAAGTTGAAAACATGACCAAATATGTAAGAATATTGAACAATGAGTCTGACATGTTATATGAGTTTTTCAAGTTGGAAAAGGGGCTGGAAACTCAACTGATATAGGTTTTAATTACCAACCTTTAAATAAACAAGGAAAAACCCTTTTGATAAGTTTTATCCATCCTAAAAGGAATAATTATCCCATATTGTCATACCAAATGTTACAACATCCTGGCTTACATAATGAATCTTAAACCAAAGACAAGTTATTTTCTTGGAAATGTCATTATTGTGATAAATTTGGTCACATAACGCATCTTTGTTACAGAGTGTGTAGTTATCTTAAACATCCAACACAAAATGGGACTAATAATGCGATGATTAAAAATATAAAGGAATGAAAACTCAATGTTGTCGATAACAGTCTCGTGGCTCATACCTCTTTTGAGCTTCATCTAGAGAAGATTGGTAATTTAATAGTGGTTGTTCTAGACAAATGATAGAGGTCAAGAAGCATTTAGTGAGCATTAAGTTTTATTACTCCAATTTTTTCACGTTTGGTGATGGAGCTAAAGGTGAAATTAAGGAGGTAGAAAAGTTAGCTAGTACTAGACTAGATGATGTGCTTTAAGTGAAAGAATTGACTGCAAATCTGATTAGTATTAGTCAATTATATGATCAAGGTTTAAATGTCAATTTTACCAAGTCTAAATGTTTGGTTGCCAATTAGAAGAATGAGGTTCTGATGAGGGGAGTTAGGTCTAAAGACAATTATTATTTATGGGTACCACAAGAAACTACTTGCTCACCCATCTGTTTAATGTCCAAGGAAGATGAAGTCAAATTATGACACCAGAAGTTTGGTCACCTTAATATAACCATACTAAGTATAAATGTTTGGTTACCAATTAGAAGAATGAGATTCTGATGAGGGGATTTAGGTCTAAAGACAATTGTTATTTGTGGGTACCACAAGAAACTACTTGCTCATCCATCTGTTTAATGTCCAAGGAAGGTGAAGTCAAATTGTGACACCAGAAGTTTGGTCACCTTAATATAACCATAGTGAATAGTATTTTAATAAAAAAAATGCATATGCCTAAATAAAATCTATTACTTTAGTTGATTGAATAACCAATGTAATAACATGTTATTATAGGTATATTTTGTAGTAGTGTCATGAACATTTTCATATCATTACTTACACAACAATTATTTGTCTATAATAATCAAACCATCCATTATTATTTTATAACTTATGATATATATGCCTCGAAGCACTGGAATTATTGACAATGTTAAAACGCTCAAAACTGTGGTGTTAAAGTGGGAACTCATCCATGTTCCACATGGAGTAATATGAAGAAAAAAAGAGTAAAAAATTATTATAAACATAGAGAGTTAGTTTAAGTTTTTTACCACGATAATTATAGTCTTTTGGGTGTACTAGGGATTTGGATAGTTGTGTGCTTAGATAGTGTTTTCTATTTTTCTGTTCAAAAATATTTTATTGAGAGGATTTTCTATTTTTCCATTTAAAAATAATTTGTTGATAAGGTTTTCTATTTTTCAGTTCAAAAATAGTTGTTGAGTGGGTTTGAAATTTTTTGGCCAAAAATTTCAAGTTAGTAATAAATTTTTTATTATGAGTTTATTTTATTTTATTTATATCAAATTTTGGAGATTTCCTCTTGCTATATCCCCAACAACTAACATCAGAGCAAAGGTTCCGATCAAGGGAGAAAATCACAAGTTTACTATCATCTTATTTTATTGGAGTTTTATTTTTTTAAATTATATTATGGCTAAATTAAAGCTTGATATTCCTTTGTTTGACGGGAGAATGAATTTCCTCTTATGACAATGCACGATACAAGATTATTTGGCCCAACAAGGTCTTGATTATACTTTGGAAAAGGAAAAACTAAGTGGACGAAAGAATCAGATTGGAATTCAATACAAAAAAAGCTAGAGAGTACAATTCGGTTAGCACTTGCTCCACAAATTAAAGTGGCTGTGTTGAAAGAAACCTCTCTAAAAAATTGTGGGGTTTGTTAGAAAGCAAGTTTGCATCAGGCAAATTAACCAATCAGTTGGCGATGACAAAGAATTTATATTCATTGAAGATGGAAGATGGAGGTAATGTATTTGACCATATTAATAAATTTAATGAGCTGCTATCTAACATCATAAATGCAGGGGAAGATATTAAAAATGAAGACCAAACACTATTTTTGTTGGCTTGGCTACACAAATCTTACAAATCATTAGTGCAATCAATGTTAGCAGAGAAAGCACACTACTATTAAATGAAGTAGTGAAATCATTGAATTAAAGTCAACAAATGATGAGTATTGATCATTTCCCGAAAAAAAATCAGGTACTAGTAGCTAAAGGAGGAAAAAACGAACTACATTGATCATTACTGTCAATAGTTTGCTCACATGCAATCTAGATGTCCAAAATTTATAGAGGATGCGTGAAGCATAAAGAAGAAGGCAAAATAATTGAAAATCGCTCATTCAACAGATATGGTCAGTTGTGAAGACGATATTTTAGTTTGTGATGATGAAGGTGGCTATGAAGTGAAGAGATGTGAGACTTTGAATGAAGGAATGGTATGTTGTGTTAAAGTGGATCCTTATCTAAGTCTCACACCGAGTATTGTGAAGAAAAATGAGTAAAAAGTTATTATAAATATAGAGAGTTAGTTTGAGTTTTTTACCACAACAATTCTAGTTTTTTGGGTGTATTAGGGATCTGGGTAGTTGTGTGTCTAGAGAGTATTTTTCAGTTCAAAAATAGTTTGTTGAGAGGGATTTCTATTTTCAGTTCAAAAATAATTTGTTGAAAGGGTTTTCTATTTTTCCGTTAAAAAATAGTTGCTGAGAGGATTTTCAAATAAATTTTTTATTATAAATTTTTTTATTTTTATTTGTATTAATTTTTGGAGATTTACGCTAGTTATATTTCCAACAAAAACAACATATCAGTTTTCAAATTGTCTTCACAAAGGGCAACATTGTTTCTCATGTAAGAAAAAATAAGTTTTCTACATTGAGAATATATCTCTATGTGAGTTAAAATAACGTTGATTTGAGATATATGAATGTCTCAATATTTATTAATATAGTTAACAATAGTTATACAATATTGTGGCATGGATATTTCTAATACAATGAGACATAAATTTATCAATCAACTTATATTTTTTTGTTTAGAAATTTTTTAGTAGATCGGAATAAAAAGTTGTGTTACTAGTTTTTTAAATTTTAAGTGAAAGTCTCGACCAAATATACTTTAAAATGATTTCAAATTTTTTATTACTAATAATATCAGTGAATATTAAATATTTTGAAAACTTTATATAATAAATATTTTGGAAGAAATTCTTTAAAGATGGGGAAATGTAATTCCATGTTTCTTGCGTTTTTGTTTGTGATTATGTGTGATAATTTTTATGACAATATGAATGCATAAACTTATATGTTTCAAGTGTAAAGAATCAGTGTGCGAGAAATTAGACTAAGTAAGAACAACTTATAAGGCAAGTTTGAATTGCATCACATATACGAAGGTAAAGGCTCACATCTCTAAGCCAAGTATAGGAAACATCATGAGTAAAGGCAACAATGATTTATTTTGGTTCAATTTGAGATGTGAATATGTAATAATTACAAAAAGTATTAACCTGAGAATGCGTTATGCCCTTTTTAATGTACCATAGAATGTTGTCCAAGAGATAAATTTTCACAACAATTCAATCTTGATGCAACTTTGTTAAGGTCAGTTATTTACCATCCTCTTGTTCAATATCCTCCTTATCATATTTAATCTCATCATTTTTAGGAGGATACACTTTTGAATTGTCATTATTTACCAAATTTTTCGTCAAACACACCTGAAACATCAAAACTAGAACTACTGTTTCCCATCTCTTGGGGTTTGGTTTTATCAAAAGCTACATGCACAAACACTTCAGCAACAAAATTTGTATTATTTAGTACCTCATAGGATTTAATAGACAATGAATACCCTTAAAAGATCCCCTCATTAGCTTTAGGATCAAACTTGCCTAATTTGTCTTTACCTTTATTTAAAATAAAGTATTTTCAATCGAAAGTACGTAAATAAGAAATATTTGGCTTTCTATCTTTAAGTAACACATATTATTTTTTATCTAGGATATGCATTATAACCCCCCTAGTTAAGAGGTAGCATATGGGGTTAATCGTATCCTCCTAAATGTACTTAGGTAGACCTATCTTATTTATCATACTTCATGCTAATTCTTTTAAAATGTATTTTTATGCTCGACAATACCATTTTGTTGTTGAGTGTGCAAACATGAGAAGTTATGGGTTATACCATTTTTATTGCAAAATTTTTCAAAATTATGGTTACAAAATTCACTACCATGATAACTTCTTAAAGAAATTTATTTTCAAAGAAATTGATTCTGAACAAGCTTGGAAAATGTTACAAAAGTTGTAAAAGTTTCTTTCTTATGTGCTAAGAATAACGTCTAATTGAATATAGTATAATCGTCTACAATAAAAAAGTCGTAACAATTTCCTCATAGACTCTTAATCCTCGAGGGGACAAAGCTATATATATTGAGAAGCTCAAGAGGTTTGTTTGTAGAAACATTTTTTTTTGGGCTTAAAAGACATTTTTGTTTGCTTTCACATTTGGAAAGCATTACATAGATTTTATTTTGAAAATATAATTTTTGGTAGACATATCACTAATTCCTTAGAAACCATCTTATTAATAAAATCAAAGTGCACATGGCTTAAGCGCCTATGCCACAACCAAGAGTCTTAACTCTGGGTGACTAGACATTTGATACCACTCTTTGAAGCATCATCTAAGCTAATCATATAGATGTTATCAACTCTAGAATCCTTAGACACTAGATTCTTATTAGATTTATGCTCAATTAAGCAACTTAAGGTATACAAAATAATTGAATACCCCTTGTCACATGATTGACTAACACTTAAGAAGTTATGTTTAAGCCATTTGATCAAAAGAACTCCATCTATAGTGATTGTGGATGCATTGTCAAGAATACTCTCTCCTAAGACTTTACATTGATTTTTATCTACATATGTGATATGACTCTATTTTTTGTGTGATCAAAATCCTAAACATCAAAGTGTCCCTCGTCATATGTCTATAACAACCACTAACTAGAAACCACATTCTTTTCGAGTTATCAATGTCTGTAAAGGTATAGGATCAACTATTAGTTTTACTAAAACAAATCTCTCTCTCTCTATCTCTCTCTCTCTCTCTCACACACACACACACACACTTTTAAACTTTTTAAAAGCCTCTCCCCTTTTACTAAAATTGCCAAAAAAAATGCTCATGCCTAACTATTTGGCTAAGAACTCAAACTTATTTATGAAGGTTTTTTACACTGTATAATTGATTAGTCCATAGACATAATAAATTATTCTTTTATGTAATGCCTTATAATAAACTATTAGGGTTAAACATTGATTAACAATGACTCTTTCAAAAATATTCCATTTTCCATTCTTCATAATCGTTTATAAGGATTGCATAATGGATTATCAACCTTAAAAATCCCTTGAATTGTTTCCATATTTCAACCACCTTTTGTCCTATACATAAAGAACTCTCTTCTCATTTCCAACACACCAGAAAACATATTTGAAATACCTTTTTTCTCACTCTCATCTATCTTTATTTATTTTCTCACATTTCCCTTAGTGCTTTTGAGAGTGACATATTTACATTTATGAGGTGTTTTGATCTGATGTAAGGGAAATATTGTAATTCTCACCAGGAGAAATTTTGTTTTTGTTACAAGGTAAACCAAGGGAAGATATCTTAATTTGTTGTCGAGGTAAACTACTTAAAACCTATGTTTGGTCGGGGAGGTCTCCAAAATCAAAACTCCCAATCGATTCTTGAGCTTAGCATGTTGTTAAAATCTCTGTGTTGGTCAAGAAGTTATCTATTGTAAAATTTCAATCCTTGTATAAGAATGTTAGTGGGAATAACCTGTCAAAAGCTCACATCATAGTGGAAACTCTCAAGGAATTCTTAGGAGAGAAGTATGTCACTTTATTAGACCGACCCTTTATAATTCTATATTACATTTCTCTCATCCTTTAACTTCTTTATTTATAGTCACTAATTTTTGTTGAAATTCTATTTTCTTATTTCAGTTGCTTTTTACGCTGTTTATTTTACACAAGCTTTTTAAAGTCGATTTTTCTAAAAAACTGTTTTGAAAATGGATTTTCAATCACACATAGTTCATCCCTCTTGTGTTCACAGTCTCATGTCCAACATAACACACTGTTGAACACCAATGAATCGAATCACATGCTAAAGTAATTTATTCACCATGTTTGTGAATCAATTACACAATCCTGAGGAATTGATTCATAGGAATATACCCCTAACAATTCTTAAATATTATGAATCAATTCCCAAACAAAACAATTGAATCAAGTCTTGATGTCTTCTTAAGCTATGTGAGACTGAATGTTATAAAATTAATGGAATTGGTTTATCCTCAAACACACTCATAAACCATGACCGACTCTTTGCAAACACATCATTACAAAGCAGAAGGCTTTCATTTCTAATTGTTTCCTCCCATTTCGATCTCATGTGTTATAATCTAAACCTAACTTTTAAAGTAATTACATTGTGATGATGACAAGAGTGATACTAAGCAACATATGAGGTGTACCCTTATTATTTGTTCAAGAGAAAACCCAATTTTGACATGGTTGTCTCAATTATGGTTGGGCAATAAATTAAATCATAATCTTGAAGTGAAGCCATGATGAAAATCTAGACAAAAAAATTCTCAAAAGATCAAAATCAAAACATTTAAGTTTCCAACCGCTCTAAAATATTGTTTGTTAAAAATCAAAATTTTCAAGAAACTGATGACAAGTTAGTTAAGTGAAAGATTATGTAAAAAATTATGCGCGATCTTGCACTTAAAGGAGACATGGTGATGGTTCGATTTGCTATGATAGCAAGAAAAAAAATAAGAAAGAAGAAGAACAAATCGTATCTTTTATATATCATGAGATTTAGCAGGCTTTTTAATTTGATGATTACCAATAGTAGTCTACTATGAACCATATATATATATATATTTTCTTTTCTACAATAGAATTTTCCTATTTTATGTGTTACATTTGACAAATGGATTTTATTGTTTAAACATACAACAAATATATCAGCTAAAACAAATGTATCTCAAAAATTAAAAAAATAGTAAAAAAACAAATTTAAATCACACGTGGTTCTACTTCAGTACTACCATAGTTTTGTAAATGTGAGAAGAGAGAAATTAAAAATTAAAAACGAAAAGATGATAATGAAAAAGACAAAAATGATAAGAGATAGATATATAAATATAAAAATGTATAAAAAAACATTGAAAAATTATAATAGAAGAGTTAAATCTAAGAGAGATCATGTTAAAATAAATGAAAATAAAAGTAAAAGAGAAAGAAAGAGTGAAGAAAGAAAATAACATATATAAAAAACAATATAAAAAATTGTATAAAAGATCCATAAACATTAATCAATGTCCATAAAAAGTATTGACATTACTTTCAAATTATGCATCTAGAATCAAACCTATTATAACTTCCTCTTATCATATTCAATTTTAGTATTATAAGCAAACAAAATAATCACTTGCAAGTTGCAAGATACACACCTAACAGAAAAGAACAAAAAGTGTGAGCAAGTGAAGTTATTAAGCTAACAAAGATACAGCTGGAGTTAAAAAAAAAACTTGTAAGATAAAAAATCTTACAAAATCACAGAGAAAATTTAGCCATGGTAATTATTTAATAAAAGAACAAAAATAAAATAAAAAACTTTATGATGACGTGTAAAAGATTTTCTATTCTATATGGGCCCATAATCTTTAATGTTTTTCACCTTCTTCTCTATTTTCTCCTTCTGTTCCTCGTTTTTATTACCTTGTTTCGATCCCTCACTTACTTCAATCTCTTCAATCTTCATCTAACCTTCTTCTTCATCTCAATGATGGGTTTCACAGGTATGGTTTTTCTCTAACTTTCAACCATTTTTTGAACCTTTTTTGTTGGTTTTTTATATGTTTTTTTTTGGAATCTCATAGCCCATTTGTGATTTTTGTTCAATTTTTGTTTTTTATGTGTTTATACGGTTTTTTAGTTGAATAATTTTATTGGGTCAGTCTCAATTTTTCGAATTTTTGGTTTGTGAATCTTTCCCTATTTTATGTTTTTAACAGTGTATTGACTATATTCTATGTATGTGATTGTTTTTGGGGAAATTACTGAGGGTTTTGTTGTTGAAATATGATAACATTCGATTTTGTAGTGTATGTTTTGTTTAGTGGATGTGAAGAATTAATGAAAGATTTGATTTTTGGGTTTGAAAAACTTGTGGGGTTTGTGAATCTGTAGGTCAAAATGGACTTTTTTTTTGTTGTTGTTTTGGGTTTCGAGATGTATGTTTAGAGAAACTTTAGGGCAAAATGCAATTGAATCTTATTGTTTTGGAATGAATTGTGAGTTTGTGAATGTATGTATTTAGATCATGTAGTGATTTGCTATTATAGAGTTGTGAATTGTTATTGGTTTTATTTTGTTGTTCAATAGGCCCATAAATTAGATTACCTGTGAGGGAACATCTGCGACTATTCAGATTCGTTACAGTTGGTTTGATTCTGAGACTAAAATACTCTTGTTATCCAATTGTATATCCAGTTTCTATTGCAATTGATAAGCTGATTACAAGGTGTTCTGAATCCGGGGCATTGTTCTGAGTAGATAAGCTTATTACGTACGCTGAGTAGATAAGCTTATTACGTACGCGGTTACAAGATGCCATATTATATACAGAGATTGTATAGGCTATGCAGGACGTCTTTTTCACCCAATGGACCCGTGTCAGAAGAAGCCATTTCAAAAGTTTGCGAGAAGTTAGGTATATTAATTGTTTTACTTATTTGTTTTTGTCGTTTACGTGCATATTTCTATCTTCAACTCCGTAGTTTTGTATTCCGAATATGTGAAACATTTAATTTCGATAATTACGTGTATAACACGTAAATAGACTTTTTCCTTGCGCTATCATCGACTGAGCATTGTTTACTTTATGTTTATCCAATCTAGTTTGTTTTGTAACGGATTGGTTTGTTTCACAAGACGTGGCGCAAATCGGGTGAGTAAAACTTGCAAGCACATATTGATACTAGATAGGTCGAAATGATATATTGCTCTCTAGAAGGAAATATTAACATAAATGGTATTTGAAAAGTGGATGTATGTATGTGGTCTAAAATTGAGACCACATACATTGACTTTTTAAATACCTTTTTGCTTATATTTCATTCCGGACGGATCAACTTTTAGTACCTTTTTGCTTAAAATTGAGACCTCATACGTTGACTTTTTAAATACCTTTTTGTTTATATTTCATTCGAAACGGATCAACTTTTAGTACCTTTTTGCTTAAAATTGAGACCACATACATTGACTTTTTAAATACCTTTTTGCTTATATTTCATTCCGAACGGATAAACTTTTAGTACCTTTTTGCTTAAATCAAGAGTTTGAGACCAAATATCTATTTGATACTTATTAATTGCTTCTTTAATGTTCAAATGAGATTTCTGTAATAATCTTTAACATAATGTTCCAGAAAAAATGAAGCCGTCAGATGTAGGTCTTGAGCAAGAGGCTCAAGTGGTTCGCAATTGGAACGGTCAAATGCCTGAGACCAATGGGAACCATCAACCACCGCCGATCAAATACTTACATTTGCATGAATGTGACAGCTTCTCTGTAAGCATCACTTTTCAGAACTCCACATTATTTTTATCCTGTGATAGCTCTTAAGATTCTGTTTTTTCTAATACCAGAAACCATGGTTTTAAATTGTAATAGCGGCCACGGCTATATAGCGATGTGAGTTGCAGTCGTTGTGGCGTGAATTTATTTTTTAATAAAATAAAATATTCTATGTTACTACTTATATTATGTCTCGCATATCTTCTATTTCCTCTCAAAAGTTTTATATCTATCTCATTATTATCTCTCCACTACTTAAATATCTTTGATCCTTTTAATAATCTCTTATATCTAGATATAGATAAGAAGGAAGATAGAAAAATGATTATCATGAGTACGGCATAGTTTGTTGCTCCATTACGATGCGGGTTTTACGGTGATTTGCAATCACACCGCAATTAAAATTACAGTTGTAGTTGTTGCAGAGACCTCAAAATTCTTTATATTATGGTCGCAATTGCGGTTGCGAACGAATCGCAGTTTGAAACCATACTGGGAACAACTACTGAAATTTATTATTAAATTTTATCTTTATCAGATTGGGATTTTTTGCATGCCCCCTTCATCTGTCATTCCTCTCCACAATCATCCTGGAATGACGGTCCTAAGCAAGCTCATATATGGTACAGTGCATGTTAAATCCTATGACTGGATCGATTTCCCTGGCCCAAATGATCCAACTGAAGGTTTGTTCTTTATAGTTTTTTCTTTCCGCCCCTGTATCTGAATTGGAATGCATCAAGTTTTTAATATGGCGTGTCATGCCTTATTTTTCGTTCTTATGAAAAAAACACTATGTTATTACAATCATTCTCTAAAATAGTCTTCTAATGTCTAACTAAAATGGGAAATCGAGAACCCCTGTTTAAAATTCAATGGTTGATATTTGACGCTTTGTGGATGTTAGTGCAAGGTCTCAACGGTGTTGTCCAATTTCCTTCCAACACGGTGTTGTAGAATAGAGAATTTTGTGTGAGACGCCATAGGTTGCAATATCAGATTTATATGGCTGATATTATATTTAGCTGACTGCCATAATCCGCCATTGATACACTGAATCTTGGTGGAGTTATTTTCGGGTTTTAGCATATGCTTTAGTTATTTTATCATTAAACCGCGCAGGGGGGTGGAATTCAGTTTATCTTACTCTTATTTACTTCTGCACCTGAATTTTGCGACCAAGAGGCGAAGTCTCTAGGTTTTCTCCATATGCTAGTGTATCATCAACTTTGCAAGAAGTTAGGGTTGAGTTTTTCTTATTTGCACATGTACTCAAATTTAGTGATCACTACACTAAATAGTCAGGCTGAACCTTATACCTATAATAAGGAGCCTAATAATATGCTATCCAACTTTAGGCTGGGGAGTTGTACATTTTTGGGTTGGGATTGGTCTCGACTCTCGACGTGTATCTGTTAACATTGCTACCATGTTAGGGTCTTTTCTACAATAAAGTGAGGAAAATCTTTTTTTTTTTTAATAATCGGGAAAATACTATTTGTTTCTCTTACAATTGTCGGAGCTTCTTGTGTTGGGCCTAAGGTGGCCCTTTTTTTTTAATATTTGTTTTACTCAAGCCCTGTTCAATAATCAATAATCAATTGGTCCAATTCAAGATATAATCAAAATACCCTTTCATATGGAGAAGATTTCAAGATCTATCTAAAATCTAGTCGATAAGTTTTGCTTATGAGTGGAGAACAACTAATCAGGAGAAAGGGGACGCTGAATTGTATTTTACTTTCGATTTTGATATTTAAAATGAAATTTCCTTGGCTAGTGTTTTTCGGGATTTAAGCAGGTTATGATACTTTGCTGGTAGCTTAATGTGATTAAGATAGAATTAAAATCATGATACGACGGCTTTTGAATTAGGAAGTTTCTAGAAAAATGTTTACTTTTTTGATCAATTCCTTTTATTACTGGGAAAAGACCGTGTGATATATCCCATTAAAATCAATACGTTCTTCATAATGGTTTCTTGATTCTTTACTATCTGAACTTGATTGTTCATAGTACATACCGATATCATCAAGGTAGATATCATGGATTGGAAAATTGTGATTGCTTTCCATGTTCATCCCACAAGCACTAAGTTCTTGTTGTTGCTTAAAAGCGTACAACAAGAGATTTTTCTGCTAGGTGGGGTTACTAAGAATTTAACCTTATGAGGCAAATCGCTCACAACGGAGATCAATTTTACATAAAGAACCTCAAGAGTACTTTTTTCTTCTATGGTTGCTTCTTCCCTTTGGATCTTGATAATCTCTCCATTGTTAGCCTATTTATTGTTCACCGTCTTCCAAGATCATAACCAGATACTTTTTTCTAGGCATCTGTTTCCTGGGCTTAACAGTCGCTCACGCCTGAAACACCTTCCTTTTTCCTTCAAAGAAACTCTTGATAAGGCAATTGCCTAGTGCCCTGTGCCGTGAACAAGCCCCGTTCTCATGCCTTACTCCATACACCTGTACTTGCTGTGGCTTAATCTTATGTATCATAAAATCATCATTATATTTGGTCTTTATTTCCCCCTCATCTTATCATCTAAACCCCATACTTTCACCGGAAAGTAAAAATAAACCATTGGCTATTGAAATAAAAATATGCAGAGCCAAAGAAAATCATACTTTAGCTTTTTATAATTGAGAAATGCATAATCATTTAGCTTGATACTCAGCCATGTTTTATGATAGTATGTTTGGATGCCACATGCGAGGATCCAAATTTTAAAATATAGGGAGATGCAAATTCAATCATCAAAGATACCGAGACATACTGTGTATTGTAGCATTGCTTTTTGTTCCTTGTTAGGCATAATTATAATGTGCATAAAAACCTATTCTAAGGCTAAAATGGGTCTGTTAGTTATTCTTAGATTTAGAGATTAGGTCTATCTCATCCCTACAAAAATGACTTGTAAGGCGAGGATTGCCTCCGCTTATAAACACATCTTGAGGCCATAATTGTCCGATGTGAGACTTTTAACACCCACCTCACTCTTAGGACTGGACATCTGGAGCATATATAAATGGTGGGTGACTTGATAGTGGAAACTTGATTGTAGGTGGTCCAACGGATTTTAAATTAGTCTCTGATACCATCTTAAAATGTGGGTTGGGATGAACTCAACCTTTCATGGCCGGCTTGTTAGTTGAGGAATCCCCGATCTAAACACAACACAAACCATGTCTCTAAGCAATGTGGCTAATTCCACCCCTTCAAGTCCAACACAATGTAGGTTTTGGAGGATGCAACAAAGGCAAGTCAAATGCCACAATTAGGGGCGGACCGCAATGTAGGTTTTAAAATTTGTTTAGTTGTTTAACCCTATGATGGTAGTTTTTATCATCACTTAGAATAGAACACTTGTTTGTGATCTTTTTTCCATTACATATCTCCTTTTGTAAATGCTACATGAAGCACTGACACGTAGAAATCGATAACAATTTGAAAAAAAAAATAGAAGTGATAGAATGCAACTATATGGGTTGTGTCTTGTGTTTAGTGTTGGACACCAACGCATGTCGGACACCAGGCACACCTTCAATATGTAATGACGGGCTTGGCTACATCATCTATATGCAATCTTATTTGTCCATGTTCAACTTCTCATCTCATCTCTGATTATGATTAATAACTTCAGTTTATTGGTCTTAAACCAATTTGTTATTGACAGCTAGAGCTGCAAAACTCGTGAAAGATAAAGACATGACAGCACCAATTTCAACAACAGTTCTCTATCCAACCGTCGGAGGAAACATTCATTGTTTCAAGGCCATTACTCCTTGCGCAATCTTCGACATATTATCTCCACCTTATTCTCCCGAACACGAACGGCACTGCTCTTACTTCCAACAATCCCAAAGGAATGATCTTCCAGGTAATCTCCTTTTCTTCCTTTCGCCAAACTTTCACTTGTAAATGTTGTGTTCTATTTTGAGCGCATTTGTTACGGATTCATTGCAGGCAATGTTGAGGTGGATGGAGTTAAATTTTCTGATGTGACATGGCTGGAAGAATTTCAACCTTCGGAGGAGTTTGCGATAAGAAGAGGACTGTACAAGGGTCCAGTTATTAAAACATATTAACAAGTTTCTAGTTTTTCTATATACTATTATTTACTACATTTGAGAAGAAGTGATGAAAATTGTGGAGAAGTGATGAAAAAAAGGCAATGCAATAATTATATTATTTTTTTGGGTCATGTTAGTTATTATTATTAATATTATTATTAGCATTTGGGTTGTACATAACAATGCCAGTTTGATTAATCCATTTAGAATAGTTTCGGGATTTTCTCAAATAGACCTCAATCATCATGATGAGTTTTGCTTATGTTGTTGAGAATAAGAATCTGTATCATTTTTGTTTCTTTATTTGCATCTGTGTTCACGAGATGGATTTGATGAATTTTAGTTGAAGGATTGTAGATAAGTGAATCAAATTATCCTATGGATTTCAGTTATACATAGGGGTGTGGTCTCAAAGCAGAGATTTCCTGTTAAAGTAGAGGAGGATTCATGTTGCCATATTTGGGAATTTGCTTTGATCTCTTGTGAAAACCAAATCTATTAAAAGTGGTTTGACGATCATTTGTAATCATTTTTCTGAAGGTGTTTTCCCATAGAAGCTCTATGCTTGCTTCTTTGGGTTTATAGTTGATGGAATGGCACATCTATCTGACGTCATATGATTAAAACACACTTTTGCCAATGCTATTCTTGTTATAGGTTGGGAGTGTTGTTGGACAATTAAATGTAGAGAAATGCTCTTTTAATTCTTATTGGAACATACCACACCTTTGAAAACCTAGTTTTGTCTTTTAAGTGTTGGAAAATACATATTTGAATGCATCCAAAACCACGTCAATTTTTAACCTTTCTGAGATACATCTCAGTTTACTGTTTGGACGTATCCGGAGATGTATCTCCGAAATATCCTATGCGCTCATTTGTAATATTTTTATTTATACTTGTGAATCTAAAAATACTTCAGGGATATTTATGAAAATGCATCTTTGAAAATGCCTCAGTGTATGTCGACTTGTTGCGGAGGAGAGAGAATCTGTTTCAGATATGCCATTAAATATGACGGCCCCGGAAAACATACTCGTGTCTTTGAAACATAAAAAACCCTTAAATATTTCAAATATCAAACAAATATACAATGTTTGTGCTCGAGACAACAAGACGGTAAGAGGACCGAGATTTGAGATGCAACAACTGTTGAAGCTTTTGGACGAATGTAAGAGTTCACCAAATTGATGAACGAGAAGCAAATAAAGAAAGGTCGGAGATTGAGCCACCAATAGATTTAGGTAGTGACTCAACTTTTGAAGCGTTTTAGTTGTAATCAAACAATCTAACTTGTTTTTTTTTTTTTTTTGCAAGTAACACACCATATAATATTATAAAATTGGGTGGTATTTTGTGGATAACTTATGTTTTTGAAATTCTGCTATGCAAAATTATGGTTCTGTTTTCTGCATAATTTTTGGATGGATTCGAAGATTTATCCATGGACCCCCCTTTATTTATTAAAACAAAGAACAAAACAGGGGATCATTTGGAGATGCATCTAAGAATTCTCCTTTATTTATTAAAAAATCAAAATAGGGGATCATTCGGAGATGCAACGCTGAAGCAACCCTTATTTTTTGAAAATATTAGGCAGATTTATAGATGTATCTCCGAAGTCTTTCATTCAGACATGATCATGTATGTGAGACCCTTATTGTTCTACAAATTCTATAAATAGGGCCTCACAATCCATTTTCTTTACACACACCATAATGTCTACATATCTCCATCTTACTCTTGTGTATTTTAATAGCCAACACCCATACTTCAATTTTGGACATACGAGGAAATACTTATTATCAATCTGAAAATCAAACTGAATACTCTCTTACAAGATCCGAAAAATTGGAGAGTTGTCAAGTCCGAGTACCGTTCACTCTCGATAGACAACGAAGGGAAGCTACAATTCACATTGCTTGAACTGAAGACCAATGATGATGATTTGAATGTGATGTGGAGTACCTTTTACCGTTACTCAATAAAGGGGTCCAATTGAAGTGGATGCGACAATTCAAAGATCAACCAACGATATTATAAGAATGTTGCAACATCCCAAACTACCTGTTTTTAATAAAATGTAATGTTAAATTTATGTAATGTTTATCTATGTTATATTCATTTTGGAGTTAATCTAAGTTATTTCAATTTTATTCTACCATTGTTGTTTATGCTTAACAGAGAGAATTTCAGAGATGCAAATCCATATTGCTCATTGACAAATGAACTAAGGGGAATTTCGGAGATGCATCTTCGAATCCACATTTTATTTATATGGAGATACATCTTCAGATCAGTTTTTACATACAAAGGGTTTTTCACCATTTTTACTTCAATTTTCATGGAAAAGGTGCATCTAGAGATGCATCTTAGGATGTTGGGAACATTTTAGTCTTTTCACGGTGGTGTGGAACAAGCCATAAGGGTGGAAAGAGGATTTCCCTAAAGGTATCTTGGACCTAGGACTAGCCCGTCATAGTAGGGGCGTGGCTTGTGATATTAATTTATCATTACCTGTTGGCACATGTCCATGTTTCAATATGTTGAATTTAAAAGTTTCTTAAGTTCCACATTGTTAGAATGATTTTTGTGGTTGAAAAAATCATTTAGTCCGACATTGCTCATGTGAGAAATATTAACTAGCTTACTTCACTATATATGGAGTGCACATGTTTTATTTTAAAACACACCAAAACTATTCTATTAATTTTTCCTTCCTCACACTCATAACTCTGCGTCTTTCAAATTGTCGAAGCGCCAACTTCTTCCCCTTTCTTTGTACTCGTTGAATTTTCCGAGTAATTTCTTGAATTCTCTTTTGAGAATAATGTTAATTCTCCTCGTTTTAGTCGAGAAATTATCTAGTATAATTTTTTGGATTCTCTTTAGAGAATTAATTAAAATTTCTCTTTGTTTGAGAAATCCTTTTGAGTGGTCAAATGACCATTATTGAATTCTCTTTGGAGAATTATTGAAATTTCTCTTGGTTTGAGAAATTATTTTGATTGGCTTTTATATCAGATACTACGGTGGTATTTATACCATATTCAAATGGTCATAGTACCATTAGATGGTGTATTTCTAGACTGATTATCTATTGTACCAATAGTAATCATATAGTATAAAATTGGACTGTTTTATCTTGGAGGCAGTGCTGTAGTTCGACTGCTTTGTATAATTTTGGGCAGTGCCGTGAAACATCTTAAAGAGAACGAACCGATCCACGACTCAACCCGATAATTTCTTCTGTGGCAAAATTTTCAAAACTGTGAAACAACAATTTTAAGACGTTTTCAAACTCCCATGGCTACTGAAGAAATTATCGATACTTCTAAGATTGTCTCGGATAAAATTGTTCAAGTTTGAAGGAGTGCATTTCAAACGTTGGCAACCAAAGTGAGGTTTTTCTTAACCATAAAGGTTGTCAATATTTTGACTGATGACGTTCCTATTGTTCCATTTAGATCAGTTGAACAAACGAATAGAAAGAAATCTATGAACTCAGATGGAATTTTTAATTTCAATGAATATGAATTTACAACATAGATTAAAGAGAACAACTAAGGGAAGAAATCTCCTTATAGAAAGATAATGACTGTTAGATTTTGAATGGACTAACAATTGATCTGTATGTCTATTATAGTAATTGCAATACTCCAAAACATGTTTATGAGGCTTTGAAAAACAAGTATGACATTGAAGAAGTTGGAGACAGAAGAATGATTTTAGCAACTACTTCAAGTTTCAAATGGAAAAGATGAAAGGACAATGGAAGCTCAATGTTACTAACTTCAAAAGATTGCTTATAAGATCATCATAAAAGGTATGTGTTTAGATGAACAATTTCAAATTGCTTTTATCATTGACAAGCTACCTCATAAAATAAAAGAATTTTTGATTGAGAATCTGATTATTTGCCTTGAGTTAAAAAAAGAATCTTAGTGGCAATATCAAAAAGAAAAAGTCTTGGTTGTTTCAAATAACAAAGACAATTTCAGTGTAGTTCTAAAGCCATTTGGAAAATGATTAAAGAATTAGAACTGCAATTTTGTGAACTGAATTAAGATTGGGAACCTTTCTATGGCCCTAATTGCTCCAAATAAGCAACAACAACCACCTCAAAGAAATGACATTGGTTTCCCTTTGTTTTAAATATGAAAAATCAAGTCATATGACTAAGAAATGCAGAAGTATGCTTGAGCCTGACGCTGCTCTTGATGCACAGGTTAACCCGTCTAACGGGCATTTTATTGCTATGATCATTGAAAACAACATGGTTGATGGATTTGATGGTTGGTGGATAAACACTGGCGTCTCTCGTTTTGTCTTTTATGATCGTGTTATGTTTAAAACATACACAAATACTAAAGATAAGAAAGTGTTATTGGGAGATGGCACACTACTAATGTTTCTAGAATTGTAGACATGAAACTGGATTTCACCTTCAAAAAGAATTTAATCTGAAAGAACATAATGCATGTTCCTAAGATTAGAAAGAATATTGTTTCTGGTTTTCTTTTAAATAAGGCATAGTTTGTTCAGTCTATTGGGGTATATTTGTACACCATTATGAAGAATGATATTTTTGTGAATGAAGTTGATATGTTTAAAAACTTTGTAAAGAATTTGAAAATGATTTAGTAAGAATTTGTAGTGATAGAGAAACTGTATGATTCTAGTTTATTTAATGAATTTTATACATGGAATTGTACATGAAACGACTGCGCCATACTATCCTGAAATGAATGGTAAAGCAGAAATAAATAATAGAACTCTTACTGAACTTGTTGTTGCAATTATATTGAATTCTAGTGCTGCACCTCATTGGTTGGGGAAATTTTATTGATTGTTTGTTATGTCTTGAATAGAGTTCCCAAGTAAAAAAAAGGTACGATATCTTTTTATGTTAAATGACAATAAAACTTGTCTTATTTGAGAACTTGGGGCTGTCTGGCTTATGTCAGAATTTTGGATCCAAAACGAGTTAAAATCACTAGTAGAGCCTATGAATGTGTATTCATTAGGTATGCAACAAACAATAAGGCATATAGGTTTTAAGACCTATTTCTAAAGTGATCATAAAATCAAATGATGTTGAATTCTATGAAGATAAATTTCCCTTCAAATTGAGAAATAATGGGGGCAATGAATCAAATCACATTCTTGTGATAAGAAACACTGAAAGCAACAACGAAGTAGAAACTGAACTTCGACGAAGTAAAAGGGTAAGAGTTACTAAAGACTATGTGTCCGATTATGAAGCTCATAATGAAGATGAAGATCCAATAAATCTTCAAGAAGACTTGTCATCTTTTGATGCAGATTTATGGCAAATAACTATTAATGATGAGATATAATCTCTAGAATCTAACAAAACCTAGTAGACTTGCCATCTTGTTACAAACCAATCGGCTATAAATGAGTTTTAAAAAAGAAACTAAAACCTGATGGAACTATTGATAAATACAAGGCTCGCCTTGTAGCCAAGGGTTTTAGACAGAGAGAAAAAATATGGATTTCTTCGACACCTTCTCACCAGTCACTAGAATTACATCCATTAGGGTACTTGTCTCAATTCATGCTTAAATGGATGTTAAAATAACATTTTTAAATGGTGACTTAGAAGAAGAAATCTATATGGACCAACCAGAAATGTTTGAGATTCTTGGGGAAAGAAAACAAGGGTTATACGTTAGATAAGTCTTTGTATGGGCTAAAACAAGGTCCAAAGCAATGACATGAAAAGTTTGATAACTTAATGATATCGAATGGGTACAAAATAAATGAAAGTGACAAATACGTTTATTACAAATTTGAGAAATGCATTTGCACTATCATATGTCTATGTGTAGACGATTTACTCATATTTGGATCGAATATTTAGGTCGTTAATGATGTGGAATCATTGTTGTGCAATAATTTTGATATGAAAGACCTCGGAGAAGCGAGTGTGATTCTTGATATCAAGATCACGAGATCCGAGCAAGGAATTTCTTTGGATCAATAACACTATGTTGAATTTTAAAGTTTCTTAAGTCCCACATTGTTAGAATGATTTTTGTGATTGAAAAAAAACCATTTAGTCCCACATTGCTCATGTGAGAAATATTAACTAACTTACTTCACTATATAAGGAGTCCACATGTTTCATTTCAAAACACACCAAAAAATATTCTATTAGTTTTTCCTTCCTCACTCTCATAGCTCTATGTCTTTCGAATTGTTGAAGCCCCAACTTCTTCCCCTTTCTTTCTACTAGTTGAATTTTTCGAGTACTTTCTTGAATTCTCTTTTGAGAACAATGTTAATTTCTCATCATTTGAGTCGAGAAATTATCTAGTAGAATTTTTTGGATTATCTTTAGAGAATTAATTGAAATTTATCTTTGTTTGAGAAATCACTTTGAGTGGTCAAATGACCATTATTGAATTCTCTTTGGAGAATTATTGAAGGTTCTCTTGGTTTGAGAAATTATTTTGATTGACGATTATACCAGATACTACAATGGTATTTATACCATATTCGAATGGTCATAGTACCATCAAAGAGTGTATTTCTAGACCGATATCTATCGTGCAAGTAGTAATCGTACAATATAGAACTGGGCTGTTTTATTCTGGAGGCATCGCGATAGTTCGATTGTTTTGCATAATTTTGGGAAGTGTCGCAAAACGTCTTAATTAGAGCGAACTGATATGTGAATCAACCCGATAATTTCTTACGTGGCAAAATTTTCAAAACTGTGAAACAACATTACCTACACCTTCATGGTCTTTAAGCATTTTGACCTTTTGTAGACATTTTTGGTTATGATTTGTTTATTCGAGTTTTATTTTTTGGTTATTCTTCTGCTTCTCTATCAGTTTCAAAAGAACACTCCTTTATACTGGGTTATGGAATGTCAATTTATTTATTTGGTATGTCCTGACAGTGATCTACATGTCATGAATTTGTTACAACCTTTGGGTTATTTTGTTTTGACTCTAAACATTTAGTATGACACAATGTATCATCTAGGTTTTCCCTTAAGGATTCTGGGCAGGGATGAACACCCTCTTCCTTATGATTAAGTGTGATCTTTGCAGAGCGGAAAAATGTAGATGTAATTGTTCTCTCAGGTTTTGGGTTCTTCTATAAATAAGGTTTTATTTATTCACTTAAACATTTTTCTCTCATACCTCTTTGTGGTTCATCTCGTCTTGGCTTGATTTCTATGAGTTTGTTACCTATGACATATCTTCTTTGTTTCATTTGGTGAGTTCCACTTTTTCTTTTCTTATGCCAAAATTTAGTGTTGTTGATAGTTTTTTGGTGTTTTGGATTCTTTATAGTGTTGGCGATTTCTGTTAAAGATGTTTGATTGTTTATTTATAACGTGGTTAGCTTCGTTTATAGTGGAGTTTTTTGAATGTTTTCTTTTCTCTATATGTTTCTCATCATTGCAAGATTTTTATGGGAAAATTGTGGGTAATTTGTAAGGTTTGTAAGGAGGTATTTTTCTAATACACCCCATTTGAAAAAGTAATTAAGGTTAACTCTCAATGATTTCTTTCTAATGAGTTAAGTGTCTTGGAAGAAATAATATATTTAAAAGGGTGTTTAAATCAAATTTATCTAGGTTCATTCTATTTATTTCAGTTTATATGGTTTGCAGCGTCTTGATGCTTAGACAAAATTCAGGAAGCTTGAGGAATGCATTGTGATCCTCCCTAGTGTTATCACTTAATTTGCGAGCATTATCATACATGTTGGTTTCTTATGTAGTACATCATTACTTTCCAAGATTATGGTTTCTAGTTTCCTCTCTGAATGTCTTTTCCTATCAAGTTTGATATTGGATCCCTCAATGATCTATCCTCTATCTTGAAATTATAATCGAGAGTAGTCTAATCTTGGTTCCTCCCACAAATCAGGATACTAGTCCAATCCCCTTGTAATTTCAAAGAATTTCACTATAATCACTTCTGATTACAATTGCTCTAACATACAAGCAAAATACTTCCAATACTCAAACACAAAAGTAAGAGAATTCTAATTCTTGAGCACACAAGCAAAAGACTTCATATGTTTAAACACAGAAGCAAGATATTTATTACTATCTAACTTAGAGATTGTTTGAGCATTACACTTGATATACGGTCAGAAGTGTACGCAAAATACAACACAAAGAATCTTAAGACTTAAGAATTTATAATATATACAAGTTTTAATAAATTCTTAATATGGTTAATCTCTTGCAAAATTCATTTGAAAATACTTGGCTCCAAAAGGAATTATGTTAGACAATGTGACAAATCTAGAAAGGAGGGTGAATAGATCCTTTATTTGAAATTGTGCTTTTTAAAATTGTTTTTAGAAACGATGCGAAAGCTCCCCGAATCAAAAATTGTTTAAACGATCCGTTATTGGAAAGACTGGATATGCGAAACCGAATGAAGTACTTATGATGAGAAATGAATCAATATAATTACTTATTAATAAATCACTTAAATAATCTCAATGAGTACTTACTACTTCCAATGAATTGTTTAAGATAAAACTTGACAATATCACAAATTTGTGTGTTAGTCACTTTGTCAAACACTTGGTGTGCTATGACACAACAAGTTCAGTTTTACTTAATTGTAGTGATGAATTTTCCTTGATAACATTCAAAATGTTTGTTAAGATTATTGTAAACAAAACTTGATTCACTACAATCACAATAAAATGAATTGAACAATTGATATCACACAAATTATGACAAACAAAAGTAAAAGGATATGGAAAAAGAATCAACACACGATTTGTTAAGGCAGTTCTGCGTGTCGTCCTTGCGTAGGGTACGTCTGCCCCCAATTCTAGAATCTAGAATTGAGATATATTATATTAAGTTGCAAAATGTTACAAGAGAAGCAATAGTCTTCAATACACACAAACCGATTGTAGATGATGAAACTATTCCCTTCTCTTCCCTTGGTTCGAGACAAACCAAATGTCAAATTCTTCGAACAAACTTTCGGTTACCGCTACTTGATTGCACAAACTCTTCATTCCACAAATCATTCACTTGGTTGATTTCGATCACAAGACGTTTGACCCCAAGTCATTCTTCACAATCCTCCGGTTACCATTACTTGATTGAACAAACCCATCATCTTTTAATCCTTTCACTCACCTGAATTTGATGAAGCAAAGACTTGTGCAAAAACCCTGCACTGACACGAATCTTGGAGGATAAAACTCTAACGGTTTTATTCAAGAAAAAACCCACTCAATCTTCAACCCAAATCTGAAAATCAATCTTCAATTTGAATGTTATCACCACATCTCTGCACTTTAATCAACAAAAATTGTTATGTGTAATTGTTGATGAATGCAAGGAGAGAATGAATATAATAAGGACTAAAGTGTATATCTTTCATTTTTTCTTGTTAACCACGCAAAATGATGAAACCCAATATATATATATATATATATATATATATATATATATATATGTGCGTGTGTGTGTGTGTGCGCACGCCAAATACCCAAAATTAGAAAACATAGCAGAAAATTGGAGCAATTTAGCAAGAGGTCAACTCACACAGCAAGCCCACTCGACGCGATCAGACCCGAGGGTGGTAGAATGCTCTTTGGACAGGGGATGCGTCGACCACAACAAGGCATGAGTCGACGCAACATGAAATATATCTTACTCCCAGTTTGAGTAGACCAGAAGGGTCAACGCGTGCATACCCGAGCTTGATGCAACATCCTTCTTCAGTTTTTGAGTTGACCAAACATCTATATGAGTCAACACATCCAGTAAAATTATCCAAAAATGTTGTTTTTCAAGGATTTTCATGCCTATCATTTTGCTACCAAGTTTGTCCAAGAACCAACATAGATCATAAGCAGAAGTAGCGAGTGGTGATTGTTTTGACATCATTAAAATACGAATAGAGGTACCTTGCCCTCACAAATGATCCGTTCCATCCCTGCTGTTTGTGCATATTTTTGCTTGGTTCCACACCTGATCAGAAAAAGACATCATGACCTCTGAGTCTGATAGTGACCTTTTAGTCTTCTTGATCTTTGTGTTGACCAACTTCAGAGTCTGATTCTTCAAAGTCAGGATCTTCAGAGGTTCACTTTCTTTAGAGTCTAGTATTTAGAAGTTAACCTCTTTAAAGTCTGGGCCTTCAGAGTCTGATGCTTAGGTTCCGATCCTTCAGATTCAAGATCTTCAAGCTTCTTTTTAATGTTTAAATTTAGTGCCAGAAGTTAACTTGTATCTCAAATTTTAATCTATGGTCTTGCACACATGAAAATAAATTAGTATACCCAATTATTCTTTAAATACTTTGTTATCAACAAAATCTTAGGGATATGGTACAAACTAATTCTATTCCAACAAAACTATCACTTTAGTTTGTCACTACGTCATCATGGAGTCTAAGTATTAGGAAACAACTGAGGTGCGTGGTTTTGACCCCCCAAAGTTTCTCATTTCTGTGTTACAACACCACATATTGTCCGTTGACCAACATCAACAAATATCTCACTAGGGTGTTAGTTTTGGAGTTCTTATGGAGTTGGAGGTAGTGCTAAAGTTTCTTCGATTGTAATGAGTATATCTGAAGTGGTTAAAGTTTGTTGTTTGGTGGTTGGACATGGATGGTCTTATTCGGTGGTGGGGGGTTGGATCAGATCCCCTTGTTGTGAGGAGGATGTCACAAGTCTAGCTTTGAGATTGTTGTTTTCCCTCATGACCTTGTTGACGACAAATCAAGCGGGGATGAGTGGGGGACTTTAGAGTATTGTGTAGGTATTCTCACACAGTTCACTATTCTGATATTTAAATTATAGTGTTTGAACATTGATGAACGGTTCCACATACGACAAGTGTCAGTGTAAAAGTTGTTCTATCATCTTTCAGTCTTCCTTCAATCATTGATTTGACTAAAAGTGTAAAATCATATTTTATTTTCAAAATTTATGATTTTATACCCTTTTTTTTAAAACTTTTTTTGATATAAATACATATTTTTTTAGACCTAATTTTTAAATTAAAAAAGGACCTCCAGATTTATTGGGCCGGTCATTAGAGAATATATGTTAATTTCATCCAAATAAAATCAAGTGAAGTAAAATTTATCTTTTGTTAGCTCCAAATGTTTTGGTTGTTAATCCATTTTGTGTTCATTTCCTATTTCCATCCAAACTGTTATATTATTGTTAGGGGTTCAATCCAGAGAGGGATGTCCTACATTCACCAATTTATCAAGCTCAACCGCCCAATCAAGATCACGCAACATCAACCTAGCTAGCTGCTACTTGCATTTATGTAAGGGACTTTTAATTGCAAAGCCAGAGATGCAAGGAAATGTGGATGCTAGTCCAAACCCAAATGTTCCAACTTCCAAAGGAATAAAAAACAATTGAAGAAGCAAAACAAAAAGTAAATATGGTTAGAACAACAATAAAACAAAATAAAAACATTATTAACATAAAGAAGTACTGTAATAAACTTCCAAGAAATGTCTCAAAATCACCAATGTCGGATAAAGTAACATGCAACCTCTGCAGATCTCGTCTTTTATTATATCCAATCCAAAACTGTAAGAATACTACGTTAAATTTTGTCCTCTCTCATTTACATAATCAAAGTGATCTTACTACAACTCAATAGTATTATTTTCACAACAAGACAGAATTTCTTGAGATTCTAACCACTAATAAAAAAACCAAAATACATGGAAAATTAAACTAAAAAAACCTCCGCAAAACATGGGGACATGTGATGAAAATTATGAAGAGTGTATAGTGCAACTACACAACACAGCATGGCATATAAGATTAATTGAATGTTTTATATTTGGTTTTGCGAAAGAATCGCCGCAAAGGTAGGCATTAACCCACCCATTTGGACCTTGAAGAGACCTATAGAATCTTTTACATATTATTATTTTATCTAAATTCCAATCTCAAAGATTAGTAACAGCCAAAATTCTGAAACACTGTGTGTGATAATCAGATATACTTCATCTAGAACGTGGAAAAGATTGCAAAAATAAAAATATTATTTTGTTAGATAGAAAGGATCAAGTCTCCACAAGCTCTATTCATTCAAATAGTTTTCTTAGTTATTCTTACTTGGTGTATATATACAACTTTGATTAAGTCTCTTCATGTTGCATGGAATAATAGTCTCTTTCAGCATTTTAATCTTCCAATAGATTAAGATGAAGAAATTTCATTTCATTAGAGTGGTTCACAAAATCTTTATAATGGTTTTATGATTTAATATTGAATAGTATGAAAGGAACTTTAGTGTAGTTTATTTATATTGATGTGATAAAGGACCTAATTAATTTTCAAGAAGTCTACTATATGTTTTATGGAAATATTAAAATGAAATCCAATCCTTGTCAAAGATCAATAAATAACGAAATTCAATCCTTTTTCTTTTGGCAGAAAATTGGGAACCAATTATGGGGACATACTAAAGTTTTAGAGCATATAGAGTACGGTAAAGTCCTTTAGTTATAAAGTTTGACTGATAGCAAAATTGATAGTATAATTTTTTAATAAAATGATTATTATAACTTTTTTTTTTTATAATAGAAATAGCGTAGTGGTTAAATTTAAGCATTTTATTTTTATCATCAACTTCTATTCGAATTTCAACAACTATTTTTAAGCGCATTTTATTTTAAATACAAACTTTTTATACAATAAATTATTTTTATTAAAAAATACATGTTATTATCATGTTAATGGTTGTTCAAATTAGGGATGACAGATGAGTATGCCTGTTCCGTTTCTATACAATAGAAATTTAACAAAAACTAAGACAAAGGTGGAACGAGCATAGTTAAGGGTGTGAATCTTAAACCTTGATTTGTCTCGAAAAAATAGAAGGTGGCACAAAGGAGATTCACGAGTATTGCATTTTTAAAATCTAAAAGTTCAAACTTTTTGTTAAAGCATGCGTATGCTAAAGCCTGAAATAAAGGAGAAAGATGGACATAGTAGAAGGCATTTTTAACAGACGAGACCCATTTTCCACCCATATCTCAAATCAAGAGATTAGTATTAAAATGGATTTGAATTAAGAAGATCCTTTATTCCCATTTATTTTTTCTAGTTGGAATTAGTGAGTTGATCATGAAGTTAATGGAGCTGGAGTTTTTCTCAAGTTTAGGGTAAGATCCTCAGATTTGGTAATCATTCATCTTTATTATTTAAATGATCTTTATTTTTACAAAAGCTGAGTTTTTCTAAAGTTTTAGGATAAGATCCTCAGGTTTGGTAATCACTCATCTTTATTATGCAAATGATACTCTTATTTTTACCAAAGCTCAGATTGAAAATCTAAGCTATTCTCTTGGCATTTGAGCTTGCCTCTATGATCCATGCTAATTTTGATAATAGTAGCCTAATTGAAATTAATGTTGGCCCAACTTTTATACTTTTAGAAGGTGTCTTTCTTCATTGTAAACAAGACACATTTTTAAAGTATCGCGGTCTTTCGGTCGATGGAAACCCTCATCTTACGACTACTTAGAAAACTATGGTTAGTCTTAATATTAATATATAAGAGTGCCATTTACTATATAGTTTATATGAGACTTAACTATTTATATTTGATTTCAATAAGATATCAAACCAATGCTCTAAAAATGCACCAAAGAAATACATTATATATTTGCCCATAATCTTAGGACTTTAAATATATAAATTCAACATTTTATATATAATTCATAGTTAAAGTAGACACCATTAGTATTAGCAGATGAAAGAAAATAAGCTGTGTCAGAACTTCTGGTGATGAACTAGAAACAAAATTTTTGGAGATGAACTTCTGGTGATGAATCAGAAACAGAACTTCTGGAGATGAACTTCTGAAGAGTGAACTCCTGGAGATGAACTTCTGAAGATGAACTTTTGTTATGTAGTTTCTCTTTTTCTGTTTTGGCAGTTAGAGTTAGTTATAATTTGTAACTATATATAAGACACTTGTAATAAACTTTAGATATTAAATGAATAACAATTCTATTACTCTCTTCTTCTTGCTTGCATGTTATTCACTCTCTCTTTCTCCTCTAATGGAGTTATTCATCTTCTTAGATGGTATCAGAGCAGGCTAAGCCTGCTATGTTCCCGCTGCGATCATTTCCTGAAGCTTATGCTTCAGGATCATTTGTGAGGCTTGGGTTTCAATACTTGCTTCGCTTTCTTTCTTTCGTTCTTCCGCTAGGAGTTCGTTTTTACATCATTTTGTGTGAATCGTTTATATGATTCTTTCTTTCTTTATTCGTTGTTTCGTAATCTTGCTGCATTTTTTCTTTGATTTTGTGCTTCTGCAATGGCTGCAAGAAAGAATAACAACAATCAAATGCAGGATCAGCTTGATCCATATTATGTTCATCCATCTGAAAACTCTTCAATAGTTTGTGTTACACCAGCGCTATCTGGAGAAAACTACCATGCTTGGTCCATGAAGATGAGAAAAGCGTTGGAAATGAAGAGCAAATTTCAGTTTGTTGATGGAACAATTGAAGTGCCTGATAGTGATGATCTCAACTATATTGCATGGAAAAGATGCAACAATCTTGTTCATACATGGATCATCAATTCAATAACACCTTCCATAGCACAGAGTATGGTATTCATTGATAATGTTGTGGATGTGTGGAATGATCTTAGGGATCGGTTCATGAGAGGAGACAAGATTCGAGTTGCACAGTTATATCAATAAATATCGAATTTGAAACAAGGAAGCAAGAAATTGTTTGATTACTTCACAGAATTGAGAAGTCTATGGAAGAAGCTTGACCAATATAGGCCCATGCCCAACTGCACGTGTCTTGTGACTTGTTCATGCCTTGCAATGCGAAATAGTAGAAGTTTTAGAGCTGAAGATCGTATAATTCAGTTCTTGATTGGCTTGAATGAATAATTCCATGGAGTTGTTTCTCAAGTGCTTCTTATGGATCCATTGCCTCAAATTAACAAAGTTTTTTCTATGGTGTTGCAGCAAGAGAGAAAGATATGTGGGACTGGAAATGTTATGTCATGAAATGGTAGTGCTGAGGATGAAGCTGGTATGGTGAATGTTGTTGATAGCACGAAGCAATTTGGAATAGGCAAAGGAAATAACAACACTGAGAGAGGAAATGGTGGTGCTGGCAGAGGCAATTTCAAAGTCTGCACGCACTGTGGCAAAAATGGGCATGTTGTTGACAATTGTTATAAGAATCATGGATATCCTCCTAATCTTGATCGAGGAGGATCAACATCACCGCACATCAATCAAGTTGAAGCAAATGGTGAAGTTGCAGTTGAACCTTCCAAAGACAATGGAAGTATGACTCTAACTAAGGAGCAATACAACAACTTGATGATGCTTCTTGAGAAGAACACAACTTCAGTAAATATGGAAAAAGGAGGTAAACCTTATATTTCTAGCTTCAGTATTAGTGGTGGTGTTAGATGGATCTTAGACACAGGTGCAACCCATCACATATGGAATAACCTTGATTGGTTCTTGAAACATGATAAAATTAATCCTATTATGGTAAATCTTCCAAATGAAAATTCTATATCTACTTCTGTATATGGAGATGTGAAAATATCCAAATATTTTGTCATTCAAGAGGTTCTATATTTGCCATAATTTGAAGTTAACCTAATTTCTATTTCAAAACTATGTAGTGAACAAAATTGCAGCCTAGTTTTTAAAACTGACAGATGTACTATACAGGCAAGGAGGGATTTGAAGAAGATTGGTTCAGCTAGTGAGCTGGATGGGTTGTACTATTTGGAGCTGCAGCAGGATAGTTCTCATAGAACTAGCAATGTAGGATTTGTGTAAAGTATATTCACAAACAAGAGAAGTGAAGAAACAACACCTGCTATTATATGGCATTTAAGATTAGGGCATCTATCACATGATAGAATTCAATGTATGATCACCATGTATAGTTACATACCTAATAGCATTCATAAAGCTTGTGATGTGTGTCAACAAGTTAGACAAAAACGTTTGCCTTTTCCTATCAGTAACAATAATGCATGTAATCCTTTTGATATGATTCATATTGACATATGGGGTCCTTTTAATATAGTTTATGTACATGGCTTCAGATATTTTCTCACTATCTTAGATGGTCATAGTAGGCATGTTTGGGTTGTGATGATGAGATCTAAGGCTGAAGCTAGTGAAAAGATAACAGAGTTTGTCAATATGGTAGAAACTCAATTCAGTAAAAAGGTCAAGGTTATTAGAAGTGACAATGGAACAAAACTTCTGATGCCAAAATTCTATGCTTCGAAAGGCATCATACATCAAAGAAGTTGTGTGTACACGCCTCAACAAAATGGGAGAGTTGAGAGGCGACATCAACACATATTTAATATCAGTCGTGCTCTTATGTTCCAGTCACAGTTGCCACAAAATTTCTGGTCTTATGCTGTAAATCATGCAGTATATCTCATAAATAGGATTCCTACAAAAATACTAAACGACAAATCCTCTTTTGAAGTGATGTAAGGAATAATGCCTGATTTAAGTTCATTGAGAGTATTTGGGTGTTTGAGCTATGCTTCCACATTACCAACAAATAGGCACAAATTTGACTCAAGAGCAAGAAAGTGTGTTTTCTTGGGGTACAAGGCAGGTATGAAAGGCTTCATATTCTTAGATGTTAATACTCATGACATATTTGTGTCCAGAAATGTCAAATTCTTTGATATGGCTTTTCCTTTCCTTGATTTGTCTAACCCACAAATACAAACAGAAATTTACATAGACCAATCCAAAGTTGATAATGTTGCAAAAGAGTCATCTCATATACCTGTACCTCATTCTGATCCTGAAGATCTACATGACTCAGAAGATGAAGCTGTAGCTGATCATGTATCTTTAGATGATGAATCCATGTCAAATTCTGTGTCCACACCCATTGCAATACCTAATGTCCCTTCCTCATCCACAAATGAAATTATTGACATACCTCATTCATCTCTTGAGTCCACTAGAAAATCTAGTAGAATGACACAACCATGTGTTCATCTAAAAGATTTTGTTTGTGAATCTAACACCGTGTCTTGCCATTACCCTATTGAGAAGTATATGTCTCTCTCCAACCTTTCACCGATTCATCAGGAATATATTATGTCTCTTTCATATGAAACTGAGCCAAGTAACTATGTGGCTGCTTCTAAAGACCCCAGGTGGATTCATGCAATGCAGTCAGAAATAGAGGCTTTGAATGACAATCATACTTGGGAATTCGTTGATCTTTCTCGTGATGCTTCAACAATAGGAAGTAAATGGGTTTACAAGATTAAGAGACATGCTGATGGAACAATAAAAAGATTCAAGGCACGGTTAGCGGCTCAAGGTTTCAACCAAACTGAAGGTTTGGATTACCTTGAAACTTTCTCTCCAGTTGCCAAGTTAACTACAATTTGTGTGTTACTTGCCCTAGCTGCCATTCATGGTTGGCATTTACACAAATTAGATGTCAATAACACATTTCTCCATGGTGATTTAAATGAAGTTGTTTAGATGAGGATTCCTCAAGGTGTTACTGTTCCCAAATCTGGCCAAGTATGCAAGCTTACCAAGTCTCTATATGGCTTAAAGCAAGCCAGTAGACAGTGGTTTGAAAAGATCACTACATTCCTTAAGGCACAAGGATTTAAACATGCTACTGCTGACCATACACTCTTTATAAAATCAAGTCCTACATCTTTTACTGCTCTGCTGGTGTATGTTGATGATATCATCCTTGCTGGGACTTCCTTAGATGTGTTTGCAGATTTGAAACAAGCTCTGCATCACACATTTTGCATCAAAGATTTGGGGAATTTAAAATTTTTCTTAGGGCTTGAAGTTGCTAGATCTTCAAAAGGTATTACACTTTGCTAAAGGAAGTATTGCCTAGATTTACTTCAGGACGTTGGCCTAACTGGTTGTAAGTCAGCTTCTACTCCCTTGGATGCCTCTATCCGCCTTCACCAAGACACCGATGCTTTACTTTCTGATATTACAGCATATCAGAGACTTGTTGGGAGATTGATTTATCTTACTATAACTCGTCCTGACATTGCTTTTGCTACACAACAATTGAGCCAGTTTATGAGTGCTCCCATCGAAGCTCACTACCGTGCCGCTATACGTGTCCTAAGATACCTTAAACGCTCACCTGCGCGAGGTATTCTTTTATCATCTTCATCTGACTTACAAATTCTGGGGTTTAGTGATGCTGACTGGTGTGGATGCATCGAAACCAGACGTTCCATCTCAGGATACTGTTTCTTTATTGGTGCATCATTGGTGTCTTGGAAATCTAAGAAACAACCAACAGTTAGTTGCTCATCCACAAAAGCTGAATATCGAGCCTTGGCGTTTGCTACTCGTGAACTTCAATGGACGTGTTTCCTGCTACACGATCTCCAACAACATCCATCTCGTCTTCCCGTTTTGTATTGCGATAATCAAAGTGCTATTCAGATTTCTTCAAATCCGGTGTTTCATGAGAGAATGAAACATCTTGAGATTGATTGTCATTTGGTTCGTGAGAAAATTCAAGCTGGTGTCATGCGTTTGCTTCTCGTTCGTTCTCATGATCAAGCTGCTGATGTGTTCACAAAAGCGCTTAGTCCTCGTCCTTTCACTGATTGTTTAGGCAAGCTGGGCTTGATGGACATTTACCAACCTCAAGCTTGTGAGGGGATATTAGCAGATGAAAGAAAATAAGCTGTGTCAGAACTTCTAGTGATGAACTAGAAACAAAACTTATGGAGATGAACTTCTGGTGATGAACCAGAAACAGAACTTCTGGAGATGAACTTCTGAAGAGTGAACTCCTGGAGATGAACTTCTGGAGATGAACTTCTGGAGATGAACTTCTGTTATGTAGTTTCTCTTTTGGCAGTTAGAGTTAGTTATGATTTGTAACTATATATAAGACACTTGTAACAAACTTTAGATATTAAATGAATAACAATTCTATTACTCTCTTCTTCTTGCTTGCACGTTATTCACTATTTATATTTGATTTCAATAAGATATCAAACCAATGCTCTAAAAATGCACCAAAGAAATATATTATATATTTGCCCATAATCTTAGGACTTTAAATATATAAATTCAACATTTTATATATAATTCATAGTTAAATAGACACCATTAGTATTAGAGATAACAAATTTGTATTGACAATTCTATATATTTTGTTTCTTGAAAGGTTCAAAAAATAGTATTTATAAAAAAATAGAAATTATTAGAAATGGAGAATAATATGACTTCACCATTAAAAATGGCTGGAATAGACCAGCAAATTGAATGCAAATTAAGTTATCAAATTAATTATAAAATTACAATATAGTACGTATAGTAGACCATGGCCAACGGGCAAAAGATATTATTAATCAAGATGATATAATAATAAAAACTACAATTCTGGAAAAGATTCTTTACTTCTCTGCAAGTGTTCCTAAATTAAACAACATGTCAACTCCCATGCAAAGAAAATGACAAACAATACAAGATTTTCTATATGTTGCTACGTAGAGCTATAGAATTCTCTTACTATTTTCTTTGGAAAAATTCGCACGAGAATCGATTTCTTCTCTCATGTGTATAACCTTTCCAATCCAATTCATTTCTTTAATCCTTCGAATATTTGTCTTTATTTACTTTCTCTCTCCCAAGCCAAGCTTGCATAAATTTCTAGTCAAATTTGGGTGTCTTGTAGCCAAAACCTAATCTTGAAAATGATTCCTCATTGGGACCTACATTCTAGCTGCAAGGATTGTTGACTATTTTTTTAATTGTTATAATCTTCATGATCTCATGACAAATGGCTTGAATTCTCTTTAAGATGCTCGAGAAAGTTAATTCTTGGACAATAGGAAAACCATCCACTAAATGAGACATTTTGAGGGAATATCAAAGTGTGACCAAACAAATGTCTGTCTTATTTACCATGCATGCATAGGAAATTTCATGTCGCATATAAGGGTTAGAATAGGTAAGATCAAATAGGTTAAATTTATTTTAAAAAGTTTAAAGTTTCAGTCATGTCTATTAGTCGTCAAATACTTTATTTTAAGTCTCATTTTGATCGTTTAAACATTTGATATGATTCACTAACATTTTAAGAATCTATTTTGCATTAAGATTTTATAAAACATTCAACCCATTAGCGGACCAGAAAAAATAAATGCGGGTGGACCAATAAAATAGATTATAATATTTAAATTAAATATAAAAGTATACTACATATAAAATTTAAGTCATATAAAATTTAAGTGATTAAATCCACCCTAACAACGATGCATTTTGTTGCTGCGGTAATTAAACGGCAAGCAAAAAATAAAATATTATTTTTTTATCGGATGATATATACCGGTTATATTATATTGTATCGTGTCCACAGAGATTGATTATTGATTCGTCATTCGATAATTCTATCGTTAATGAGTTTGAGGTTAAATGGTTGTAAAGAAAAGTTATAAACAAAAATTAAATGCAAACAAAAGTATAAAAAGGATAGACAACTTGTCCGGAACGAATGCACACTAACCGCCACAGAATAAAATCTACCGTCCAGTTATACTCAGCCTACGATACTCGTCTGTGTCATCACATATCTCTCACAATCTAAGCTATTTCTAACCCAAATTGAGAATTCAATCGCATCACCTCGATAGCCATATCTGACCTACCTTAACAACACAGAAGTCAACCGTATCACTTATTAGCACAGTCACGTAACTAGCAGTCCCTTGATTCTTGCCTTAGCTCCTTAATTATAGTAGTAGCTGTTACCATTTAGGAATATTGTGTAGTTATTATATATTTAAATTAGTCATTATGTGTGTTGATTTGTTGCCTTAGTTTTAGCTGATTTGTTATGATATTGTTGGCAACAAATTAATCTCCATAACTTGTATCTCCTATTTATTCCATTATCATTCATGTAAATGATACAACCAAAAATATAAACATTCTGTATATTCAATATGGTATCAGAATAGCCATTGCTCGTACCTTTTCAAACCGATCACAGTCCAGAATTATGTCACTACGAGAACGTTTAAGTTCAATCACCAAAGGGAATTCCTCTGTCTCAACCTATTTGCATTCAATCCGCAATATTGCTGATGAGTTGGCCCTCATAGGTCATCCTATCGACAATCTTGAAATGGTTATCCATGCCTTGAATGGTCTCGGACCGACCTTCAGGGACTTTACTACTGCTATTCGCACTCGTGACTCATCAATCGCCTTCAACGAACTCTATGATAAATTGGTGGATTTCGAGATGTTTTTGCAACGAGAAGAACATATCTCGACACCGGCTCCCGTCACTGCCAACCTTGCACAACGTCATTCCAACGGCTACAATCGCGGACGCCATCACACCGGCCGCAACAATCATCACCATAATCATGATTCACATAGTCGCAGTAACTATAATGGTCATGATCAAGCTTTTCCCAACACTAAGAAGCCAACATCCAACAATGCTGTCATATGTCAATATTGTGAAAAATCTGGCCACACAGCAAAACATTGCTACAAGATTCATGGCTATCCAAACAAGCCTCATCATCCGACTGCGCATGTTGCACAAATATCATCCTCTCACTCGTCTCCACCTTCATGGCTCTTTGATTCTGGTGCATCCCACCACATTACCAATGACATAAGAAATTTATCCATCAAAGAAGACTATCATGGAGCTGACAATCTCCAAGTTGCAAATGGTAATCAACTTTCCATCACTCATATTGGTTCCACAAATATTTCTACAAATAATTCTTCCTTAGAGTTGTCAGATATTCTATATGTTCCTAATGTTACTCAAAATTTGATATCTGTCTCTCAACTGTGTCAAACTAACAAAGTTTTTATTGAATTTTTCCCTTGGCATTTCGAGGAAAAGGACTTGCATACGAAGGAGATTCTTCTGTGAGGAATGAATGAAGATAATGTGTACAGGTTTCAACCAAATGCACCAGCCCCACAAATTTCCTATGCAATCTCATTACACTCAAACTATGGCACCACAGACTCGGTCATCCTGCATCTCCTACTCTCCTTCACACCCTCAAGTCAAACAATATTTCTTATTCTGGTTCTTTTAATAAATGTCTAGATTGTCTTTCTAATAAGAGTCATAAACTACCATTCTCAAGGTCTACTATTTCTAGTTCTAGTCCCTTAGAAATTTTGTACTCAGAGTTATGGGGACTGGCTCCAGTAAATTCAATTGATGGTTTTCGTTATTATGTAATATTTGTGGACCATTTTTCCAAGTATGTTTGGCTATACCCTCTAAAACTCAAATATGATATTTCAACAATATTTCCAATTTTTAAAAACTTGGTAGAAAGACAATTTAACTCTAGAATTAAAACCCTTTACTCTGACAATGGTGGAGAATTTATAAAAATTCGACCATTCCTACAAGCCAATGGTATCTCTCACTTAACTACCCCACCCCATACCCCTGAACACAATGGTCTCTCTGAACGAAAGCACTGTCACCTCACTGAAACTGCTCGCTGCCTCCTAAACCACGCCTCCCTACCTTCCAATTTTTGGTCATATGCCTTTCAAACAACTGCTATCTAATAAATCGGTTACCCACTCATGGTCTTAACATGAGCACACCACATCATGTACTATTTAAAACATCTCCAAACTACAAAAAACTAAAAACCTTTGGGTGTCTATGCTTTCCTTGGCTTAAACCATACACAAATAATAAGTTAGAACAAAGATCTGAACCATGTTTGTTCCTTGGATATAGTCTCACACAAAGTGCATACATTTACTTCAATTTCAAAAACAATAAAATCCATCATTCTAGACATGTTCAATTTCTAGAAAACATTTTCCCATACTCATCGAACAAAAATAAGCCATCACATATATCGCACCTTGATCCAGACTCTAAACAACCTTCTACAAATATAGATTACGGTGTTCAACCTTTAACCTCGATAATACCAATCACTAAACCTACCCCTTCTAACCTTACTCAAATCTCTTGCTCAGTTAACCCAACCTCATCCAGATCACCAACAACCTCCTTAACCCAAAGTGATACTTCACTATCCAATCAACCCATCAGTCCTCCTTCCCCTCCTCAAACCACAATACATTCCCCTCCTCAACCACAACCTGTACATGCTTCATCTTCATCTTAATCACTTGCAGCAGGTTCTTGTCGCACCCCAAAATTTCCCCCCTTCGTTTCACCTCAGTGGTTCATTTTTCATCATAGATATTCATTCATTGTGGATTCAAAAGAGATTCTATGGGGAAACTTTCATGAAAGGATTGCGCTGGGTTTCTAAGAGAACTATTGTTTTGTTATTAATTCAATTTTTGATTCAAGCTATCATTGAGTATAATTCGAAATTCAAAAGGAATTATTTGTTTTTGGAATTTAAATTCATTGGAGGGAAAGCTGTTTGTTTTGGAGTGCAAGTTCATTAGCAGAAAAATGTCAAAGAGGATTCAAGCTAAAATTAATTCCATATTTTTGAGTGCAATATTCATTCAAATGAAATGCTATACGGATGTCCTTCAAGTTATTGTACTCATTTGTCTCAAGTTTCTACAAAATTACAATGCCTTTTTGCGGGAAGAATAGGGAATTATAAGTTTGAAATTGAAACACAAGTTGTTTTATTAATTTGATTACAAATTTGAGTTACAAATATTACAAAGTTCAAATCCTATCTAATGCTACAAGCTTTTAAGATTCGTCCCGATGTTTCGAATGAATTGTTTGTCTTCCTTCAAGCTATTTCTTCTCATCCAAGCTTCCCTCTTATCATCCAACTCGCCATGTTACATGAAACAAGAGAGAAAAATAGTTAGCAATATAATTCAATCGAAAAGAATCAATGCGAGCAATTCATGTTATGACCTCATCATTAGGGTTAGTGTTAGGAATCAGGTTTTAAAGGTTTAATCGTGTTCAAGCAATCGAGCCTTATAACTTTAAAGTTCTTTCATCGGCCATAACCTCCTTTTGCAAATCACAAACCAGGTTTGGTTCACAAAAGGAGGTATAGGTTAGTAAACATCATAGGTACTAATTATCAATACAATTCCAGAAAATAAGTCCAGCCCAAAACAGGTTATTACAAACAGTTCCAAAGAATGTTCAGCCCAACAGTTCCAACAATTTAGCAGAATAACAATAGACAGCAAGCAAAAGGGACAATATTTTACCCAAAGAGGTTATCAGCATTATAGTGAAAGTTTTTCACCCAAAAGACAATTATGTTTCATCAGCAAGCAACAGGTATTGGCAGAACTGGAAGCAGGTAAAAGAAAGCCAGAAATATCAAGGCAATAAAGCTATTTGGAAAACATAGCAGGATTATGATTCAAAATGGCAACATAGCAGCAGGGCTGGTATCAAAGAGTAGGATACTAGTTCAAATTTGGTTCTAATGACAAAAGTAGAATAAGCAGAAGCAAAATTCAAAGGGACAGTATCAGAAAAGAGGGAACTGTTAGTTCCAAGGAGGGTTTTCACCAAGGGTAAAATGGCAACAAAAGGCAACGTAGCAGAGCAGAGTTCCCAATAGCAATACACAACCTTTTCAGTAATAGATAACCAACGGATTATTGTTTTTTAAAAAGACATCAGAAACCAAGCATAAACCCAAGAGTAGAAGAAGAAAAATCAGAAACCAATATCAAAAACCAAGTTCACAACATCTGTTCAAAGGCAAAAAGACCAAAAGACCAAAAGATAGCATCTGTTCAAACATATACCAGTTCAAAAAATCCTTAACAAGAAAAACGAGAAAGCCAAAAAACAAGCGTATCATCTGTTCCAAACACCAGAAATCGACCAAAAACCAGAAAAGAAACCAAGCAACCATCGTTCCAACAAAAAAATCCCAGAAAACACAAAAAACCTTAAATTGTTAACATCATTTCCCTAAATATTACCCTTCAGAGCATTGTTCTTTTTCAGAAATCATTTCTGAACTGAGAAAGAAGAAGAGGAGAAAAGTTAGAGCAGTCTCACCCGAAAGGCAGCGAAAGAGGTCGAATCCAGCATCTAGGGTTTCCAAACCCCTTCAAGTTCGATAGAAAATCGGTAAACATCTTCAAAATCCAAACATCATCAAGCATTAGAAGTGTAAAATAAGCAGGAAAACGAAAGAGAAAAACATATCGGAACTTTGCCGCCATCCCTTTCCTTTTCCGGCGAATAAGAGAGGTCGAGAGAACGAGAAAGATGAGGTTCTGCGAGAGAGAGAGATGAGATTCTGTGTTCTAATCGAGAACGAGAGAGATGAGGGTTTTCTTTCTGGGTAGGAGAACCGAGAGAACGAGAGATGAGGGGGTGTTTGTTGTTCTTTCTGTCTGCATATTGAGAGTGGAAGATGGGTTGGGTTTTTCTGGATATATCATGAGAGAGATGGTAACAATTTGGTTTACTTTATTTTTGTTTGTTTGGTTTAAAATAATATTAGAATTAAAATTTAGTTTTAATCTTAGTTAATCATAATTTAGTATTATTCTCTTAAGTTAATTAGCAAAACAATAATTAGTATACCATTTAAGAAAAATAATTAGATTAGGTTGTTTGGTGGGTTCATGGTGGTGACACTTGTCACCACCTTTAGTTAAGAACTTTAGTATTTTGCTTTTATCATTTATTCATACTACGTTATACTCATGATATACCCGTGCCATCTCGCCGTCCGCTTGCCTCGAGTTTTTGGTCTTCTGATCAACGATGCATCCTCTTCTGATACTCCACGTGGGATTTTCTGAAGGCTCATTGGGCCCTTGATTTAGGCTCAAGTGTGTTATCTCTGGATTTCTTTTCGTACCGCCCAGATTTGCTTCATACAGGCTAACTCTAAACTCTTGTCTTTTAAATTAATTTATTTTTATGTAAATGGTAATTTTTGTGCGATGTACTAAATAATAATTAGCTCTGATAGTTTTTATTTGATGATTTATCGATTAAACTATTAGTTGATTTTTCATCAAACAGAAAAAATCATTTCTAATAATTATTTAAATTTCCGATTGTATTGTGTGATAATTGTCTGTTTATTCGCTCATTCGCTATTTATTCACCATTGTACACTTCGCACACCACCAACATTAAAATCAATCAGATTTTTCTTTGATTGGCTCATAAGCCGATTTCTTAAAGGGTCTCATGGTTGGGGATGGGCATGGCCATCCTCACGAGGTTAATTAAAGCCCTTGTTGCTTTAGTTAATCATAACCCGAAAATAACATTGGTCCATATACCAATTTTCCATGAACCAGGGTCTCATGGTTGGGGATAGGAGCACCTATCCTCACGAGATTAATCAAGTCCTCATACTTGGTTAATCATAACCCGAATAATTCCTTCTCCTTCGGTCCGTTACCATCTAAAACACTTTCAATAAAACTCGATCCAAAGTCGAGTCTTCTTCTCAAATCTCGATCCAACGTCGAGTTGTTTTCAAAATGTTTTTTCATAATAAATTTAGATGGGGTTTGTTTGAATCGTTAGATGTTAGCCTAATGGTTTAAACAGATTTGAAGTTTTTTAGTTTGTTAGGTGATAGCCTAATAAGTTAAAAAACTTCTACTCATATTTTAATAAATAAAAAAAACTTAGTGTTGTGACATTCGATTAAATTGTTGGATGATAGCCCGACGGTTTAATTGAATTTAAAGTATTTGGGTCGTTATATGATAGCCTAATGATTTAAATACTTTTATTCACACACTAAATAAATGTGAACTTTGTTTCACTTCATTGTTTTCATTATAAAGATTTTGGATGAGAGATGATTAGTTGAACTTGCTCGCTAATTTCGATTACTCGAATCATTAGATGATAGCCTAATGTTTCAGTATTTGTCATCCACAACTTAAAATCAACTCAACTCACTCAAATTCTTTTATCGCTCATACGCGATCATCAAACTCTTTTCTTACAAAGAGTGTGCAATAACCATTTCAAACACGAACGAGGACTTAAGCCTTTCAAACAAACTAAACAAGTCCAAGTTCAAGCATTTGAAATGTCTAATGCACGATTTTTCTTATAAAATCAACACAACCAATTTAAAACATTTTTGAGAAGAACTACAGAGTTTTGAATTTCCCATTGTATGAGGGAATACGTAGGCACACGGTTTCGAAACCGTGCCAAACTCAAAATAATAATAAATAAACCCCGTTTCTTTTATTTCTTGATCATAACTTAGAAATTAGCAATTTAACACACACAAACACTTAGAACTAAACGGGTCCCATCGAGTACGATGGATGTAAGGGGTGCTAATACCTTCCTCTTACATAACCGACTCCCGATTCCATGTTTTTGGTCACGTAGACCGCCTTATCCACATCTGTGGGGTTTTATCTGTATTTTCCCGTTCTTTTAAGAACAAATAAAATTAGGTGGCGATTTCACTAGTTTTCAAAATATAAATGATTTTTGAAAATCGAGTTGCTTCAGTTCTCCTTCTCAAGCTTCAACTTCGGTAATGCCAAATCACTCCATGATCACTCCTGGAAAAGTGGGAATATTCAAACCAAAGAAACTTTCTTCTGTGTCTAAACATCCCTTACCACCAGCTGAAGAACCAACGTGTGTATCCAAAGCAATGTTATGCCACGAGTGGAAACAAGCAATGTCAGAAGAATTTACAGCTCTCATGACTAATGGTACATGGTCTTTAGTTCCACCACAACCCCATTTCAATGTCATTGGAAACAAATGGGTGTTTCGCCTGAAAAGAAATTCGGATGGATCCATCGCTCGTTACAAAGCGCGGCTTGTTGCAAAAGGTTTTCATCAACGACCAAGTATTGATTATAAAGACACTTTTAGTCCTGTTATTAAGCCGCAAACGATCAAAATGGTATTGTGTATTGCACTTTCAAAAGGCTGGACTTTAATCCAAATGGATGTTAACAATGCCTTTTTGCACGGTACCATATCTGAAGACGTTTACATGTGTCAACCATATGGATTTCTTCATCCTACACTATCTGGTCATGTATGCAAGCTCCACAAAGCATTATATGGTCTAAAACAAGCTCCTCGAGCCTGGTACAATGAATTAAAATCCTTTGTGGTTGCTTCTGGATTTCTCAATAGAAAATCAGATTCATCTCTCTTCATCTACAATCATGGTAATATCACTGCCTATTTCCTAGTATATGTTGATGATCTACTTCTTACAGGAAACAATATCAACTTCTTAAATAAATTCAAGGCTGATCTTGCTACAAAATTTTCTCTAAAAGATCTTGGAAGACCAAGTCATTTCCTTAGTGTCGAACTCATTCCCACCAGCACCAGAATTTTCATGTCTCAACATCATTATATTCGAGACATACTTCAAAAAGGAAATATGATTGATGCTAAGTCAGTAGGAACTCCAATGTCTACTACTTGCTCCCTTGGCACCAATGACGATACACCTCCATGTGACGCGACTTCTTTTCGCAACATTATTGGATCTTTGCATTATTTATCTATCACTAGACCAGATGTGGCATTTGCTGTCAATAAGTTATCACAGTTCATGCAAGCACCATCAGAAACTCACATGCAAGCTCTCAAACACATTCTCCGCTATCTCAAGCACACTATCTCATATGGTCTCCATCTAGTAGCAACAAAGAATCTTGAACTCACTGCCTTTTGTGATGCAGATTGAGGCGGTGACACTATAGATCGAAAGTCCACGGGTGCCTACATAGTTTATCTCAGACCCAATGTCATTTCTTGGTCCTGCAAGAAATAACCTACAGTTGTGAGATCCTCCACAGAGGCTGAATATCGCACAATCGGAACCACTACATCCAAACTTTTGTGGTTACAACAGCTTCTATTGGAAATTGGGATCAAAATTACTCGTCCGCCGAACATATTTTGCGATAATATTGGTGCAACATATCTTTGTGCAAATCCAGTGTTCCACTCACGAATGAAGCACTTAGCTATCGACTATCACTTTGTTCGTGACATCATTGCAAAAGGTGAACTCAAAGTTTATCATGTACCTTCCAATCACCAACTAGTAGATTTACTAACGAAACCACTCTCTCGGCCTCGTCATGAGTTTCTTCTCTCCAAGATTGGCGTCGTTGACCACTCTTCCATCTTGCGGGGGCGTATTAGCACAGTCACGTAACTAGCAGTCCCTTGATTCTTGCCTTAGCTCCTTAATTATAGCAGCAGCTGTTACCATTTAGGAATATTGTGTAGTTATTATATATTTAAATTAGTCATTATGTGTGTTGATTTGTTGCCTTAGTTTTAGCTGATTTGTTATGATATTGTTGGCAACAAATTAATCTCCATAACTTGTATCTCTTATTTATTCCATTATCATTCATGTAAATGATACAACCAAAAATATAAACATTCTGTATATTCTATATCACTCACACCGACTATGTCTAGCCCGTCACTCCTAACACAAAGACATTAATCATAAATACTCTAAGTAAATGTCAGATCTAAATCCATTTTTAGCATTCAGAAACTAACAGGTAATCATCCCAGGTAAGAATCTAAGCAATCTATATCTAGCAAAGCTCAAATCCCTAACACAAGGTAAAAACCTAAGACAATCACCAACGCAGATTCATAAAGCAAACTTTATACAACGCCAAGTGTGACAAATATACATGAGTTCAAGGTAAATATACATACAAACCCAACAAATAGAGAAATACATAGAGAGGAGAAGAGATAAACCACAAATCTACAATGGTTTATCAGAGCCAATCGAAGAGCAATTCACCTTCAATCATCCATAAGCAAGATCCTAGTGTTGTTTTCTAAGTCAATCTATCATAAAAGTATGGTGATGGAATTTGGGAGCAAAAAATTCTCCAAAACCATAACCTAAAAATGAATCAAAATGAAGTTACAAAAGAAAACTCAGCGAGTCCGCTCAACAGCGTGAGCCCGCTCAGTGGGCTCAGATATTTACATGTTAAACCTCCTGAATCCCGCTCAGCGGAATCATCCCGCTCAGCGGCCTCTTAAAATATCTTTTTGCCGGAACAATGCCAAGGCCTCATTTTTGCGCTCCAATTCGCGCTCAGTGGCCTGGCCCTGAACAAAACTTCCCAAAAATGGACTTTTATTGCGAAAACGCGCATCCGGATCCGTGTCTTGGACACTTTATTCCTCGATGCTCCAAATGTGCAACAAATACATAAAAATACATAAAATATATCAACGATACATAAATGAATCAAAAACACAATAAAACGTATTTACAAACAAAGTCGAGATTAGTCAACTAAATATCAACAAAAGAACGGGTAAGTGCCACAAAACATATATGCAAAACAACTACATTTTGGCACTTATCATTAGCTTCGAGCGTTTAAGAGACCTCCCTGACACTGACACTAGGCCGATGCTAACACCCAATAGCGTCGCTTTTTTTCTCTTTTACCTGGGGCTATTGGCTGACTCTAAATCATGTTTTTTTGTAGTATTGGCCACGAAGGTTAGAAGCATCAAGATTTCTTTCGAGAAAGCATATCACATACCTTTTCATTAAGAGTTAATGATGTCGTTTCATTCACATGTGCCACATCAAAAAAATACTCTTGTATTGAACACAATTTATCAACAAATTTTAAAATAAGAGCCATTTCCCCCTTTTTAACTCATTACGAGCTTCATCTACAAGGATACGAGAGATCACCAATTTTTTCACGAATATGCTTTATAATCCTAACAGAAATAATTTCCAAGAGCTTCTTTTGAATTTAATGTGAAGTATATTTTCCATTTTGTGGAGTATTATCCAACACAAAATTTTCTACTTCATCATTATAAGATGCCAATAATTTTACTAACTCAAGAAAATTACCCTGGTTTTTTGACTCACTTCATTCATCAATGGCCCCTAAAAGCATAAGTTTGAATTTATAACCAATGAGCAACGTCAATTGAAGTCTTGAGACATAATTAATTCTTCCTTATTTGACTTGAGCTTTGTTTTTGGAAAACACTCTCAATATCTTCCTCTTTATTCAACAAGTCTTGATAAGCTTCCATTACATTATTATGTGTCGAGCGAATATACTTCCCTATATGCTTAAGAAAAACACAATTCTTTCCACCTCTCGCTCTTTTCCAACCTCTAAAACCTGTAGTAATAAAGGCACCAGATCCAAAATTTCCACTTGGTCCTTTTTTAAAAAGATAACATGCAAAGCGATATGAGACATCCTTTGAAGATGAATATTCTAGCCATGAATAAAAGATTTCAAATCAAGTTTCTTGAAATCATCTTGGATAATCCTCTTTACAAGAGAAAGAATATTCTTTTAAACGAATTTGATATGATCCCCATTTCATATAATCTCTCTGAATTTGATCAACTTGATTTGGTGAATATTTCCGTATTGGAGGATGCTTTCCAGGATCACGTTCTAAAGAATTCAAAATATCATCTAAAACTTCAATTGGTTAAGGGATAACTGTTTCCACTTCTTCAATTGGTGGAATTTCAACTTTATCAGGGGTAGCAGTTGTCACTTCTTTAAGTGGTGGAACTTCAACTGGTTGGGGCATAAAATTTGTCACTTCTTTGATTCTTGAAACTTTAACAAGTTCAGATGTTGAAACATTCTCATAAGCTTTCCTCTTAAAAATGATTAAATTTACATTCTCCATATTTATTTCTTCTGCCTTACAAGAAATCATCAACGATAATCAATCAACTAAATCAATATAATATAGTGTATATTTCAAACCCAAAAAACCAGAAAAAACTTGTTATAAGTTTTAAAACTTATTGGTATAAGTTATAAAAAACTTGTTGTTATAAGTTAACACAATCACATGTTAGAACAAGATTTGGATCTTTGTTTAAATCTCTATGTTTTAATGATAACAATGCATATAGTTTATGAAGAATAATTTTAGTTCTAATGATTTCATTGAGTGTGCATATATTAGAATTCTGGATAGTCTTAATCAAGATATCATCAAAATCACTTTAGCACTCTGAAAGAAAACCATTGAGTTCGTTTCTAATGAAACATCAATAGTTCTGTTGAATGCTGAATGTACGACAATAAAAGAATCTCGATGAGTTTTTAAGAAGAGCCAAGAAATCAAAATTCAAAGATTAGCTCGACATTGAATTAAGAACTATCGAGCCAAGATATCATAAATCAAAGAAGTAGCTGATAAAAGCTTTTGCTTATAGCTCAATATCAAGAATGAGGATATAAAATATGAAGATGCTTATAAACAAAGATATCCGAAGATAATGCTTAAAATTGAAGATTTAAAGACATCATAAACACTGTTGCACTCATCAAAAGAACTATTGTGACCTTCTCTAAAGAAACACCAACAGTTCTACGAAATGCTGAATGTTCGCCAGAAAGGGAATCAACGGTGTTCTCAAGAAAAACGTAGCTCTAAGATCAAAAATGACATACGCTTCACAAAAAGAATTCAAGAGTAGAAACGAAGAAGTAGATGACCTATGCTGTTGCTTTCACCTCAATCCAAATATCCCAATTCAGGAGTTCAGAAAGAAATATTTCAATGTCAAAGATCAAATGTACTGATATAAGTTATTACTTCAGAAATAAAACATCAGATACGTAGCTCATAAAAGCTGTTACCAAAAATTAAAGATTAGATCAAGAAGAATCAACGTCAAAATCAGTTGTACAGATATAAGCAGTTGCTTCAGAAATTAGACATCAGATATGCAACTTAGAAATGTTATCATCAGAAGTTAAGATCAGATTAGAACATGGTGGATCAAAAAAACTTTCACTCTTAAAGAAGTTGTTCCTTAGATAAGTTGTTGCTTACATATCTGAAGACAATGTTAAACTATCTGAAAGGTTATGTTTCTACAAACAAAGAAGTATCTTCTAGATCACTCTTATTTATCATATCAGAATAAATCCATAAAATAAGAAAGGAACAAAGATTAGAAAGAGATATCTTCAAAACTTACTACTTCAAGCCATAAGTAAGTCATCAGAAGGTAAGATCTAAGAAACTTAGCCACAAAGTTTAATAGTACAACCAATACAGTTCAAAATTCCACTACATGCTTACATATTGTACTATTTTGTTTACCACAATGAAATGCTACCGATATTGTAGCTGAAAAGTGAAAACGAAATCTCAACACATATCAACGGTCTAAATTCTCCAAGTCTTTATAAAGAGACCTCAACAACATTTGAAGATGACAAACCACTCAACATTATCAAGCTTGAATCAAATTTCCGAAACACTGATATACATAAAGAGAAAAGAAGAATCATTATTAAAATATTCATACATTCTTCTTCTAGAGAAATATCAAGAACACAAGAGCTGTTGCTTATTATTATGTTACGATATTAAAGATTAAAACACAACACTGCAACATTTTTGGTCTACGGCCACGGTAAACTTTTCCAGAACTCAGAAATTGTGGCCACATACAAGCTTTGGCCAGGATTTTCAAATCGTAGACTATCGCACCCCAAAATTTACCCTCCTTATCATAAGTTTTCTTGGAATTTCTTGGAAGGGTATGAGTTCAAAAGTGTGGATTTCTTGATGTCTTGGTTCTAAGTTAGCTCGCCTTTTGGCCTGGTATATGATTGAAGTTCCCCATGTTTGAGATGAGCTGTAGTATAATGGTTGGAATTGCGATCATGACTTTCTTGCTTGATTCATCTGGTGTTTTGAGTCAAATTTGGAAATTGAAGTTTGAATTTGAGAATGTTTAGAATTTGAATTTGTGGCAGATTATTTGATACATTAAGTTTTTGATTCGTCTAAAAACTTATATGTTTATGATGACATAATTTAATACAAGCAAAGTCTGAAACATCTCATCATGCTTTATTTCTTGTGTCAACCAAGATTAATTCAAACGTTTGTTCAATTGATTCAAGAGATTTAGAGCAAATAATTTGTTCGGGATTCAAAGTGCTTTGTACGCCTAAGTTCTATATTAATTTCAAGATACGAGGAGAATGTGAGTTTGTTATATCTAAAGATTCTAATTGGTACAAGTCCATCCAACCTTCAAGCCATCTTTTCATTTACAAGGTTCAAGAGGTACAAAGGAAAAGCTTGAATATATTGTTTCGAGTTACTTCAATGTTGCGTCAATTCTTATGAGTTATACAAATTGTGACATTTTCAAGTATTGATTCAAATTCTATTAAAATTCCAAATAATAATTCAAGTTGTTACAAGTAATGACGGGATTTTACAAATTCAACATCTATTCAAACTACAAAACAAGGTTACAATGGTATCGATTCCGAATTACATAAGAAATTGATTTTTGTTACAAGATTCACAAGTTTCCTCCGAGCCTTTTTTCTTCACTCCAGCTTCATCATTGACAATCCTCAAAGTCCTTCCAAGACTTGCTAAAGCTGCTGCCCTGTCCTTATCCTTTAAAGCGTCTTCACTCTTGTTACATGAAAAACAAAGAAAAATGTTTAGCAAGTGAATAAAGAATCGAAACATAAATATGAACTCAAAAACAAGCATTTCAAAGAGTTTCTTTCTAAGCTCATCATTAGGATTTTGTACTGGGATCAGATTTTCAGGGACGTTTTGTTTTTCAATTATGTTCAAGTTTGGCCAAATCGCATACAAATCAGATCTTAATCGAAGGTCAAGACCTCACCTTTTGCAAATCACAACAACCTTTGTTGTTGGTTCACAAAAGGAAGGTGTAGCTCAGCTAACATCATAGCTACTACCAATAGTGCAGTTTTAAAAGGAAATATGTTCAAGCCCAATAGCTGCAAAAAAAACCATCAGTACAACATGGTTATCAACACCACAGAAGCAGCAGCAAGTAAAACAGAGAGATATTTTGGTTATCAGCACCACAGAAGGCAGCAGGCAATATAGAAAGCGACAACACAACATGTTATAGCAACCAATGCAAGCAACAGAGACAGTTCCAAGAAAAAGAGGAAAACACAGTTCCAAGACAGGGACATAACACAACTCCAATACCAATCAAAGGGGCAAGCATGGTATCTGTTCAAGAATCCAACAACAGACAGTAAGATAAAAGGAGTATCTGTTCTAAGAGAAGGGGATAACATCTGTTCAGAAGAAAACCAGTTCCAAACCATTGACCAAAAGAGGAGAATATCAAAAACCAAGCAACAAAAGAAAACCATAAAAGAAAGCCATTATTTAAAAGGCAGAAAATAGAGAAAACGATAACCAGAAATGAATTTCAAAACAAAACAGCATGCTCTTGTTTAATACCAACCACTAGAACCCTAGCCTTTGTCCCAAAAAGATCACAAAATACCAGTATACCAGAGAACAGAAATCCATCATCATTTTCGCAAAACTAGAACATCATAACAAAAACCCTAAGTTTCTCATCATTTCCCTAATACAAAACCCTTCAGAAACTTATTTTGTTCAGAAAACACAAGTTTTGATTGCAAAGAGAGAAAGAATAGAGACAGATTTCGAAAGCCACAGAATCACAGGGAAACAATAACAATAGCGAATCGGAAAGAGGTTACCGGGAGAAGTCTCGGCCGCGTGTGAGCCTCCTTCAATCGCGGCCTTCCTCTTTCGTTTCACCGTCGCCGTCGCCGTCACTACCAATCATCATCATCAAAGGGTTAGGGTTCCATAAATCCCTTTCACGATCTACAACAAACCGTGCAGAAACTAAAAAAATCAAAAAAAAATCATAGTCAGAAGAAGAAAACAGATCGAAGAGTGTAGAGAAATCGAGTTTCTGGGTTAAGCCGCCGTCGTCGCCGCCACGAGGGCGATTTCCGGCGCGGGCGCGACTGTTTTTGTTTTCCGGCGAGGCAAATTCCAGAGAGAGGACAGAGGAGTGATTTCACGAGTAAAAGAGAGAGAGAGAGAGAGAGTTTTTTTTTGTTTTTTCTGTTTAAGTTGTTAATTTTAATTAATATTTTGTTTTATTTTAAATTAAGATGTGTGTTGTAACACCCCCTTCTATTTACCCGCGTTTTATAATAATAATCAGAGTATTTAATCATAACCAAGAAGGCGTCACAATTTTTAAAACATTAAGATTTCCAAAACTTGTGTCATGCTTTCACTGAAGAAGACTTATCAAATAATTAATGTAACAGTTATGTTTAACAGCGGGAAATGTAACATAACCAAAACTTCTGAATACAACATTCACAGTATTCCAGAATAATAAACGAAATCCTGAATCAAAACATTAAAGAAATCCAGGGTAATAAGTCAACATGATTCAAAGTCATTCAAAAATATCCATTAAAGGATTCAAACAACCGTTCCCCAGTGTTACATCTACCAGAGCACGACACTGACACGCGGACTAACTGACTGACTCAATACTAGAGCTATCCTCACCAACTCCAAGCGCTAATCACCGGATCGAAAATGTTGAGTAAGGGTGAGATCTCAATTCAATATAACATGCATTATCGTTTTAGAATACAATAGAATAAAAGATACATTAATCCGTTAATCAAGCACAAGTCATAATCAATTCACATCACAGCTCACACAATGAACATGTACATAATTCAAACAATGGAAATTGCAACACTGGAATCCATCCTAGCATGTTACAATCCCATATGCAATGCAGACTCTATGCATGTGGTACCAAAACGTGAACCGAGTTCACACACACCGCTCCGTTTACATGTGGATAGACAGTGCAAATTCATGATTCGCCCATAGCTATTGGGTCAAGAATCCAGCCTCACTACCTCAACCTCCGGGTAAGTATATTGGCTCAACCAGTTCGCTTCCGCACAATGGGAATGAACCAAATCAATAAATGTATATGCATGCATCATAAAAGCATGCCATCATCATTTCACATATCATGATATTAATACAAATCACATCATGTCAATTCACCAGTGTATCTCATTCAATCCAAAATAAATAGTATTATATAACACTGTCATCATCAATACCTCATAGGTAACTCATACCATTCATAATAGTTCACATTATCCTGAATTACTCATTCTTTCAAAAAGTCGGGAGCGCGACCATTTTAAAAATAATTTAGCGAAATAATATTTTTCTCTTTTCAAAAGGTAGTATTCGAAATTTAGAAAATAACGCCGAAAACGGCACTCGAATCGGAGTTACGGTTTAGAAAATATGAATTTTTGAAGTTTTAGAAAAATTGGAAAAATGTACATGGAACCCGGTACCTACCCAGAACGGAACCGGTTCCTGAAAGTTAAAAATAACACGCCCCTGATTTTTGAATGGGGAACCGGTTCCGTCATATACAGGAACCGGTTCCTGAGTCTATTTTTCCCCAGTTTCTGCAATTTAACACTGGGAACTCGGTTCCTCCCCACAGGGAACCGGTTCCCACGACCTGTGACAGCAATTTTACTAGTTTTTGACAGCATTTTCCATTCTTACTCATTCCCAAACTTACTAATACGATTTGGCACATTAGGAACATCAATTCATCGTCATTTCACACCATTTTAACATCGATCAACATGATTTATTCACTCTCATCAATCACTTGACATACTTATGATTTCTAATCCCAACACCGACACAAATAGGGTTTATTTCCTATATCTCCTAATCATCACAATTCAAACTATCTAACATACCCAATTATCCCCATGATTCCCAAAACCCATAAGGCATATTAATTGATCGAAACCACCCCTTACCTCGCGATGATTCTTCGATTCTCTTGGTGTCGGCTTTTCCTCTCTTTTCCTCTTCTCTCCAATTTCACGTGAAAACAGTTTCTCCAAAAACCTATTCTTTCTTTCTTTTCCCTTTTTATATTCCTTTAATTGTTCCTTTAATTATTCCAATAAAATAATTAAAACTTAATAATTAATTAGTAGAGTGATTTACTCTCTTACACCCACCGTTTACTCTGCACACCTCAACACATTTCCTCATTTAATGACCCAATTAATCCAAATAAAATAATACTTAGGACTTCATTTAATTAAATAATTAAATCCTCACTTAATAAATATTTAAATTAAATCGGGGTGTCACAACTCTCCCCCACTAAAAGAGTTTTCGTCCTCGAAAACATACCTTAGACGAACAGTTCGGGATACGAGTCCTTCATCTGACTCTCCAGCTCCCAAGTTACATTTCCTTCAGCTGGTCCACCCCAAGCTACTCTTACCAGTGCTATCTCTTTACCTCGCAATTGCTTCACTTTCCGATCCTCAATCCTTGCAGGCACTGCTTCAACAGTCAAGTTATCCCGCACCTGAACATCATCTATTTGAATCTCATGAGATGGATCCGCAATGTACCTCCTCAACTGAGATACATGGAAAACATCATGCAAATTAGCAAGTGACGGCGGTAAAGAAATCTGATAAGCAACTTTCCCAACTCTTTTGGTAATCTGAAACGGACCAATAAAGCGCGGAGTCAACTTCTTTGACTTCAAGGCTCGACCAATACCCGTCATCGGAGTAACTCTCATGAACACATGGTCTCCTTCATTAAACTCAAGATCTTTCCTCCTCTTATCATGATAACTTTTCTGACGACTCTGAGAAGTCCTCATCTTCTCCTGAATCATCTTAATCCTTTCAAGTTTGTTGAACAATCTCGGTCCAATCACGGACTTTCTCGATTCATACCAACACAACGGTGTCCGACATCTCCTACCATACAATGCCTCAAGCGGAGCCATACCGGCTCGAATGAAAACTATTGTTGTAGGTAAACTCTATCAACGGCAAATAGCTATCCCAAGCTCCACCTTTCTAACACACAAGCTCTCAACAAATCTTCTAACGAATCGTCCTCTCCGTCGACCATCATGCATGGATGATATGCGAACTCAATCGCAACTTAGTACCTAGAGCCTCCGCAATCCTGTCCAAAACTTAGAAGTAAACCTCGGATCTCTATCCGACAATGCTAGACGGAATACCATGCAAACTTACAACCTTTTCGACATACAACTCTGCCAACCTCTCCATCGGATAATCCATTCTTATCGGAATGAAGTGAGCAGACTTTGTCAATCGGTCAACAATAACCCAAATAGAATCACAGTTCTTCGTCGTCCTCGGCAAACCCGACACGAAATCCATTGAAATTCCATCCCATTTCCATTCCGGAACAAACAACGGTTCCATCAGTCCTGACGGTTTCTGATGTTCAATCTTTGATTTCTGACAAACCAAACATGCATACACAAACTCGGCGATTTCCTTTTTCATTCCAGGCCACCAAAATAATTTCTTCAAATCATGATACATCTTAGTAGCACCAGGATGAATACTCAATCCACTACGATGTCCTTCTTCTAAGATACTCTTTCTGATCTCAGCAACATCCGGGACACATACTCTATCACCAAATCTCATAACACCATTCTCGTCAATTCGGAATTCACCTCCTTGACCTTGGTTAATCAATGTCAGCTTGTCCACTAAACCAACATCAGACTTCTGTCCATTTCGAATCTCTTCCAAAATACCACTAGTCAGCTTCAACATGCCCAACTTCACACTATTCTGAGTAGTTTCACAAACCAAACTCAAGTCTCTGAATTGTTCCACCAATTCCAATTCACGAACCATTAACATCGACATATGCAAAGACTTCAGCTGCATACGCTACCACGTTTGCCTTACCAGGATGGTAATTCAAACCAAAATCATAATCCTTGAGAAACTCTAACCATCTTCTCTGCCTCATATTCAACTCTTTCTGATCAAAGAGATACTTCAGGCTCTTATGATCACTGAACACTTCAAACCGTGAACCATACAGATAATGCCTCCACAATTTCAACACAAACACAACAGCCGCCAACTCTAAATCATGAGTCGGATAATTCCTTTCATGAGTCTTTAACTGTCTTGAAGCATAAGCCACAACCTGCTTATCTTGCATCAAAACACCTCCTAAACCCATCAAAGACGCATCACAATACACCACGAAGGATTCTTCCGGATTCGGCAAAATTAAAATCGGAGCACTAGTCAATCTCTTCTTCAATTCTTGGAATCCTTTTTCACAATCTATATCCCAAACAAATGCTTGACCTTTTCTCGTCAACTTAGTCAACGGTAATGCTAACCCGAAAATCCTCAATGAATTTCCTGTAGTAACCTGCGGACCAAAGCTACGAATCTCGAAGCATTCTTGGCGCTTCCCACGAGATCGGCTTCTACTTTTGTAGGATCAAGCAATACCATTCTTGGAAATCACATGACCAAGAAAACTCACTTAACAACAAAACTCACATTTAGACAACTTCGCATAAAGTTTCTTTTCTTTCAACAATTCCAATACAATTCTCAGATGCTTTGCATGTTCCTCATCATCCTTTGAATAGATCAGAATGTCGTCAATAAACACCACCACAAACTTGTCAAGATACGGATGAAATATCCTGTTCATATACTCCATAAACACACCAGGTGCATTAGTAACTCCAAATGGCATAACTGAATACTCATAATGTCCATACCTCGTTCTGAATGCAGTCTTCTGAATATCTCCCGCCTTAACACGAATCTGATGATATCCAGATCTCAGATCAATTTTGCTAAATACACAAGCTCCAACCAACTGATCCATCAAATCATCAATCCTCGGCAATGGATACCGATTCTTGATGGTCACTTTATTCAGTTGCCTGTAGTCAACACACAATCTCATTGTACCTTCTTTCTTTTTAACCAACAATACCGGCGCACCCCACGGTGAAACACTAGGCCGAATAAATTTCTTCTCAAGCAACTCCTCTAACTGCTTCTTCAACTCTGACAACTCAGATGCCGACATGCGATAAGGCGCCATCGACACCGGACTAGTTCCAGGAATTAAATCTATAGCAAACTCCACCTCTCTCTCAGGTGGTAACTCATTCACATCCTCCGGAAAAACCTCTGGAAATTCATTAACAACTGGGAGTTCACCACTCTTACCCTTTCCTTTCACTTCTGTCGAAGAATATAACATAAACACCACAACACCATCTCTAACAGCTGAATTCATCTGCTTAACCGACATAGTCTCATCTTCCACTTTAACTTCTTCAGGAAATAAGACTGTCTTCTCAAAACAATTGATATGAACCTGGTTGAAGACCAACCAGTTCATTCCAAGGATAATATCAAGTTGTTCTAATGGTAGGCACACTAAATCCATACCGAACCCTCTATCAAAAATAACAATAGGGCAATTCCTACAAACATAAAGTAGTCACGACCGGCGAGTGTCAATAACCATACTTCCATCCAAATTGGAAATTTCCAAATTCAATCTCTTAGCACAATCCAAAGAAATAAAAGAATGTGTCGCACCAGTATCAATAATTGCTATTAAAGGTATGCCATTAATAAAACAAGTACCTTTAATCAACCGATCATCAGGCTTAACATCTGACACTGACAAAGCGAACACCTTTCCACCGGCTTGCTCTTTCTTTGGGTTAGTACACTGCGGACGAGTGTGTCCTTCTTCACCACAGTTGTAACATGTTATCTTTCTGGATCTACACTCAGCCGCTAAATGACCAAACCTTCCACAGTTGTTGCACTTCCTCGCATCATTCTTGCATTCAGGAGCTCGGTGACCCAATTCACCACACCTGTAACACTTTACGGAAGAACTCGAAGAACCAGAGTCTCCCCCACTAGGCTTCTTCCAACCTCCAGATTTCTGATTATTTCTATCGTAAGGCTTACCACGATCCATATGTCTCTTGCCCTTACGATCAGCATAACTCTGAGCATTTGACTTAGTACTAGCAAGATCTTCTTCCAAAATCCTACTACAATCAACCAAGTCAGGAAACCTTCTAATACGCTGATACCTGATTCCCTGCTTGATCTCGTCACGCAAACCATTCTCAAACTTGATACATTTAGAAAATTCTCCATCTGCATCATTAGGATAATTAGCATAATACTTTGCTACTCAGTAAACTTGGTCGCATACTCACTCACAGACTTATTGCCTTGCTTGAGCTCCAGAAACTCAATCTCCTTCTTACCCCGAATGTCTTCAGGAAAATACCTTCTCAGAAAAGCCCTCCTGAACACAGCCCAAGTCAATGCAATTCCATCTTCTTCCAATTCGATCTGGTAGCAACCCACGAGTCATCTTCCTCGGCCAACATGTGAGTACCATATCTCACCTTCAGCCCCTCAGCACAATCAATCACTCTGAAGATCCTCTCGATCTCCTTCAACCATTTCTGGGCACCCTCGGGATCATGTGCACCCTTGAACAATGGAGGATTATTCCTCGAAAATTCCCCAATTGTGCATCGACCGATCGCAGACTCCTGCTGATTCCTCCGAGTGCTCCACTAACATTCCCAAAGCCTCGAATAGCATCATCATTCCTTCCGTTACCTCTTCCAGCCATTGTTCTGTAACATTACAAAACAACCTACATCAGCACACAAGTATCGACAGTGTTACTTACACTAGTCGCATACTAAAAGGGATAATAACACTAAGACAAGACCGACTATGCTCTGATACCACTATTGTAACACCCCCTTCTATTTACCCGCGTTTTATAATAATAATCAGTATTTAATCATAACCAAGAAGGCGTCACAATTTTAAAACATTAAGATTTCCAAAACTTGTGTCATGCTTTCCAAGAAGACTTATCAAATAATTAATGTAAGATTATGTTTAACGAAATGTAACATAACCAAAACTTCTGAATACAACATTCACAGTATTCCAGAATAATAAACGAAATCCTGAATCAAAACATTAAAGAAATCCAGGGTAATAAGTCAACATGATTCAAAGTCATTCAAAATATCCATTAAAGGATTCAAACAACTGTTCCCATGTTACATCTACGAGCACGACAACACGCGGACTAACGGTGACTCAATACTAGAGCTATCCTCACCAACTCCAAGCAGCTAATCACCGGATCGAAAATGTTGAGTAAGGGTGAGATCTCAATTCAATATAACATGCATTATACGTTTTAGAATACAATAGAATAAAAGATACATTAATCCGTTAATCAAGCACAAGTCATAATCAATTCACATCACAGCTCACACAATGAACATGTACATAATTCAAACAATGGAAATTGCAACACTGGAATCCATCCTAGCATGTTACAATCCCATATGCAATGCGACTCTATGCATGTGGTACCAAACGTGAACCGAGTTCACACACGCTCCGTTTACATGTGGATAGGCGGTGCAAATTCATGATTCGCCCATAGCTATTGGGTCAAGAATCCAGCCTCACTACCTCAACCTCCGGGTAAGTATATTGGCTCAACCAGTTCGCTTCCGCACAATGGGAATGAACCAAATCAATAAATGTATATGCATGCATCATAAAAGCATGCCATCATCATTTCACATATCATGATATTAATACAAATCACATCATGTCAATTCACAGTGTATCTCATTCAATCCAAAATAAATAGTATTATATAACATCATCATCAATACCTCATAGGTAACTCATACCATTCATAATAGTTCACATTATCCTGAATTACTCATTCTTTCAAAAAGTCGGGAGCGCGACCATTTTAAAAATAATTTAGCGAAATAATATTTTTCTCTTTTCAAAAGGTAGTATTCGAAATTTAGAAAATAACAAAGCGGCACTTTCGAATCGAGTTACGGTTTAGAAAATATGAATTTTGAAGTTTTAGAAAATTGGAAAAATGTACATGGAACCCGGTACCTACCGAGCGGAACCGGTTCACGAAAGTTAAAATAACACGCCCGATTTTGAATGGGGAACGGTTCCGTCATATCAGGAACCGGTTCAGTCTATTTTCCCAGTTTGCAATTTAACACTGAACTCGGTTCCTCCCAGGAACCGGTTCCCACGACTGTGATGACAATTTTACTAGTTTTTGACAGCATTTTCCATTCTTACTCATTCCCAAACTTACTAATACGATTTGGCACATTAGGAACATCAATTCATCGTCATTTCACACCATTTTAACATCGATCAACATGATTTATTCACTCTCATCAATCACTTGACATACTTATGATTTCTAATCCCAACACCGACACAAATAGGGTTTATTTCCTATATCTCCTAATCATCACAATTCAAACTATCTAACATACCCAATTATCCCCATGATTCCCAAAACCCATAAGGCATATTAATTGATCGAAACCACCCCTTACCTCGCGATGATTCTTCGATTCTCTTGGTGTCGACTTTTCCTCTCTTTTCCTCTTCTCTCCAATTTCACGTGGCAGTTTCTCCAAAAACCTATTCTTTCTTTCTTTTCCCTTTTTATATTCCTTTAATTGTTCCTTTAATTATTCCAATAAAATAATTAAAACTTAATAATTAATTAGTAGAGTGATTTACTCTCTTACACCCACCGTTTACTCTGCACACCTCAACACATTTCCTCATTTAATGACCCAATTAATCCAAATAAAATAATACTTAGGACTTCATTTAATTAAATAATTAAATCCTCACTTAATAAATATTTAAATTAAATCGGGGTGTCACATGTGTCTTGGGATGGTGGTGACAAGTGTCACCACCTTGTTTTTTTTTGGTCTGATTAAATTTTTATTTATTTATTTATTTATTTTATCCTAAGCTAGGTTGGGCTGGTGGTGACAAGTGTCACCACCTTGTTTTTCTGACTACTTTTATTTTTATTCTTCTTTAATATTTGATGAATATTCCATCTTGGCCATTGGAGTATTTTGGAGGATCCGACGCACCAGATAGCCAGCATATGACGATTTTTGGCGGAGTGATCAAGTTCAAATGGATTTCTTTTCACATCGTCCAGAATCACTGCAATACAGGCCAACTCTGAACTTTTATCTATTTCAATTAATTTATTTTTTGCGAATAATATTTTTGTTGTGATGTACTAAATAATAATTGGTTCTGATAGTTTTTATTTGATGATTTATCGATTAAACTATTAGTTGATTTTTCATCAAACAGAAAAAATCATTTCTAATAATTATTTAAATTTCCGATTGTATTGTGTGATATTTATCTGTTTATATGTTCATTCAGTATTTATTCACTATTGTACACTCTACACATAAATTAAAATTAAAATCAATCCGGTTCCACTTTGATTGGCTCATATGTCAATTTCTTAAAGGGTCTCATAGTTGGGGATGGGCATGGTCATCCTCACGAGGTTGATTAAAGCCCTTGTTGCTTTAATCAATCATAACCCAAAAATAACATTGGTCTATATACCAATTACCATGCACCAGGGTCTCATGGTGGGAGATAGGAGCACCTATCCTCACGAGGTTAATCAAGTCCATATACTTGATTAATCATAACCCGATTCCATATTCCATCTCAGCATGTATCTCAGAACATTTTCACAATTAACTTACAAACCTCGACCCAACGTCGAGTGCATTTTCAAAACCTTTTTTCTTAAAAAATAAAATCCAAGTTTTTAAGTCGTTGGACGCTAGGCCAATTGTTTAAAAACTTGTCCCCAAATAAACTCTTAGTCTTTAAGTCGTTGGACGCTAGACCAGTTGCTTAAAGACTTCTAAATAACGTGGAACTTGTTTCACCTCATTCTTTCATAAGAAAACCTTTTTGGGTGATAGACGACTCGTCTGAGCATTAGCTCCTCGGGTTTCTAGTATTTGAATCGTAAGACGTTAGTCCTATTGTTCGGTACTTTTTCACTCATCTAAAAAAAATTCAACTCACTCAAAACTCTTTTATCGCTCATATGCGATCACAAAACTCTTTTCCAACGAAAGAGTGTGCAATAGCCATTTCAAACACGAACGTGGACTTAAGCTTTTCAAACAAACTAAACAAGTTCAAGTTCAAGCATTTGAAATGTCTAATGCACGATTTTTCTTATAAAATCAATACAACCAACTTAAAACCTTTTTTAGAGGAACTACAGAGTTTTGACTTTCCCATTGCACAAGGGAATACGTAGGCACACGGTCTCGAAACCGTGCCAAACTCAAAATAATAAACAAATCATTTTCTCCTTTATTCATAACTTAGCAATAAACACACACATAAACACGTTGAACTAAATGGGTCCAATCGAGTACGATGGATGTAAGGGGTGCTAATACCTTCCCCTTACATAACCGACTCCCGATTCCATGTCTTTTGGTCACGTAGACCGCCTTATCCGCATTTGTGGGGTTTTATCTATATTTTCCCGTTCTTTTTAGAACAAATAAAATTAGGTGGCGATTTCACTAGTTTTCGGAAATTTAAACGATTTTTGAAAATCGAGTTGCTTCAATTAAGTTTCGATACCCAAGTGATTGTTAAGCCTAAATCTATCTCTAGAGTTTAAAGCATAATAAATTTCTTCCCCTAATCAAAACTTGTGATGTCTATCTCTACAATAACACAAATCAAAATATAAATGCAAAAAGATCAAGGAAAGCAACAAGATTGATTTGTAAAGGATATATTATACAACACCATGATCAATACATATACATATGTTCAAAGTATACTTACATACAAAACCCCAACAAATGAGATTACAAAGAAAAGAGAAGAAGAGGAACCAAACATTTATTAGTTTGTCAACACCAATTGACGAGAGATTCGACTCCAGATCATTCGATTGCAACCTCCAAATGGTGTTTCTAAGCCTATCTAAACCAAAAATGATGTATGATGGATTGAGGTTCAAAAATACCTAAAACATAACCTAAAAATATGTTTTTGACTCTATTTAAGAATTTTAAAACCTATAGGACGCACTTAACCTAATGTGTGGACGCTTAGCGCGCTCTGTGCATTTCTAAAAAAAGTTCGCTCCACTTATTTTCTTCATTTCATAATAAACAATTATAATTTACTCAATTCCATTCTACTATGCTCAAATCTATTTTACTCATTTGATGATATCCAATCATATTTTAATAGAGTGGAAGAGTTTCTCTTACCCTGTTAATCAAACCCCTACACAAATCACCTCAATGATGATTGATAAATATATATTAAGAAACAATCAACTTTAACTATGATGATCAACAAATATATATTTAAAGTAGAAATGAATTAGCCATCCATATTCTCGTTAAACATTTTGTCAAATAAATATAAAAGTAATAGTCATTTATTTAAAGCTACCGTAATTAATTTTCGAAATAAAAGAAGCACATAGGACAAATGCTCATAACCCTATACATTTCTTACCCCTATCATTGCGTTTGTCCCCGTTATTATAAAAGTTAAAACATATTGACATGAACTTTTCGAGGTAATTTACATGAAATACGTTTCATAGTAAATCAGTGGTCCATGTTCACAACTGCATGTCCATATTATAATCCACCTATACATATTAATTATTCTCATACGTTCAAACAAATTTTTACAACTTCATATTCTCATTTATCATTTCACACTATGAAAAGAACTTTTCCGCATGCGTTATTTGAGATGCAAAAGTAAAAGTAGTAAATGTGATGTGTATTTTTGGACTTACAAGTCTTGGTCAATATATATAGGCCTCTAATTTAATAACTATAGTATACTAACTAGTACGTATAGTTTAAGTTTTTTTTTAATGTAAAAAATAAAAACAAATAAAGAGCTATCAGTAACAGAGGTCAACTAATACTATTAGTAAAGAATAAAGATTATCACGCAGAAAGAGAAAAGCTGTCAAAGAAAATGTGGAAAGATAAAAAAAACTTAGAAAATCACATGATTCTCAATAGTCCAAGATAAGGGTCATACGTGTGTATTTCATCTCTTTTGTTGTTAATTCTAAGCTACCTAGTTAGCTGCTTCTTAAATCAAATATTTCAAAAATAATATTCCCTACTTTCCACAATAATCCATTTATTTACAACAAAATTATTCTAAAATAAATTACATTTTTAAATTAATGATTTTTATTTAAAAATGATATCTTTTAGTTGACACTTCTACATCATTTTTAAATCAGTATATTCTATTATACTTTTATAATAATAAAAAATATATTATTTAATTATGATAATTTCATAACAATATTAATTTCTCTTTTGTTTATATATTTTTTCATTTTGTATAAAATAGTAAAATAATAACTCAATTAAGGAAAATGAATTAAATTAGAAATATAAATATACAAGTTGTTTAATGTCCGACAATTGTCTTCTACATATAGAATATTTTATGATATTTGAATATAGTACCATTTGTGAGAATATTTGATGTGCCTATGGTATTTTAAGCTTTAATTATTTTCTTTACATTCCAAAACCAGCTAGCTACTTCCATTGCTCAAACACAAATGAAAAGAAACCTTATAACCAAGAACTAGGTTTTCTTCTCTCTTTTTTTTCTTTCTTCCATCATCAATAGATACATTTGCATCAACAAACATGAGTTAGGTTTACCTTCTTTTGCATCAAGTGAGTTGCAAAGTTTGATCTCCAAAGAAATAATTGGCTTTATTGGATCTTGGAAACAAGGGTTGGCTAATAGGATCTTTTTCAATATTCATCTTTGGTTTGAGGAGATATCTTGGAAGAGAGTTGTTAAGCTTCACCCTCACCAATGGTTTGTACATCTCTCTCTCTCTCTCTCTCTCTCTCTCTCTCTCTCTCTCTCTCTCTCTCTCTCTCTCTCTCTCTCTCTCTCTCTCTCTCTCTCTCTCCTAAACATTTCCTTTTTAGAAATAAAGTTTTTGCAATTGATTTTAAGTCTTAATTTTACTATTTTTGGATCTAGTATCTTGATCAATTTAGAAGTAAATTAGAATACAAATTGCTTTATAGAATGTTTTTAGATATATATATACAAATTTATTTAAGAAAATACAAGTGATACTTCAATCTCTATACAAATCACAACTTCAAAATCAACTTTCTCATTGAAAAATATGGATGTGAGAGTTAGACCATTGTTTTCCATCTTCTATAGTATCTCCCAACCCACACCCTTAATTTTCACAATGAAAAAAAAATTTACAATTTTTTTAAATTTTATTTTATGAATATATAACAAAAAGAATATCATTGATTAACATCCATGGAAATAATTGAAACAATTATATAGATCACATATATATGGTCTAAATTTGAATTAGATGCATATATATTTTGTTAGAAAGATAGTAATACACTCTTCAATTTAACAATTTTCAAATTGTAGGTAGATATAGATAGGTGAGTGTGGAATTCCAAGACCTAGGAAGAAGCACACATGTAGTTTAATAAATTTTTGGTACAAATGTAGTTTAACAAAACATGAATCCTTCTAAATTTCACTATTAAAAAATTCAGTTGTTTTTGTCCATTTCTTTAAGAAACACATCTTGGTTTCATATATGGCAATAATTATATTGAACAAGTGCAAACTTCTATGTTTGATGCAATTTTTATGTCTATACTAGAAAACAACAAAGTGATTTGATAGAAGAAGAAAATAGAACATAGAATGGCAGAGAGAACTCACATATCTAATGAAGACATCAAGAATGAAGGTAGTAATGATTTTGGAACAAAACCCTCTTTGCTGAATCGAAGAAAACGTTCGTTCTTCGACTTAAACGAAGAAGCTGTGGATGATGGAGATGATGATAATGTGATACTAGTTGTAAGTGATGAAAATCTTGGTGGTGAGATAAGCAACAACAATGAGATATCATCATCACAAGAGGAGAATTTGAGTAGCAATGATCAAAATTCAAGTGATCAAGAAGGGAAAGGGCGTGGAAGTAGGGTAAGACAATATGTTAGGTCGAAAATGCCTAGGCTTCGTTGGACTCCTGATCTTCATTTATCTTTTGTGCATGCTGTTGAGAGGCTTGGAGGCCAAGAAAGTAAGTGTCACTCATCACTTTACTCTTGATTACTTACATAAATTTTCATAATATGTTAAGGGTTCGATTATATTGTTACAAGGCGAGAAAATTTGTTACCCAGAATCAAACCTTTAATCTTCTTCAACATTCCAACTCATATTTTTAGGTTTCATCTACTTACTATTTTTAGATCCTTGTCTCAACTTTTTTTTTCCTTTCTGGTGTGATTCTTCTGTTTTTATGAATGATAGTATAGATGTGTATATCATTCTTTGATTCATAAGAAAAGCTATTTATTATGAGCATTTTCATTAACTTTTTGTTTGCAATATTTGGTATAGGAGCAACACCCAAGCTGGTTCTCCAGTTGATGAATGTGAGAGGACTTAGCATTGCACATGTGAAGAGTCATTTGCAGGTAATATATATTCATGATTAGAAATTAATTTATGTACAAATACTTAAAAGTTGAAATTACTTTTTATTTCTTGATTAATTGTTCATTTTAATTGTAATTTTTTTTTGGATGTTCAGATGTATAGGAGTAAAAAACTTGATGAGTCTGGCCAAGGTAATTAAATAAATATTTCAGAGCCTTAATTTTGTTAGCAAGTTCACTCATCACTATTTGATGTTTCCAAGGTTTTTACATAAATGCGTAATATATATTCATTTTTATCTTATTTCAGTTTTATCCCACAAAAATAAGGAAATGCAAGGAAGGCATAATCACATTTTGGATATGTATGGAAGATTTAATGTTCAAGGACACTTTGGTGTTAATAATAACAACTATTATCACCCATATAGTGAAATCAAAGCTCATAGCACTTCAAGGTAGTATAATACATATAATATTATTTTTATGCTAAAAAATAATCACAATTACATTAATTTTTATTATTCTTATAATATTTTTAAATTTTTTTACACGCTAAGTTTTATGCGCATTAAACGATGAATGTAATAGAAAACACATAATTGATACATGTGTAAAATATTTCTACACATTAAAAGTTATCTAAAAATTACAATAAAACAATTTTTTTAATTTTTAAATAATTATTATTAGTGGATATTTTAAAGCATGAATGAAATTAATTATGATAAATAATTATTTAGTATTTTCTTAACTTATAGGTTTCATCAGAGTGAGCTTTTCAATAATCATGTGATCTTAAGATCAAGTTCAATGTGGGACAAAGATTTATATAAGACAAATTCACATTTATTTGATGTAAAGGATGCAATAACAAGAAATAATAACGGACCTATAAATTCTACTCAAATAAATCAATTACTACCTGAAGAAAAGAAGTGGCCTCCACGATTTCAAGGAAGTGAAAATCATGAATTTAAAAGCTTGTTTCGAGATGATCATACTGCACATCATTTTTCATGGAGTCCTGTCTTCTCTAAGGTAATAAAAAATTACATTAACTTTTTTTTTTTTGCATGCTCTTATATAGGTAGTTATATATTGCATTAGTTAAAAAAATGTTATTTCTTTTGAACTAGGTACATGATAAAAAGGATCAAATGCAAGAATTCAAACACCAAACTCAAACTCAAACTCAAGTATCAAAGAAAGAATATTCATCAAGTTTCTTAGAACTAAAGCTAAGTCGAGACTCAGAAATTAGCATCAAGAATCAGATAAATATGAATCCAACAGGCGAGGAAGGAACACATATAGTTCTCTCTCTTTAGTTATTCTCTTCCTCTTGAATTCAAAGTGATGAAAACCACAAAGAAAGTATCTAGGTTGGAAGTTTGAATGTGCTTGCAAAATTATACACCAACAAGTCATTTGGGCTGAGTACTTAAGATCTGACCATGTCAATTAGGGCATTGGAGTGAGATCTTTTAAGTACTTGCTTTATCAGACCGCATTAATGCATGCAAGAACGTTTTGTGCATTTTTGAACAAATTAATTTAGTTATTGTTATTTCAATTTGGATTATGTTTACTTATGGATTAGAAACAATGCCATGATTAATTTGTATGGTGGACCATTGACTAAATATGTAGTAGTTTTGAGACCCTTGAAAGGTCCCTTTAAATCCTCATTTCAAATTATATTATGTGGTATTATTTAAATAATTGTATTTCTAATTGACTTGCACAGTCTCAGTTTCAAAAATGGTGACTCTAAAGAACAATGACACTCTTTATATAACATCCCAAGAGATCAAGAATACAATTTTGCCATGAATGGTGATGGAGCCCTAGAACCAGATGGTTTCAAGGGTCATTTTTATCAAATTTATTAGAATATAGTTGGGACACCCATGACACAAGAAGTACAACACTTCTTCATATTGATTCCTAAGATGCAGGGTGCATGCGACTAGAGTGACAGACTATAGACCAATTTCTTTTGTGAATTTTTTCCCCTAACTATCACCAAAATTTTCGCTAATAGGTTATCCATCATAGCCTCCAACTAAAGAGGGTTTATACATGGCCATCACAATCCAGGACTATGCGGTAATGCATCAAAAGCCCTAATAGGTTATCCATCATAGCCTCCAACTAAAGAGGGTTTATACATGGCCATCACAATCCAGGACTATGCGGTAATGCATCAAAAGCCATAAATGTGATTGACAAAAAATAGCCATAAATGTGATTGACAAAAAATCTGAGAATTAGTTGCGATTTTTTCTTTACCAAGTCGCACAATTAAAAATAAAATACTAAAATGTCACACTTTAAAAATAAATAAAAACTTAAAATGCCACTTAGATTCGTCTATTTATTGAGTGAATCAATGCTAATTTTTTTCTCCTACATAAATTCGTTCATGGATTGGCCAAACACTTGAAAATTGGCAAAAAAAAACTTGTTAAGTCAGCTAACAGAATGTCTAATTGAACAAGTTTTTAGCAAATTTTCAAGTATTCGGCCAATCCATGAACGAATCTATGAAAGGAAAAGAATTTAGCATTGGTTCACCCATTAAATGGACGATCCTATCCTATGAAGTGAAAGTTGCATTTTAGTTTTTTTATTTATTTTTAAATGTGGCATTTTAGTGTTTTATTTTCAATAATGTGGCATGTTGGTAAAAAAATTCATGAAATGTGATTATGAAGATACACCCTCTCTAGTCATTGTTATAAGTAAATTTAATATTTTAGGTACATTTGATAATTAGTATATCTAGTTTATATATAGGTTAAATACAATAATTATCAAATGTACCCAAAAAAAAGTTACATTTGACAATTAATATCTTTATTGAAATGTCTTTTTGGAAATCCTAGAGGTCTTTGGTTTCAATGGCGAATTTGTTGGAAATCCACCAAATACTATGACGAATTTCTATAAATTTTGATGAATAAGATTGATATCACCACACAATGACGATAAAAAACTATGAAAGAAAGAAAGAGAAGACAATGATTTTCTACAGAGTTTCTCTCTGCCCACAAATTGTGAAAAACTTTATTATTCACTTGCAACTGCAAATACTGTGAATGAATGAATTAATTACAAAAATAGAGGTTACTCCCCTATTTATAAATTTAGGTTAGCTAGTTCGCTAAGCCAAAGCCCAAAATACCTATTTTAGAACTAAATTAAATATATATATTTTAGAACTAAATTAAATCTATCTATTTTAGATCTAAATCAAATCTGTGTGTAACAAACGACTTCCACACTCTGACTTAATCTTTTCGACACTTCCTTGTTTCCTGTCGAGCATGCTACTTCACACAATGAATTACACTTTCAGCACACCACCTAACTCATTGTGTCTAAGGTATCTATATTCATCATAGCTCTTAGTCTTCTAAATACTTTGACCTGCTCATCATTCATCATGATATCCACAATCTGATTTTCAGTCCTGCAATGTTCTAAGTTCATCTTTCCATCTGCAACTTGCTCTCGAAGATAATGGAACCTCATTTCGATATGCTTGTTTTGACCATGTGCTATCAAGTTCTTTTCCAGGTTGATAGATGACATGTTGTTGATCTTCATGGTAATTGCCCCATGATCTTTACCTGTTATCTCTTCGACCAAGTTCACCATCCATGTTTTTTGGCATGCGCAAAGAGAAGCAGCTATGTATTATGCTTCACTTGATGATAATGTCACTACTGGTTTCTTTCTCAAACTTAAAACAATTGTTGCACCACCTAGCATAAACACATATCCTGCTATGAATTTTCGATTCTCAGCATCACTATACCAACTCGAATCTGTGTACTCTACTAACTTGCACTCTTTTCCATTATCACTTGCAGGAAACAAAATGCCATATTCGAGAGTTCGTTTCAGATATCTCAGTATCCTTTTCGTTGTTGATAGGTGTGATACCTTTGCCTTTTGCATGAATCTACTAAACGTACTCATAATGTATGCTAAGTCTGTCCACATGTGACAAAAGTATCTTAATGACCCATTAAGTCTTCTATATTGGATTGGATCGACATCATCTTCTTCTGAATATTTTGATAGTTGTAGTCTTAGTTCTTTAGGTGTCGAAGTCAAGTTGCATTCTTCCATCTCAAATCTCTTGAGAATCTCACTTGAACATATTCTTTGATGCATCATCAAACCTCTACCACTCTTGTAGAATTGGATGCCAAGGAAATACGAAATGTCACCCAGATCATACATTTTGAATTCCTTGCTGAGTTCACCTTTAAATTCTTCGATCTCCTTCTTGCAACTACAAGTTATTAACAAGTCATTGACATAGGGACATATTATAAACAATTCAATATCGCTTCCTCTTATATAAAATCCATGTTCAGTGGTGCATTTCACAAATTTCTTCTCCCTTAGAAAACCATTAATCTTCTTATTCCAAGATCTTGTACCTTATTTCAATCTATATAGGGCTTTATGCAGCCTATACACCTTTCTTTCTTCGCCATGCTTCACAAACCCGACTGGTTGTTTAACAAAAACTTCTTTGTCCAAGGGCCCATTCAAGAGTGCACAATTCACGTCCATTTGACATATATGCCAATTGTTTATTTCTGCTAAACCAATAACCAACCTGATTGTTTCAATTCTAGCCATAGGTGCAAAAACCTCATCAAAGTAAATTCCTTCCTTCTGAAGAAATCATTTCGCCACGATCCTTGCTTTGTGTTGAGTTATTTTCCCTTTGGGATTCATCTTCACTTTGTATACCCACTTGACATCAATTTCCTTCTTTCCTTGAGGAAATTTGACAAGTGACCAAGTGTTGTTCTCTTCGATGGATTTCACTTATTCATTCATTGCTTCCACCCACTTCGAATCCTTCAATGCTTCAGCTGCATTTATGGGTTTGACATCTGCATATAAAGCATAATGTACTAGCTCACCTTCGTGATCACGACTTTGTGTGTCTTAAAGAATGTAGACCACAAGTATACAGTCCTATCACGTGTAGCTTTAAAGATTATCGAATCCCAAGGGACTAAATGTTGAACTATCGCTATCTTAGGTTATTACATAAATCTAAGGCTAATAATATAATTGAGGGTTAAATAGCATTTACCCCCTGCCAAATAGGCGTGTTTTGATTTAGCCCCCCTTAAAAAAAAATTTGTTGCGCATACCTTACCAAATAAAGATTCCAACAGTTTACACCCTGAACACTAAATTTACCTAATACCACCAGTTTCTATCCCATGTGTCAGTTACCTTACTAATTAATTTTAAATAATTGCCACGTAGCTCTGATTATATAAGGATACTACCATAGTTGAAATTAAAAACTTTCTTTTAACCCCCTGGAAAAGCTAGGGTTTCTTTGCACAAAAAAAAGAAACTTGGCAATGGCGAAGAAAATGAAGAAGAAGACGATGTAGTCAAGGAAGACGACGAAGATGACACAGTCAAGCCAGTCGAAGAAGACGACATAGACAAGCAAGTCACTGAAAATGACGCATCCAGGTTAGTCAAGGAAAACGACGATGTTAAGCCAGTCGAAGAAAACGAAGGTAGTGAACCGGGACATACATGAAGAAGAAGAAGTTTCTGAAGCTCGAAGGGTTAATTTTTTTTATTCTTGTGTTACCAGGTCACAAATAGTATACGTTAGTTAGGGATTAATCCATTTTTTCTTCAAAAATTTCAGAATAATCAATTATTCAGTGTTGTTTTCCATCATGGAGGGGAATTTATTTGCATGAATGATGGGGTTATGATTTACAGGGGAGGTGTGATGACATTAGTAAGTAACATTCATGTTGATAAGTTTACTATGGATAAGTTTCATCATGGACGCTGTCAAGACTGCTGATCTCGTACATACTGCCTTTTGTCGGTGCTTTCTCTCCAGGAGCTTTGTCTACTTGACTTCTTTCACTCCCCCATTGATAGCGGTTTTGAGCCATACTTTCTATAAGAGCATAGGCTGCAGCGTAGGATTTATCCATAAGTGCGCCACCTGCGGCGACGTCTATCGTTAATCTCGTGTTGTACAGGAGACCATTGTAGAAGGTATGTATAATTAACCATTCTTCTAGGCCATGATGTGGACAGAGCCTCAACATGTCTTTGTATCTTTCCCAAGCATCGAAAAGAGACTTGTTGTCCTTTTGTCAAAAATTGCTTATTTGGGATCTTAGCACAACTGTCTTACTTGGTGGAAAATATCGTGCAAGAAAGACTTTCTTTAACTCGTTCCAATAGGTAACTGAGTTAGCAGGTAAAGACTAGAGCCAAGCTCGGGCTCTATCTGTTAGTGAAAAAGGGAAAAGACGTAGTCTTATCGCCTCTTGACTGACCCCATTAGCTTTAACTGTATTTGCGTATTGCAGAAACATCAACAAATATAGATTAGGGTCATCCACTGAACCACCAGAAAACTGGTTCTGTTGTACAGCGGACAACAGAGAAAGTTTGAGTTTGAAGTTATTAGCCTCAATGGAAGGAGCAAAAATGTTGTTATGTGGTTATTCTTGGGAAGGAATAGCATATGACTTGAGCGGACGTGGCTGATCATCCATGTTTGGTTCTTCAACTGGTTCAACACAAACAAAATATTGAGGAAGGAATTGATTGGTACGAGGTACTCGTACTAGGCGTCTTCTAATAATAGAGCGCTCAGGTTCGGGAATTGGTAGCACTAAGTCTTTCGCCTTGAGAGCGAGTACTTGGCATACAATTGGGAATGGTGCCTTAGTCTCTACATCGTAACTAAAGGAGTTACATTATCGACTTGTTAGTCCTCGACAACAACACCAAAAACTTGATCGCAATTTTGTGTGTCTTAAAGAATTTAGACCGCAAGTATACAGTACTATCGCGTCTAGCTTTAAAGATTATCGAATCCTAAGGGACTAAATGTCGAACTATCTCTATCTTAGGTTACTACGTAAATCTAAGGCTAACAATGTAATTGATTTGGGGTTTTAGGGAACCTAAATGAATAAAGTCTAGTTTAGATTCAAGGGGAGATATCGATATGTAATGGCCGGGCTTCGGGGATTTAGCAACTCATTGACTCAACTCAGATTATTAAAATAGTCTTCAGTAGAAAATATTTGTTTGAAAATCCTATTCTCACACTCTCGTGTTTATCGATTCAGATCCTATAATCAAACCTAAGTGAGCGCTCTCGCTGTATCATTTAAAGTTTGGAAATAGTTTTTGAAAATAAATAAGATCTAATTAACTTAAAAGCGCTCTCGCTATATTTTAAGTTAATGCACAATTACTACTATTCAGTTATTATCTCAAACTCTCGTTTTTATTGATCCTAACTTCTATATATATTTTACTCTCGTAATAAAACAATTGATGTTTAAAACTAGTAATTGAAACCAGAAAAGCGTTCTTTTAAAAGGAATATATCAAATGGCGTTGTTGAATCCCATCGGCTATATGACCTTACATACCGATAAACTAATTTAGCATAACATGTTGTAAAATTTAATAATAGCGCAACAGAAATAAATAACGTCAAATGAATTAAACCCAAGCATATCAGACAATTTTTTTGCAATAATAAATTAAAATAATTAAATTAAACTTGAAAATAAAATTGCGGAATATTTGGCTAAGAATCAGGTGTCTCCCACAGGTCGGTGAGATCTACCTTTATTGCTCCGAATAGTAAAAGCGAGAAAGAATATAAAAGCACAATTCTAACGTTAGGTTATAATTAGCAAAAGTACGCAGCAATCACCGATGTGGAAATTGCTACGAGAAAATAGAAGCAGAAACTAAATAAATAAACTAAACCGGAATCGGTAAATAAAACTCAAAGAAATAATCACTGAAAAATTTGGCAGAGTAACGGTAAAGTGAAAAGAGAAAAGAAGCCGTATGAAAAGTGAAGTATGTTGTACCCCAAAATTTACCCTCTTCATTTTGAAGTTTTTTTGGATTATAATTGCGTTATCATAAAAAGTCATGCATATACATGCATAGCATTCATCATGTGGTTACCTGGTTCAAGGTATTCCGAATTGTGGAAGAAACTGTGCATTTCGGCTATCTCAGATCTTTTCGAGACCAAAATCGATATTTTTCGGTTCGTATGGCTATTGCAATATTTTCTGGTCAGAAAGATATTTTGGTTTGGTTCCATGAGCATTGGGATCATATCAATATATTCTCCAGTTTATCTGTTCAGATTGAAGGCCGTTTCGTCAAGAAAAATAATTAATTTGCTTATTTCTCAATAAAGTGAATTTTGGGTTTTTAGTGCGTTTCAGGTGCTCCAGATAGCATAACTCTCAGCTCGTCGAGTATTTTCTGATGATTTTTGACAGGAAAGTCCCTTTCACTATTACTTACAACTTTCATTCACGAGTCGGACGCAAGTTATGTGAATAAGGTCCCCAAAGAAATTGATTTCTCAAGTGGATTAAACTGAATTTTAGTGTTGTACCGTGCGCTCAGTGCACTAAAACCTTCATAATTCATAGATGGAAAACCAAAACTGAGTAAGGCCGGTGTCTAAAATTCTGTACCGAAATCCTCTCCGACTTTCATTTGCAACTCCAAAACAAATTCCTCACCATTTAAGAGCAGTGTTTTATTCTTCGGAGTTGTTTTCGAGCTGAACCAGACAATTTTCATCTGATATGCGAAGTTCGAAAAATCATATATCGCTCGATTTTTTTCGAAATGAGGTGGTACTAGTGTCAAAAATTCACAAATTTCATTGGCTTCATTTGTCTCAGATAAACCCAAGTTCAAATTTTGATCAGAAGCCCCTCATTCGAGGCAATTTCTCCGAAGAGCGCAAGTAAAATTCTGCATGTGTCAGACGCCTGAAAATTGTGCCGAAACTTCAAAAATCCGTAACTTCTGGACCATTCACCCGATCGAGTCGAAATTTTAACTCCCTCAAGCAAAATCACGTTCCAGACATTTTTAGTTTACATTCCGACTTCAAAATTCTGCACGGATTTGACTGTTTTGGACTAATTACGAAAATTATTCGGATAATCGCGATTTGTGCTTAATTGTGGATCCAAGGCCCTCTAAGGCCCAAACTTCCACACTATAAATAAATTTTTTCCTTCACAATTTAGGGACCCACAATCATTTGCAAAATTTCACTACAAGCACACTCTTCAATTCTCTCTCAACTTTGAAGAATTAAATCAAGATTTTCTTCAAGTTTTCCCAAGCATATTCAACAACATTTAAGGTGTTGAAGTGAAGAATTTTCTGCTCTTCTCCTCTCAAACTCGCGCCTCTCTCTCTATTGTCTCCCCTCTTTTTTTCTTCAACTCGACATCGCCGATCTCTTCTCCTTGTTCTCCTCTTCGTTTCGACGATAATTTTGGCTTTTCAAAGTTTCCAAAAAGTAAAAAAAAACATCCTGCTTCGGGGAACCCGGTTACCCAGTTTTGGGAACCCGGTGCCTATATAGCATACTTTGATTCTGCCTTCGAGCAAAGCTGTGGAACCCGGATCCCACTTATTGGAAATCCGGTTCCCGCTGTTCAAATTTCAAAAATTCTTATTTTTACTATGCTTTCTCCTATGTTTTCTTCTAGCTTTCTTCTACTACTTCTTGCATCAATCTTCCTTACTATTTATCATTTATTGCATTATGTCTAGATGTGGTATAGGTTGATCATCTCATTGCTTACATATTGACACATGTTCATGCATTTCATCCATAAAAATGCATTATCATGCATATTTTTGCATTCATTTCAATTATAACTCTTTTTTATATTTTGCATTTCAGTTGCATATTCATAAAGTAGAATTGTATGCTTCGTGTATGGATTTAATATCCAATTCCTTCTTATTCCAAAATGCAAAACAAATGAGAATTAGAAATTAAATCGACACATGATTTTTACTTCCCATAAGCATTTTATACATTTTTTTTCATCGGAACCCATTTTTCCTCAAAGGCCCGTGGTAACGATAGTTGTTCTAAACTTTTTGGCACGTTTTAAAACCATTGGTGATGGTTTCGGGATCAAATTTTGTGCACAATGAAACAACCGGCCGAAAAATCAAAGAAATATAGCTATATATACCGAAAGGGAAAGGTAAACATTGAGTAAACCTGAAACGGAGAAATCACGGTCTTGCGACGAAGAGATCGGGTAAGGAAGTCTTATATGAGGGAAGGATTAACACCACCGTAGTACTCTACGGTATCCGCTTTTACTTTCTATCTAATGGGTGTAAAGGTCTAACTATATCTGTATATTAGGTTTATGTATGCAAAAAAGAAATAAAGAATAAAGAAATAAATAAAAGAAAGAAAACACGGAGAAAAGAAGAAAATATTTGCAAAGCATGCTCGATCAAGCCCCGCGACAGGATGTCTACGTATTCTCTCGTGCAATGGTAAAGTCAGAGCGTCGTAGTTCGACTCACTTATTTTGGTTGGTTTGTGTTTTTTAATTTAGAAGACGAGACAACAAACAACGATGAAGAAACACCTCCACGATGACGAAATACAACAACAACAACGAACGAGACGATGAAACATCCTAAGACTAAGAAAATTGGTTTGTATCTTTTACTTTAGAAAAGTTTCAGATTATTAAGGTATTTTGATGCACTTGACAAAACAAGGTTTTAATTTTAAGGATGCAAAAAGGATAAAGGTAAAATATTTAGGGGAAACTAACTTATTTCTAATCCTAATTATTATCATACAAAGTTGTTCCTAAGTTTATGAATATGAACAAGGGAAACTACCTATTTTCTACCTAATGTTGGCATGCATGAATACTTAGCCTAATGTCTAAAATCGATAACTAACCTTATCAAGCGATCCTAAGGGAAAGCTATAAAATCAATCATCTTGGTTAAAAAACCAAATGAGAAGAGGGTAAGAAGCAAACAAAATGCTTTGGAAAAAACATACAAATCAAGCACCAACAATGCAAAGAAAGTGAAGAAGAAGATGAAGTGGAAACAAGTGAATGAATAATCATACAAAGTTTCATGTGAAGTGAGTTCAGTAGACACATAATAAATATTCAAAGCTTATATAAACCATAAAAAATACCAAACATCACTATAAAGACATAAATGCAAAGTTAGTACACAAATTAGGCCAAAACTAGTCCTAAAAGCATACGGAAAGCAAATTGCGTAAGATTTTAAGCATAGATGAGATGAAGGAATAATTAGTAGTTAAAATGACATAAAATTCAGTAGATAACATGTTAAAATTTAATTTACATCATGCAAACAAAGCCACAAAAATTCATGAACAAAAATTCTACAAGAGTGCATAAACATGCAACAATCGTGTGTGGTGAAGTGAATACAAGCGTCTGACATACATAACATGCAAAGAGAGTGTAAAGATGAAGTGGTTAAATTAGAAATATCATATGAAATAATTCACAATCAATTCACAAATAAAATATCACAAAGATACACTTACAATACTAGTACAAAAACCAATAAACCTTGACCTAGAAAGCGTTTACAAATCAAAAGAGGCCAAGAAAAGGCATAGATGAAAGGAAATGAACCATGAAAGTTTAGGAGATATACAATACAGTATAAAATACATAAATACATCAATAAAAGCATACAAAAATTCATTATAAAGATTCACGAACAAATCACTTAAAGAGAACAAATTTAATCCATACAAGTGCGGACAAAGGTGTGTACATTTGTGTGCTTGAGCATTCTTGTGCTAAGTGTCATATAAGAGTGAGATAAGAAGAAAAATATAATGTGGCAAGATTCATGTTAAACACAAAAAAGTTACAAGAAACTCAAAAGAGCACATATACAACACTAGTACAAAAACTAGTAAAAAACCTTGACCTATAATGCATATAAAAGTCAAACAAAGCATGGTGGTGCATAGATGAAGAGAAGTGAGATTTTAGAAAATATCAAGACATGAAAGTCAGCGGTTAAAATTATAAGAACACATTAATATCATATACACAATCATCATGAATATTCACAAACAAACTTATCATAAGAAAGCATAAACATGTATCCCAAAAGTGTGTGATGAAGTATGTGCAAAAGTGTATGCATGTGTGTGCTGAAGCATACTTGTGATAAATGTCACATAAGAGTGAAGTCAATGATGAACAAATAGATATGATATTCATACAAAGCACAATGGCAATTATCATGCATTAATAACACAAATAACACAAAAATATCAAAGGAAAAGGTCAATATTCAACCCTAAAGTTAACTTAAGCAAGCATGCAAGCCAATAAGTCAAATATGGTCAAGACACAAGGTGAGGAAGTGATGTAACACACAAGGTCAGTAGCTTAGGCAATATAAGCAAAGCATGTAAACAATATTCATTCAAAGCTCATACATAAAGTATTTAACAAGCTAGAGCAAAACTAGCACAAACAAACACAAACAAGCCTTTAAAGGCACAACAAAAACAAAACAAGCACCTATAAATAGAGGTTAAGGATAAATTATGTTAGAACACACAATTTCAGTGGCTTAATAGCTAAAAAAACCACAAACAAAATTATCTCAAGCAAAGAAGAAGGCTTGTACTCAAAGGCACACAAAAGTACGGTTTGAAAACACCAAAAACTTCTGCAATTTCAAAGCAAATGATAAAGATTAAACAAAATGGTCTTAATTAGATAATTAAGACATGTGTGACTTGTGCAATAAGTTAACTCAAGATGAGGTTCATGAGAAACAAATGGAGAAGACAAAACTTCAATACACAAAACAAGTCACCTAATTGATAGTCAACATCATGGAAGATGGAAAACACTTGTCTAAATCAATAATGGATGATATAAATCAAGTTTGAAAATAAGATTTGATACTTATAAGTCCTAGGGAAGTGGAATATCTCTACTATAAATAGCTATCATGAACTTGAAAATAACTTTAAACAATGTTATCAAATCAACAAGTTAAAGTATCATGACAACATATAAAAATATAGTCTCTCATGCATAAAAGCAAAGGTGATCATGGAAGATCTAAATTAGATTCCTCAAGTGTTATGTACTATAGACAAAACTAAGTAAACATTGAGTAACCATAAATATACATAGTATAAAAGCTCATGAGCAAAAATTCAAGAATTGGGTTAAAAAACTACAACAAAGGTGACCAATCTAGCTTCTCAAATAATACCAAAAATAGATGACAATGAAATGTCTCTATATGATTCAAGAAAAGCATAAGAAATAAGATAAAAGAGAGGCATGGAAACAAGATTCAAATATCAAAATAAGTGGACATGAAATTCCTCAAGCAATCTCACTTACAATTAGGTCAACACTAAAATATGTGACTCCTAACTTGTCACCATAATGGGTGGACAATGAAATGTCAACCAAGCATCATTGGAGCATGAGAAATAAAATGAAAGATAGGTGTGAAACAAGATTCAAATACAAAAAAAAAAATGGACATGAAAGCCCACAAGCAATCATACACATACAATTAGGTCAAAACTAAAAGATGTGACTCCTAACTTGTCACCATGAAGGGTGGAAAATGAAATGTAAAATAAGTATCATTGGAGTATTGTATGATAGCCATCTAATCACAAAGGATCAAAACCAAGATATGTCATATTTGAAAGAGCTTCACATGAGGTTTTCAAGGTGGTGCGCAAGAGCTACCTCTTAAACCTTGATCATGGGCATTCATCATATAAGGGGGACAATAGATGGGAAAATTGTAAGAACTTGAATGGTTCAATGATGAACTCAAGTCTACAAAATCAAATGAAGGTGAATAAAAAGAAGATCATATCCCTCATAGATTGCACAAGTGCATTCCTTATATTTATAATCTAAACAAAACATTGATGCATGCACAAAAAGGTAATTGGACAAAGAAATAGAGGCATAGGTTATAAAATTGAAATAAAAAATGTTACAAGCCCTTTAAGATGTCAACAAGTCAGCAAAAAAAGCTTGGAACAAAGATTAACACATCTCATGTTGAAAACAAAATCAAACAAGTTAGTATAACCTAGAGAGGTCACTAATTAGGAACCCTAATTTGACTTAAAGGGGAAAAATAACAAAACTAATCCTAAAAATTCAACAAAAAATATTTCTAAGACCCTAGGGTATCAATATTAACATATTCTAAACATAAATGGTCTCAAAAGTTAAAGGAAATTGGTCAAGCAATTGTAACTTATAACCTAAGCAACCAAAATTGACTAAATTTAAGTAAATAAAAAAAATAGAAAAATGACCTATAAAATCCAAATAAAATTATTTTAGAACACTTAAGACTTATAAAAGTCATAATCAATCAACTTGAATCCTTGAATGTTTGAAAAAAGTGTAAATAGAAATTCATCTTTCAAAACTAGTTGAGATAAAGCTCAAACTAGACAAGTTTTATAAAATATTTTGGAAAAAATAGAAATTCATTTGATAAATTCAAGAAAAATTGATTTTCATGAGCTCAGGACATTCAAGAATTCAAATCAAAATTTAAATGACATTTACAAGTTCCAAATGACCAACAATTAAATCAAAACTTGTGATCCAAGTAACAAGAACCATAAAAAGGTATAAATTACAAACAAAAATTTAAATCAACATAGGACTATAAGAACCGTAAATATTATTTTTATGGATTTTTTATACTCAAGGAAAATGGTGAAAATAATAAGAATGCAAAATATGAGATTCCAATTAAACGTTTAATGCAAAAAATTATTTAATCATTCAAAAAATGCAAAATTATGAAATAAAATTCAGAAATGCAATATGTATGAATAAAATGATTCAAAATATTTTTTATGCAATTTTTGTATGAAGGAAAATATTCTTAATGATAATTAAAATGCATAAAATGCAATATAATGTAGAAAATTATTTAACTATGAAAAATTATAAAATTGTGAAATAAAATCGGGATAAAAATATACCAATCAAATAGATTGAAATAATTTTTATGTAATTTGGAAATGGTTTTAACAGAAATTAATGAAAATATTACACATAAAAATCAATTAATTAAACTCTGAAGATCACATGGCAAAGAATAACAAGCAACTCATAGATTTCAACCATTTTTCAACCATTTTTCATGATTCAAAGCACAAAATGAAGATCACATGGCAAAGAATAACAAGCAACTCATAGATTTCAAAAAGATCAAACACACATCAAGAAATCAAGCCACGAAAATCTTGAAAATAATCCAAACACGAATTTTCAGAACTTCATATTACGCAAAATACTTCACAAACAAGCAAAGATATACATCAAACCTAATATTTGGCCAGCTATACCCACACATACATGCTTTATTTCAACTAAAATCAACTGAAAATGAAGATTCAAGTTCGAACACTTACCGCTTGAGTTGAGAAGTAAACTCAACCGGTGCCTCGGAACAATAAGAAAACCAACTCCTCTTGATCTCTGAACTTTAATGGTGAGGAATAAGAGAAGAAACAAGCTATGAAAATGAAGATTCGAAGAAAAAATTTCAAGTTGAGGAAAAACTCAAATATGGTTTTCAACAAGTAGAGGCGTCTAGGGTTTGTAACAATGAGATTGTGGGCTTATATAGAGTGATATGAATGAGGGCATAATGGTTTCAGTGGCTCAGAAATCCTTTAGAATATAATTTGCAAAAATCAGAAAAAATTGAGGTGTGCATGATGCTTGTGTTTTGCTTGCAATTTTCTTGAGTTTGTGTGCGTTTTGGACAACCAATGATGAGTGGAAAATGAGTGTATAAGGTGTGAATAATGAGATGGCCTCGTACTATAGGTATGTGCAAGGATTCAAAATTGTAAGTTTTTGCTATTTTTGGTAAAACAAGGAGAATGTGATGTATGTACTATCATGGGACATGTTGGACTTATTTTGGCAAGGAGAGAATGAATAAATCGTGCCAAACAAGTATCAAAACGACCTGTAATTAATCCATACAAGAAAATACAGTAAACTTGAAAAATTCCCACAACTCTCAAACTTTGAACTTGAGCCATTCAAAATTGGCTCGTGCATTTCTTGGCCTTTTTGAGCTATGGATAAAACTCTCAATGACCTTCAAAATGAGCTTTGAACCATGCAAAATGATGAAGTATTGAGTGAGATATCATCTTTCAAAGTTTAAGAAAAACAAGCCATAAAAGCATATGCATGGCACGCACATGAGTTTGCATGGTAACTAGGTCTTGGCTCAGTTTTCTCAAGACCATAACTTGCTCCATAGTTGGTCATTTGGAGTGATTCAAAGCTTGATTAAAATCTCTCCATGTCAACTTCAAAATGAACAAAGCACATTTTTGAAGTTTCTTTTGAATTGAAAGAAATAAACTCTCACTTCTTGCACTTTAATTGTTTGATGAAATGACACGCGCAAAATGACCTAGAAAAGGCAAGTTTACATGTTTTGTGCATGGAACTTCCAACTCAAATATCTCTCAAATGGTACATTTTTGAGAAATTTTATACATTGAAAAACTTGTAGATTTTTTCCCAAGCTTTCCAAAAATGTATGGGATGCACCCATTGGGTAAAAATTGAGAAAGTTATAACATGTCAAAGTTAACCCTAATTTATTTAATTCTCTTGATTCAATGGTGAATTTGATCATGAAATATGAAAAGAGGATATTTGAATTGATGGTTGACAAAAAGTCCACTTGGTCAACTCCTGACTTTGACTGATTTTGACCAAAATGACCATTTTCCCCCTTGTGATCGATTGACTTGCTTCCAATCGAAATTGAACCTCAATCTTTCAACCATGGATGCCCAACAATATATAGAAACACATGAAATCAAGTTTGAGTGAAAATTTGAAGAATTCCTGATTATATCCAAAACCCTAATTTTGCACCTTGTGTTAGGAGATGGTCAATCAAGCTTCAAAACCTCAAGTCTTTTGAATTTATTGAGTAATTCTTTGAACCATGATAACTCGAATGATAATAAGAATATGATACTTCAATATATTTACTTATCGAAACTTCAAACTTCACAATGAGCCAAAACCCTAATTTCATTAGATGAATGCCACAGATGAATTCCTTATCAAATCTTTGCAAAACTTCAACTCTTGAGAAATCAATGAGACAAATGAGATACCTTGAGCTATAATACACCATTTTGACTTGAAAGATACAAAGACATGAGAGCTTGAGACTCCTTGGAACAACATATTCACACAATCAACCTCCATAGCTTGTAGAGGACTTGAGAACCCAAAGAACTTTGATCCTATCATAATGTATGAATGCAATGCAATATGATGTTTATGATGAAACATAATCCTAAATCAAGAGGGTAACTTTTGGGGTGCAACACACAGCATGCCTAAAACACAGTGGCTGCCCCGTCACTTTAAGGTCTGAAAAATGTCACTTCCACTCGAAATTAATTAAAATCACTTACGTTTTTTAATCCGTTGACGCTTTTGTAAGCAACCATGCGATTCTTAATCGATTTTGAGAAGTTGACTTTTTCGCTCCAATTTCAGAAAACCGTTTTCCCACTCCGATTTTTGTGATTTTATTTCACTCCTCACATGCTTATACTAGATTATAATCATATTTGCAATCGGTTTTGCATTCAGTGTTTTATTTCTAGCACTTGCTTTGTTAATTCTGACACTTTATTTCATGTGCAAGGTATCTTGTCCTCTTTTGCAAGAGATTTAGATTTCTAGCATCCTTATTTTGCGTTTGAACATATACATGTACATTCTATTATCTGTTTTCTTGGATTTACACCTTCTTGCAAGTTATCCGATCTTGAATGCGTACGAACACGCATTCTAATGCTTGTATGCGTACGAACGCGCATACTATTTGCATATTGTTTGGATTGACACCTTATTGTAGGTTATCCGTTTGTTTGAATGCGTACGAATGCGTATTGCATCACTTGTGCACATACATGTACATTCTATTGTCTAGTTGTTTGGTTTTACTCCATTCTTGCAGGTGCTCTTGTTTGAATGCGTACGAATGCGCATTCCATCGCTTGTGCACATACGTGTACTATATATTGTCTGGTTATTGTAGGTTTCCTATTGTAGGATACTTTTATTGTAATGTGTACGAACGCGCATTCTAATTCTTGTTTGCGTACGAACGTGCATCCTATTGTCAGCTTGTTTGGTTTTACTCATTTCTTGCAGGAGGTTCTGATTCGAATGCGTACGAACACACATTCTAATCCTTGTTTACATACGAATGCACATCCAATTGTATGCTTGTTTGGTTTTACTCCTTTCTTGCAGATGCTTTTAATTTGAATTCATACGAATGCGCATTCCGATTTTTGGTTGCATACGAATGCGTATCCTATTGTTTGCTTATTTGGTTTTACTCCTCTCTTGTAGGTGTATGTGTATCAATTATGTACGAACGCATAATTTGATAATTGTTTGCGTATGAACACGCAATACTTTGTCTGCTTTATCTGGATCATTATCTTTTGCAAGTTTATTGTTTCGGATGCGTACGAACGTGCATTCTGTATATGCTTTGATGCCTCTGCACATTTTTCACCGGTTTACTCTTATTGCTTGGATGCAATACTTGAAGTTTTCCAGAGTATTTTATAGCTTGCAGTGCTCTACGGATTTATTATCCGTTTGGTATTTTCTACACCATTTTATTGCATTATTTTAAAGCTTTCTTAGATATCATGAGAAGTAGGGTTTTACATCTTTCTTCTGCCATGAGAAGTAGGAATATAGATGCATGATGGGGATTCTATAGTTGGAGCATGTTCCGGAACCCCTTTGGTTTATTTAAAGACCCGTTTAGGGCGATTCTGTGTGCTACTTGTGGTTGGCTTGTTTAAAATCCTCTTATGTGCATAGGGAGGTAATTGTCAGTAAGTGTTTACATTTGTGCTTGCATAGGTCATGAGTGGTTAGGCAACCCAGAGTGACACCACCAAGCAAAGTCCCGCTTTGATACTAATTGATATATATGATGATGATATGATGGGCACGCGGAAAGGGTCTGCAATCGACCCCGCACAGTTCTATTCCGTGTCAGCTCAGCACATGCGAATTGTGTTGCTTCCTTTATCGAGTCAATAATAATAAAAATGGAAAGAGTTCCTTATTCTGACTCTCCATGCTTTCTTGGGGTTTACATTTATTGCTGAACTCACATCATTTTCTCTTCACACTTGACAATTCATGTCATGCGGTGATACTATTCATGGGAATCAGAATGTGTTAGCTCATGGTTGCTTTTGGCCCTCGGCCCTCGGCTTGCTTTAAGATCTTTAGGATTGTCCCAAAATGTTTGAGAGGTTGGTAAGCGATGCGGAGAAATTTTTGTATAAAGATTTCCCCAAATTCACAAGACTGTCTACTGTATTAAATTTGTACAACTTAAAGGCGCGCAATGGATGGTCGGATAAAAGTTTCACAAAGTTATTAGCCCTTCTGAGAGATATGCTTCCTGAGGATAATACTTCCTAATCGAACCTATGAGGCCAAAAAATGTTGTGCTCTATTGGCATGAGCTATGATAAGATACATGCATGTCTAAATGATTGCATTTTGTTTCGAAACGAATATGCATCGTTGAATGAGTGCCCTAAGTGCGATTTATCTCGATATAAGAAAAAATTATCTCCAACGAAAGTCTTATGGTATTTTCCTATTATTACGAGATTTAGACGCGTTTCGTAGTAAAACCGATGCAAGACACTTGACTTGACATGTAGATGAAAGAATTATCGATGAAAAGTTTCGACATCCGGTAGATGCACCACAGTGGAAGAAAATGTGAGTATTCAGTTTGGAAAGCGTTTTGCACATAAAGTTTTCACTGGTGGGTGGAAGAAGAGGTCGATGTTTTTTAATTGTCATATTGGAAATCTTTGTACGTAAGACATTTTCTTGATGTTATGCATATTGAAAAAAATGTATTTGTAAGTGTTATTGGTATGTTACTCAATATAAAAGGAAAGTTTAAGGATGACCTTAAAACAAGGGAGGACATGGTAGAGATGAGAATAAGAACTGAATTAGGATCCGTGAAGAAAGAAAGATGAACATATCTACGACCTACTACTTATACTCTATCTAGAAAGGAGAAAAAATATTGTGTAAGTTTCTGAGTGAAGTTAAAGTTCCAGAAGGTTACTCTTCAGACATTAGAAGACTTGTGTCTATGAAAGACCTCAAGTTAAAGAGTTTAAAGACACATGATTGCCATGTCATAATGGAACATTTTCTACCAATATGTATACGTTCTATTTTTCCAGAAAAGTAAGAAGCGCTATAACTAAATTGTGTTTTTTCTTCAGGTCAATTTGTAGTAAGGTGATCGATCCTGAGATCTTACCAGTATTACAAAAAGAAATAGTTATTACTTTGTGTGACCTTGAAATGTATTTTCCTCCATCATTTTTTGACATTATGGTACATCTTGTTGTTCATCTTGTGAAAAAGACACAATTATGTGGACCAACTTATATGAGACGGATGTACCCTGCTGAACATTATATGAAAATATTAAAAGGGTACGTGAAAAACCGAAGTCGTCCAAAGGGTTGTATTGTTTAGCGATAAGTTTTTGAAGAAGCGGTTTTGTATTGAATTTTTGTCCAATGTGCAATCCATTGGACTCCCTAAATCTCATTTTTTTTCGAAAAAAAATAAGGTAAAAAATTAATTGGAAATGAAATTGTGACAATATCAAGGGATGAACGGGATCAGGTGCATTTGTATGTTCTGCACAATGACAATGAGGTTGAGTCGTTTGTTAAAATGCATAAGGCTATACTCCGAGGTGAGAATCATAATAGAAATGAAAATTGGATAGTATGAGAGCACAACCAAAGCTTTATAGAGTGGTTTAAGGATCATATATTCAAAGTTTCATTCAGATCCCACTTCAATATTAGACAGGTTGAGATGTTTGGCATATGGTCCAAGTTTGCTAGTGTTTTCTTATAGAGGATACGCAATTAATGGATACATATTTTATACCAAAGAACAAGATGATAAAAGTACTATGCAAAATAGTGGTGTCAAGGTGGTAGCTGAAGCAATGCACATTTCTAGTATGAAGGACTTAAACCCCAAATATGAAAATCTGTCATATTTTGGGGTTATCGATCACATTTGGGTGTTTGATTACGAGAAGTTTCAGATTCCTATATTTGGTTGCAAGTGGGTACATAATAGTGGCATACGAATGGATAAGTCAGGGTTTTTGCAAGTGGATCTTAATAGGGTGGGGTACAAAGTTTCTTTTGTATAGCACATCTTCATTTAGGAAGAAATTTCTAGAAAGCCTCCTTAGAGTTTTCCTATCTTTGTGCGATGCCCCGAGTGGGTACTCCTGAGTTTGAAGGAAGCATTTGATGTTGTGGAACCACGGTTTATCATCGAAGACTGCTTCAGTTGCAAACACATATACAGGTCTTTCAAGGCGTCTGATACGGATTTTAGGCATATCATTCCAATTGTTGACTTTGAACATGGAAGCTAAGGTAGCCAAGGCATCTGCCATTCGATTTTGATCTCGAGGGATATGATGTAGTTCCACTTTGTTGAAGAAAGTCAACAAACGTCTTGCATAATCTCTGTAGGGAATCAAACCAAGATGATGAGTTTCATACTTGTCTTTGATTTGATTGATCACAAGGGCTGGATCTCCATATATGTCAAGGATCTTGATCCTCAAGTCAATGGCTTCTTCGATACCCATGATACAAGCTTCATATTCTGCGATGTTGTTGGTGCAATCAAATAGCAATCTGGCAGAAAACGGGATATGAGAACCCTCGAGTGATGATGATCGCCCAATTCCATTACCAAAAGCGTTAATCGCTCCATCAAAATTAAGCCCCATCTAGATTACGGATCGGGACCTTCTTCGTAACGGTTCGTCACAATCTTTCATCTTTAAGTACATAACATCCTCGTCAGGGAAGTCAAACTTGAGAGATTGGTATTCGTTGATTGGTTGATAAGCCAAGTGATCGGCGAGAATGCTTCCTTTGACCGCTTTTTGAGCACGGTACTGGATGTCATATTCAGATAACAACATCTGCCATCGAGCAATTCTTCCTGTTAAGGCAGGCTTTTCAAAGACGTACTTGATTGGATCCATTTTGGAGATTAACCAAGTTGTGTGATTGATCATGTACTGGCGGAGACGTTTTGAAGCCCATACCAAAGCATAACATGTTTTCTCGAGCATGGAGTAACGAGTTTCACAGTCTGTGAACTTTTTACTCAGGTAGTAAATGGCATGCTCTTTCTTACCGGTTTCATCTTGCTGTCCAAGCACGCAGCCCATGGAATCTTCTAGCACGGTAAGGTACATGATTAATGGTCTTCCTTCGACTGGAGGAATCAGTATTGGCGGTTCGGCGGTATTCCTTGATCTTGTCAACGCTTTTGGCAATCTTTCCACACAACCTCTTGATTTTTGCGGAGAAGCTTGAATATTGGCCCACAAGTAGCAGTCATTTGAGAGATAAATCTGGACATGTAATTCAACCTTCCAAGAAATCCTCTTGTTTTTCTGTGTGTGGCGTAGGCATTTCTTGAATAGCCTTGACTTTGTCATGGTCAACTTCAATACCTCATTGACTGACGATGAAACCTAGGAGTTTTCCAGATCTTACCCCAAAGGTGCATTTGTTAGGATTCAGGCGAAGCTGAAATTTCCTTAGTCGCTGAAACAACTTCAAGAGATATTCTATATGTTCTGCTTCAGTGTCAGACTTCGCTATCATGTCGTCCACGTAGACTTCAATCTCTTTGTGCATCATGTCATGAAAGAGAGTAGTCATTGCACTTTGGTATGTTGCGCCTGCATTCTTTAATCTAAACGGCATTACTTTGTAGCAAAAGGTGCCCCATGGCGTGATGAAAGATGTCTTCTCCATGTCTTCGGAGCCATTCGATCCGATTGTAAAGAGAAACCGTCCATGAAGGAAAAGACATTGAACTTTGCGGTACTATCCACTAGCATGTCGATATGCGGTAGGAAATCATCTTTGGGCTTGCTTTGTTCAAGTCGATAGTCAACACACATTCGACCTTTCCGTCTTTCTTAGAGGCAGGAACTATGTTGGCTAGCCATTGAGGATATTCGAGGTGACGAGGAAACTGTCGTGCTTTTGAACTTCCTTTTGATTTTGTCGACCATTTGGGTGAACTCTTCTCGATCTTTATTTAACGGTGGACACTCCGGTCTTAATGGCAAGTGATGCTCCACGATCTTTGGTATCTAAACTGGCATGTCTTGGTAGGACCAAGCGAATACATCGACGTATTCTTTGAGAAGATCTATCGGTTTGCCCTTGGCGTTGTTGTCGAGTAGAGCTCGATGTTTACTTTTTGTCTTCCTCGAACCTAAGTTGATTGTTTCCAAAGGCTCTTTGTGGTGAATGATTCTTTCCTCATGCTTAGCAAGAAATCTCATCCGGATCTCTTCTTCAACTTCTTCCTCGGCGACTTCACTGGGGATTTCAAAGTTGGGAGAGAGCATAGAGTTATTGCGTTCAATGGATTTGTCCATCTGCTAATCTGCATATTTGATTTATGTTTGATTAATTAACTCTTCCTTTTTTATCATCATCATTTTTTTAGAAAAGTTAATGTAAAAGTGTATGCAGATTATTATTATATTTTTTTGATTTTTATTGTTTTTTATTTGGGTTTTTTAGGATTACCATTTTCAAAAAAGGGTAAAAAACGAAAAACAAAACCAAAATGTGGAATCAAAACAACGCTTTTATTTATGATTCACAATATGAACAGAGCCCTAAATACAAATTCATTTATCTTGGGCAAGACAAAGAGAAATTATTTAAAAGTTAAACCCTATAAAACATCTCTTCGCTTTGGGCGAGGCGAGAGTTCAAAACAAAAGCAAAATAAACTACTTAGAACTATGAACATTAGTCCGAACTTCAACAGGCTTCCAATAGTAGCGAACTCCTTGGATGTCAAGATACTCTGGTAGTTTTCCACTTGGCTCAGTTCTGGAATAGACTTTGGTCGTTGGTCGAACAGGCCTTGAAGACTCTGGATGTTTGACCTTGCCTTTTGTGCTGCTAAAGCGATCTTCTTCGGCTTGATTGATAGATCGAGGAGCATGGAACACAACATATGTACTTTCCATTGGCATTCGTGTTGAATTCTGGGGATGTTCTTTCCAATCTTCTGAGTGAAGAGACTCATTGTCTGCAACACTTTCCAATTCATTTCCAGAATCGTATCCCTGATCTTCAGTAATCACGTTGATGTAGTGATAGTTAAGATCTGTTTTAACAAACTCCACAGGTGCATTAAAGCAGAGATCTTTATTTGGAACCTCAATCTGATGATGAGATTGCGAAGATGTGTACAACTCTTCTGGTTGACTAGGATACTCAAAAGGATCATCCCATCCAGTTGGTTGGATGTCTTCAATCCTGATTTTTGAGCTTTCAGGTGCAGTGTATTTCACCATGTAGTCAAACTTTCCACTTGGTTCTCCCAAGGTATCCCAAACTTCAGAAGGGACAGGTGGATTTTCATTCTCATTCTTTTGTAAGGTCATGCCTTTAAATTGGTCAGTCGGAGGATAGAAGGGTGCATACGATTCTTCCTGAGACACATATTTAGAGCTGGTAAGATAAGTGCTCCACTCTTCAGATCCAGAGAGATCGTCTTCATCACCTTCATCGGTAAGAACGTTAACCTCTTGAAGAACAGGGTTTAAGAAACCCCCACTGTGGAATACTTCTCTGATTGGGCAAAGAGCTTCATCCCTTTGATTGTCTTTAGGAAATACTGGAGCAAATCTGAGCCCGGCCTTTGTCTCGTTGTTGACAGGTTTTATTACTTGTCCCCAACCTGCAGCATTACCATCTTTTACTATCTGCGCTGCTTCTTTGTAAGAGGAGATAGACGATCTGCTTTTGCTTGTAGATTCATCTTCTAACGAAAGTCCTTGGAACTGTGTCCCTTCAACGTCGTTGGCTGTGATGAAAGAAAAGCTGGATAAATGGCTTACTAGTAAAGCTTGTTCACCGATGATGGTTACTAGCTTCCCATTTCTGTGAATTTTAGCTTTTGATGGAGAGTGGATGTCACAGCTCCTGCTTCGTGGATCCATGGTCTTCCTAGCAAACAACTGTAAGCAGCTGGCACGTCCATGACCTGGAAGGTGATTTGGAATGTATGCGGACCAATCGTCATTGGAAGGTCGACTTCCCCAATAACAGATTTCCTTGACCCATCAAAGGCTCTTACCACTATATCGTTGAATTTCATCGGCGTTCCTTTGTAAGATAAACGAGCGAGAGTCGTTTTTGGCATTACATTCAAGGATGAACCGGTATCCACTAGCACGTTGGACAGAGAGTCTGATTGGAAACTCATCGAGATATGTAGAGCCAAATTGTGATCTTTCCCCTCCTCTGGGAGTTCTTCATCACTGAAGCTTAAATTGTTGCAAGTTGTTATGTTGCCTACAATTCCACCAAATTGATCTGTAGTCACGTCGTGATCTACGTAAGCTTGATCTAGCACTTTCATCAAAGCTTCTCGGTGGGCTTCGGAATTCAGAAGTAGAGACAGTATTGAAATTTTGGAAGGAGTCTGCATGAGCTGATCCACAACTCTGTACTCGCTTTTCTTGATTAGCTTTAGAATCTCATCGAAATCTGAGTTGATGTTGGTTCTATCAGACGGACCAACGTTTATGTTTGGATTACCAACGGGAATCCCCATGGGATTCTCGGGAGGTGTATTAACTGGATTTTTTCCAACAGCGGGAATAACGGGTTGCTTTGGTAGCAACAGAGTATGTACGCGTCCACTTCGCGTTACTCGTCCTATTTCAGTTATGTTAACATTAGTTGAAAGAGTTGGCATGGGTTTCTCCTTCCCATCTTCTATCATAGTCGCATTGTATTGATAGGGAATTGCTTTGTTAGAACTGTATGGAACAAGACCGGGTAGACAGATCACCAAAGGAGATTCTGGAACTTTTGAACCGTTATATTCAACTTCCACACACTTGGGTACGTTGAAACAGGGGATAATGACGTTTACTTCGGGAATTTCCGAGTTGATATCTGAGACTAAAAGCTCATGCGGAAAATTCCCTACCATATTCACGTCATAGTCGTTTCTGTTTCTGAAGATCTGAATATCACCAATGTCTATTAACCGTTGAATGTCTGCTCTTACGGTTGGACATCCTCGAAAATCCTTGAAGCAGATACGCAAGTATAGTCATGTTTAGTGAAAGCGCCATTGTCTTGTATCATCATGGACCAAGCTTTCTCTTATCATATTCACATATGTGACAAGATACCGATCTGTATTCCTTAGTATCAAATTCACAGTATGTCCACTATGATTGGGAAGTGGATTTGCTTGCACGTTTGGACTTGCATTCCTGAAGGAGAGAAGATTAGTCCTTACTAACCTTTGTACTTCAGCTTTTAGTGCTATGCAATGTTCAAGATCATGACCCGGTGCCCCTTGATGAAAAGGGCAAGATACATCTGCTTTGTACCACCATGGTAATTTGTCTGGTACCGGAGGTGGTAACCTTGTTTGCACAAGATTCCTTTCTATTAATGCAGGATATAGTTCTGTATACGTCATTGGAATTGGATCAAACTGCGAGACCGGGCGACGATTTTGATGAATTGCGAGCTGTTGTCGAGGTTGTTGAGTTTTTGGCGGAGCAATTCACTGAATTGTATTAACAATTGGCGCTAATAGCATTGTTGTTGTGACATTCTTCCTTGGTTTCCTCGGGATACCATTCCTATTTCATGTTCCTTTTCTTTGGAAACGGTTCCAACCCTCTTGGTTCCTTTGGAAGATCCACTCTTTGACTAGGCGTGTTTCCTTCTTCTTCGCATTCCATGCTTACCATCTCGGTGAAATCTCGGGAGCGCTGGCGATCATTCGCTCGTAGTAAAATGGGCCAAGTGTTTAAGAAAACCTTGGTTTTTCTCCTCTAACGGTGGGTTGACTTGGCAGCAATTTCCCTCCAACGTTGGGCTACTCTTTGAATGTCTCTTTTACGAGACATGGAGCGGAGTTGATCGATCGGAGCCATGTCCAAGTTGAATTTGTCTTGTTGGACAAAGGCTTCGCCTAGGTCATTGAATGTCGGATATTTGCACTATCTAGTCCCATGTACCACTTGACGGGCACGGTGATTTTGAAAATAGTGAATGAGCAATTGGTGATTGTCATTGTACGTAGAAATTTTCCTAGCGTACATTGTAAGATGACTCTGCGGGCAGGAATTTCCTTTATACTTTTTAAAGCCAGGGACTTTGAACTTAGCGGGTATCCTTACGCGAGGAACTAGGCATAGATCGTGGGCATTCTTCCCAAACAATTCCTTCCCACGAATTGTTTTAATCTCAAGCTGCATCTTATGGAATTGTTCTTGGAGATTCTCCATCTGGCCACGAGGATTCGTGTTATCGTCTGGGTTATGATAGACTTTCTTCGCGTAGTGTGAACTATGGTGCGAGTTGGTCAATGATCGGTTGAGAAACCGTCATAGTCACTTGCGGAAAGGTTACTCCATGCTGCGGAGTAAGCGTTGAGTTCTGTAAAGTACGAACCTCAAACGTGGTTGTTTATACCTGAGAAGTAGGTTGACGAAATCCGATGCCGAAATTGAAAGGCATTCCCCATGGATAACCTTCTGGCATACTGAAGAGTGGACTACTGGCTGCAACAGTTGAAACTGGAGTAGTAGTGTTCTCTGAAATTGCCGCTTGATTTTGACTGCTCAATTTTGCTTGCTGACTTTGCGTAGTTGTCAATGAACTTACCAAAGAAGTGAGTCTTTCCAGCTCTTCTTGAAGTGTTGTCAATGTGCTACGAAGCTCAACATTTTCTTGCTCAAAACCCTCCATTATTTTCCTTCTTTTTGAACGAGTATTGTATGTACGAGTTGGCTGTGGACGTGGTTGAGAAACTCTAAGACGCGACAGCTTGGCGATCTTTCCCTTTCTGGAAAAATTCTGAAAGATAAGACTCTAAACAATAAACTCGATATGCAAAGTAGGATGCATGATTATGAATGCAAAGAGAAAAGAATTTCCAAAGAATTTACGCTAAAAGAGAAATTCCTGGTAAATATTTGGATGGAAAACACTTATTTTATTAATTATTGGAAGAAGATTACAACAATTTTATTTGTTTTCGAGCATAGCTCTTACAATGATAAAATAAATGATAAAACTACAATCTAAACTAATTAATCGTCCTCGTCGGATGAAGATCCAAAGGCTTGATGTAGCTTCAACTTCAAGATTTCTTTCCCATAATGAGCTTTTAGTTCAGCTTTCTCGGCTTTTAGCTTGCTGATGACTTTCTTCCACTCGTCAGGAGCAGGATCGCTGGTTGTCATTTCCTCAAGCTTCCTTTTTCTTTCTTTGATGTATCTTTTGATAGCGTTATCTTTCTGACGAATCTTCTCATCTTTCTCCATGAGCCATTCATCTTGGAAGTAAAGCGTCTTTTCATGATCTTTGAGCTGCTTCTTAAGCTTATCATTTTCAAGGTCAGCCTTAAAGGATTTGTCTTCCAAATCCTCTTTCTCGAGCCTCATCTTGGCCAAAGCTTCTTGGTATTCTCCCATAGTCTCGACGGGAAAAATTGTTGATTTGGAAGCTGTTGAGAACATAGGTTCCTCATAAGCATAAGGCATTCGGAATTCCTTCGCTCTTTTCTTTACCCAAGAAGTGTAGATTTCCATGGCTACACAATTTCTTGCATTACCCTTTTCCTTCCTTCGGATGTGATGCCAAGCTCTGATCATTCTGGCTTTCAAACCTTGGGAATCTTCCCCTTCATGATAGAAGTAGCTCTCTACTGTGAAACCAAGAGGTTTACTAGAGTTTGCATACCCGAGTTGACGTCTTGCCAAGAATGGGTTGTAGTTGATTCCTCCTTTTGTACCGATGAGAGGTACGTTGGCAAATTCTCCACAACTTTCAATGATTTCCATCTCATTGCTTGCCAAGGTATACCAATGGATATCGTCGTTTGTAAGAGACATGAGTCTTCGAGACCAATGCCAATCGTCTTTGTTTTCGCGGAAGATATGAGATTTAGGAAAATGTGAGACAATCCATTTAAATAACAAAGGTACACAACACATAATAGTTCCATCTCCTTGACGATTCCTATGATGAATGGAGAAGTACGTGTCACCAAGCAAAGTGGGAACGGGATTTCCAATCAGAAAGATCCTTATGGCATTGATATCAACGAAACTTGGGACGTTGGGAAACAACACCAATCCATAGATGAGTAAAGCTAAAACAGCTTCAAAGGCTACCATACTACCGACTTCAGAGAATTTAAGAGCCTTCTCCATTAGGAACTTTGAAGTTAGTCCTAAGAGTTTTCCTTTGGTAGTTAGGTTTTGTCTATCTCGATTTCTTTAAGTGAGTCATTGTTGCAATGATGGTGGCTTAGGAATGGCTTCCAAACCATTGAAAGGCACTTTATCGTCTTGAGATACCTAGGATGTGTGCGTACTCTTCCAAAGTAGGCATCAATCGATAGTTAGGAAAGTGAAACAACGATAGTGGATCGAAAGCGAGCGAAAGTTTTGAGAAGTCCTTCATCAACGTTAGTGTTCGGACATTAAAAGAGTTCCATAACGTTTTACGAAATCGAGGGATCTTCTACCAAGGATGCTAACTCTTTTAACTTTCCTACATCGGAATCCTAAAGTATTTCTTGGTGAATCTTCCTCGGCGTCCATCACTCTATCCTAAAATATTTACAAAGAAAAATCTCTAAATTCTTTGGAAATGGGAAGAGAAATGAAGTTTTTGAATGAATGCATGAATGCTACAAACATGGTTAGTAGTTATACACACGGTCAAGCGTTCCAAGTCACGAGCATGAGGCCAACGATAAGAAACAAACGTGGGTAAGTTCTAAGGGCTTATTCATCTGTGAAACGGGTTCTACTGATAATACAGGTTCAACGCTTCTCTTTGAAATATTATCAAATTTGTTGAATACTCGAAGTCCAATAATATTTTTCAAGAAAAACTCGCCTGATCGTAGTCTCGCATGACAATTATTCTAAGCTTACACCTGAATAATTTATGCACTACATCCTAAATGGCCAGGATGGGTTATGTGTTCTACAGCCACTTAGCTTCGTAAGTTCTCTTGAAAGCAAAATGTCTTCGCAAATACTTGCTAAACACAAATACTCCTAAGACAACCTCCACTGAGAGAGGGATCTCAAATTAACTTAGTAAGTACTGAAACTTCCCACAAGTTAATAGGACTATACCCCCACCTAGATCTTAAAATGTTTCTTAAATCCGGGTTAGGATTTCTTTCCATCAGATGAAATCGTGAAACACACAATAAAGAAAAACAAACATATGCACATATGAAAGCTTAACCCCTTTTTTTTCTTTTTGAAAACAAAAAAAGCTTGGTGCTCTTGAGCAGAGTCACATTTTTTTGAAAATCAAAATTTAGCGTATTCCCCAGCAGAGTCGCCATTTTTTCTGTTCGCGTTAAAAAGTGACGCGCGAGGGAATCGAATATGAATTCAGATTCTCTGGCTCGAAACGATTTACTCTTTTGATTTGTTTATAAAGATGCCGCGAGCATCAAGCTTTATTATTTTCAACACAAGAAAAATGATTATGAAAAAGGGGAAAGCTGCAATACCCTCAATTGATATGATATGCATTACGACTAGCACAAACTAGACGTAACTCATTGGGGAGATTCCGGGCAAGGGGGTTTGTTATATAAAGGGAATAGATGGAGCACCCTAAATATATATAGTTATCTATAGCTTTATATATGAATATGTTTGATATGTTTGTGTGTTTTAAATTGCTATTTCTATGATTGGGAAAGTTTCTCCTTTGGATTTTAAGAAAGGTAGATTATGTGGGATCCTAGGTTTTGTTATTATTGTGCTCGCAAAGATCATTGGGATCTTCTGCATACATATCCCTTAATGGGAATCAGAGCATTTGTAGCTCGGATCTAAAGGGAGCTATGGTTTGTTTGGTTTGAGGGAGAAAGAAATTTTCTTGGCAAGGATGAGACCTTGTGCCTATGTATTCTCAAAGGGATGTTGAGAAAGTCAGAGCAATCGTAGTTCCCACTTATGCTAGTGGAAGCAAAGGAAGTTATTAAGAGACAGAGACAAATGTCATCTTAATGAAAAATGTATCTAATCTATTTCATCACATACATTTTGAAAAGTTGATTGATTAAATCTTTCATCGTAAGTTATAGGTGTTTTGCTTGAGTGTACAAGCGTTACCACTTACGAGTTTAAGAAAGATGTTTGAAAAATGATTGAATCCTTTAATTGTAAGCATTGGGTGTTTTGCTTGAGTGTACAAGTGTTACCACTTACGATTAAGAGATGTTTTTGTTTGAAAAGAGTTTGAAAAAGATTTGATTGTATGTGATGTGATAGATGAGATACTTCTTCCATAGAGATGATAAACGTCTAGATCTCTAGGAGAAATTGATTGGATTAGGGGGATGCTTTTAAGAAGCCCATGGGTCCTTGTATTGTAAGCCCAAGAGGAGGCATTCCGAGGGTCATCGAGGGTCCTTGTATGAAGCTCAAGAGGAAGCTATAGGGTATGGCTGGCTTTGGCTTTAAGAGTGGTTTCACCGGGAAACCATCCTCTTAGGATTTCAAGAGCGATTTCACCGGGAAATCATACTCTCAGGGTTCTATCCTAGCGCGGGTGATTCTTTGTATTGGAAGCCCAATAGGAGGCTGTTAAGAGATTTCCTGGTCTCTTTCTTGTTTGATGCCCAAGAGAAGGCTAAACTCAAAGAGGAGTTCTTTTGAACGAAGCCCAAGAGGAGGCTGACTCAGCGGGGGAGTGTTGTCTTATATGAAGCCTAAGCGGAGGCTAAACTCAGATGAATGAGTTTTCTTATATGAAGCCTAAGAGGAGGCTAACTCAGATGAATGAGTTATCTTGCACAAAGCCCAAGAGGAGGCTAACTCTGCGGGGAACTTAATTGTTAGACTAGTTGTTATGTTATAACTAAACAGTTATATAAACAAGTGTATGAAGTTTATTCACAGGAGTTTATGAAGGAAATATAAACAAGTGTGTAAAGTTTATTTACGGGAGTTTATGAAGGAAATATAAACAAGTGTGTAAAGTTTATTTACAAGTTTGGTTGTGTACAAGGGAGTGAATATGTACACGAATGAGTATTTATGTACAAGGAAATATATATGTACATAGGAGGGTTGGGACTTACACCGTAAGGGAGGCCCATTGGTTTAAAAGCAGTTTCACCGGGAATAATGCTCCTCTTAATACCAATGAAAATGGTGTGTAAACAAGCGAATAGACGAACGAAAGTTTGCTATACTTGAATATTTACGAAGGTATATGTATTATGTACAAGTAAAAATTGGTATGTACATAAAAGAATTGGATATGTACAAGGAAATATGTATGTACATAAAAATAATTGGGACTTACACCGTGAGGGAGGCCCATGATCGGTTAAGAAATTCGAGGAAAAAACGAGTTCGGTTTTATCTTCAAATCGGGTCGATCATGGAAAAAGAGTGTAAGTTTGTTGAAAAGTTTTGAAAAGATCTTGAAAGTGTTTTTGAAAGATGAAATATACTTACAAGAAGTTTGGAAAAGATTCGAGCTTCGAAAGTTTGAAAAAAACATCTTTGAAAAGTGCTTGAAACGTACTTAAAATATCTCGTTTTCGGCTCGATGAACATGTAATCAAAAGAGAACATTTTTGAATTTTTTTTACATCATCATAAAATAGACATGTTAAATGACAAGTGTGCAAAAAATCACCTCAAAATGAGGAGTTTTGATTGGGTTTTGAAAGTGTTAAAGTTTGAAAAAAAAAAGTGAAGAGAAAAGCAAAAATTTTGGCAAAGTGGTCCCAAGGGGACTCGAACCCGGGACCATTGGGCAAGGCAAGGCAAGTGTCTTAAAGGTGAGCTGGCAACCGCTGGGGCGGCAATACATCCGTTCATTTATTCTCTTCCATGTTATAATATTATAAACTGAATATTTGAATTTTAGAAAAATCAAAAACACGCTCGCAGTGTTCATCTTCTTCCTCAAATCTTCATTCAAACCTAAATCCTTCGTTTCTTGATGAAATCAAAAGATGTAAACATCAAACTTGTTCGAAATTTAACCAGGATCATGATGGTGGTGATTAATTCCATTTATTTTTAGTTAAACATGATTAATTTTCCCAGAAACACGAAGAACCCTAATTCCTAAAAATTAAGATAAAATCGTGTATGGCCATTGAATTGATCAATTGATTGAGGGTTAAGATTCAGTGAAGGTGCAGAAACAAAACGGCCAAGCCATTTTTGAACTGGAAGTTAGAAAATATGAAGTTCAAAGTTTGAGTTCTTACCTCTTGAAGCTGGACTTTGATTCTTCGAAGGAGTGTTTCCAGTTGATGTTTGAGGATTGCTGGAGCACCAGTGAACTTCAAGGAACGTGTGGAAGTGCTATGCTTGCTTTGAAACAACCTGGATCACTCTGACCAAGTCCAACTGCATATGCTTGGCATGAGTTTTGAATTCGAGCTTGAAGGTGTTACAGGTCAAGGAAGATGGTTTGTATCACTCATATGAAGTATGTGGATGATGTTCAAATGATAAAATCAACATTAGCTCGAGCCAATTATCAGTTTGAAAGTTAAGGCAGTTTTTTACAAGTTTGAAAGTTTGAAAAGAAATTCTGATTTCCAGTTGTTTTTAAGTTGATTTTAAGCTTCAAACAAGTTGTATTTGATGTTTAAGACATGTTAGACACCAAGTTTCTCATAGTGTTTCACAAGATTTGAAAAATGCAAGAATTCTCACTTTTGAACCATAAAGCTTGAAATTCAAGAAAGAAGAGAGAAAGCTTGATCTTGCATAGCTTTGGTGTGGTTTTATTTTGAAAACATGACCTCTATTTATAGGCCAAGAAAACTGAATGATTTGGCAAAAATCATTGAAGAAAACTTGCAACTTGGTTAAGAGGTCATAATGGAATCTTTTGCATTTAATGCAAAAGTTACTTTCTTTAACCATGGTTAAGTTTCCTTCTTTGATCCAATCCTATCTTCAATCATTCAAGCTGATATTTATCAGTTACTAGCTGCCTCTAAGTGATGACAAGGCATCTAGAAGGAGAAAATGCAAAAAATGACCTATAATTTTGAAGTATGAACTTGAAATCCATGGCTTTTGGAGCTTTATGTTTCAAAATCAAAGGTATAGCTAGACAAGATGGTTTTGCAAGTTCTTGGACATTTTGGAAAGCTTGTAACAAGGGCTACAACTTTCATGTTTTGAGTTTTTTCTAATTCCAAATGGAACTATGTGAAAAAATGCCATGAAAGTAGGAAAAAACATGAAATTTTTAACACTTAAAAATTTTCTAAGTGTTGAAAATTTTGACTTTTTGTTGACTTTTCCAAATTTCTTGATTTTTTATGATCATGATGGATCATTTGAAGTATTTTGATGATTGAAAAAGTTTTATCTTGAAAAAGTTGACCAAAAGTCATTGTTTGACTTTTCAGTGCAGATGAAATTTCATCAGATGATCCAGAAATTGACTGATGAAAAATGTGAACTTCTGTGATGTTTTGAATCAAAAAATTAGGTCAAGATGTTGCATTGAGGATATGAAGATCAATCTCCATGCAAAGAATTCATCAATTGATCAGAAAATCAGTGATTCCCTATCCTCGATAAAAACCCTAATTGGTCGATTCTTGATAGATCATGAGAAAAAGTTGGATATCTGAAGATTAAAGGTTGATGATTTGATTAAGATAGATAATTTTAGGTGAGTGGAAACTCAAACCCTAATTGATTATCTCTTGAACAGATGAAAAATTGATGAAACCCTGATTTGGACTTATAGAAGCCACACCCGATTTCTTCTGTTCTGAACTGTTAGTGATGCAGTGATGCAAATGTAAGGTGGTATATTAGGTCAAAAATTGGGGTATGACAGATACTAATGTTTTTATTTATTATAGGTTAGATGGATAGTAACGAGGATCACCCACACGATGATTCTATTAACGATGGAGACAATGGTGGAGGAAAATCCGATAAGGGAGTGGAAAGAGAAATTAAACGAGGAAAAACTATTGTCAAGAATATCGTTCTTGATAGAGATATAGGCATAAAATATGATGTGCATTGGAGTCCAAGTGACTAACTAATTGAGCCTAATGGTTTTAAATTGACAAGTTACATTGGTACAGTTGTAAGGAGAGAAATTCCAATTACTTGTAATAAGTGGAGAGATGATAAGTTGGATGACGCTAAAAACAAAATCTGGAGTGAGATACAGGTACTTTAAATTATGTCTTTAAATTACGATTATGTATTTATATTACTTATACTAACGCACTCTGTGTATGTTTGTTGTAGACGTATTTCAACATTGATGATAAAAGAAAAGATTATTGTCTTGGATTGGCCGGAAAAATACTAAGAGGGTTTAAAATATATTTAAATAGAAAATATCTTAAAGATGCCGATTTTTGTTGTTGTAAATGTAGAGCGTCCAACGGAATATGCAGATGTGATTTCACTTAAAGAATGGGAAGCTTTTAAAATCCAAATGAAAAAAACACCAAAATTTCAGAGTGTAAGTGACGTAAATCTCCAAAGAGCATCATCTCCCGCATATCCATACAAAAAAAGAGCATTTGGGATATGCACGCTTAGAACAAAAAATTGTAAGTATCTAGAAATTGTAATGATATACTTGTTTATCCAGAGTTATAACTGATCTTATTTTTTGTCTTAATGTGTAGTTAAAAGAGGAGAATAGTTCTGAAACGTCTCTTTCGGAACATGTTTTGTGGAAGGCTGCATGTGTGAGTAAGGATGGAGTTGTTAAAGAAGATGTACAACAAATTTTTGAAAAATGCGTAAGTATAACATTAATTCTTTAATTAAATCAAAATTTTATTAACATATAATATTTATGCTTTTTCGATATTCATATGAATTTCAAGAGATTCTGTCTTAGTCTATATCTCCACTAGATCGTTGCAGGAGCATACTTAGTCGAGCATTAGATGTTCGTGAGTATTCTGGTCGGGTGAGGGGTAAAGGACATGGGGTTACTCCAACATCTTTGAAAAAGAACAATCCAAAGACAAAATCTGCTAGCAATAAAGAACTGCATGCAAGGTTGGATGCATTAGAAGCTGTAATTCTTAAATTGAGGAATAAAGCAAGACATCAATCAGAAAGGGAAGCTTCGGGTGTCAAAGATACTAGTGACATAGCTAGTGTCAATTGTGCAGTTCAACCGAGTATTCCCGAGGTAATTATATATATTATTATGAAATTAAATTAGTGTAATTTATTTAACTGACATATATACACATTAACAATGTCATATTTATTATTGGTTTTTGGGCATTTCACCTTGTCAACTCTTTTTAGAGACACCGACTTATCGCATGGTTGGCAAGGGAAAAGTGCATAACACTCTGGGAGAAGTACTTCATCATAAACCGCTCCCCTTTTGGATATTTGAAAGTATCAATTGATATTTCTTTAGAGGAGGGTGCGTTGTTACCAATCCCAGGCGAAGTTTCAGATGCAACATTGGTGGGAGAGGCAATAAGAGCGTATGTTCCATGGCCTTCAAGACTCATTCGCGTAGATGATGAGGTATACTTAAAACCATTATTAACCTTTGGGTACTCAAATTTTTTACGTTTATTTTACTTACATTTTTTTTGCATGGTAATGTTAGACTCATACAAAACCCAAACCAAAAGATAAGGGGATTACGCTACCAACCGAGTCAGTGGCATCAAAAAAACAGGTACAACACAATTATATGATATTTATGCTTAGATAATGTTAATTCATCATCTTATACTTGACCAAACTAATTTTATGATATTTAGATTATTCCTGCTAAAGAGATTGAACAAGTCAGTAGGGGTAAGAAGCCGGTAATTAGCAACATTCCCACGGAAATAAAGAGTGTTACTAAGAAGACCACAGCTAGAAAGAAAACTACTTCATAGTGTAGGTCGTGCCTTCAAACATATGTAAGCTTCACAACTATTTCGCAAGGTGGTACTAGTATTATACCCATGGATGCAAACATTTATGTTTCTGAAGGCATGACATCAATTGGTAAGGAGGATTTGGAACAAGTGTTTGGACATTTTACAATAGTCGTCGCTGTTATCAATACATACATTAGGTATACTCCGATCAACTTTGTTTAATTAATTGCAGAATTTATTTACTCATTTCAATGAATAATTAATGTTAATGATGTTTTTATTTAAGGTTTCTGTATGACAAGTTGATTCGCTCACGTGGATTGGAATCCAAATTCACTTTCATAAATCCCAACTTTGTCCACGCAGGGTCAATCATCTCAAAACTAGATGAAGTAATAACATTTGTACTACATTTATTTGTGGCCAACAAAGATACATAAAAGTTTTTCTTTTTACCATATATTACTGGCAACAAGTAAGATTTTCATTCGAAATTTACTCTATTATATTTTTTTTTTTGACGTTGTGTAGAAAGTTTCTATCTAACCTTTGTTTAATATTACAGTGGACACTGGTTATTGGTTGCGATTAATCCTGTGAGAGAAATTGTATATTATCTGGATTCATTGGGCAATGATTGGACAACATACCTAGATATGAAGAAGACGATTGATACGTGTAGCGGCAAAAATTGCGAGTATAAGCCATTGAATTGACTTAACTAAAAAAAACAAAAGAGTCGGCATCACACTTTTATTTTATCCAAAGGACTAGGAAAAAGAGCGAATAAAATCCTAAAAAAAGATCATAGATCGGGGACCAGGGGTTAGTTATGCAAAGGGAATGTGTTAGGCACCAAAAGCATCTAGGGTACTCCGCATGAACCTTTTTAACAATTTGTATATTTGTGCTAAAAAAGATATGTACAAAAGTGTCTGGAAAGATGAGAAAAAAGTATTTTTTACAATTTTTGGTTTGATAGAAGTTCCAATGAGTTCTAGGCCTACATACCAACAATGTGCAATGTTGAAATCAAAACCAAGTAGTTTGGCTAAAAAAGACCAAAGTTGTGTGTTGGTTGATTTAAAAAAAAAACTAATTAAAAAAGCTAAAAAGAGCTCAAAAAGGTTTGAATGAGGTTAGGTGTTTTTTAGTCTTATGAAAAGAAAAGTCAAAGTATTATTACATGAATTGAAAGTTTATTAAGAAAACAATTTTGAAAATACATGGACCTAAGTCCAAGTTTTTTATGAAAGCGGTTCGAGTTTTGAAAACAAGAATCCTTTGAAAAAGAGGGAAGATTTTGAAAATTAAATAATGGGGAGGAGATGAAGAGGCTAACCTAAGTGCATAAAGTAAAAGTTAAGGGTAAATAAAGATCTAACCGTGTGAGAAGACTAGGACTTGCCATCAAGAGCCAATACCATATCTCATCCTTTGGATTACCACATAAACAACAAATAATCGGACAAGAAAAACCAAGCTTCGGATGAGTTAATGCTTTTAGGTGAACTCTTGTCTCTAAAAAACGGGCAGAGTAACGACTGTATTTTAAGGAAATCCACTCTTAATTGAGTATAATGGAATAACCTGCATACAAAGATAATAGCCAGACAAGACAAAATAACACCAAGGGCACAGAAAACTCCAAGTTGAGGTAGGGGTCCTAATCCTAAGTCCAAAGTCAAACTCCGAGCATAGGCATAGTAACCAAGTCCAATTAATTTTTTTTATGTTTAGGTTGAATTATTAAGTGTTTTGGAAAAGGAAAAATAAAGCTCAAGTGAGTAAATTCAAAATAACAAGAAAATAAAATGCTCAAGTGAGCAAAGGAAAAATGACATAGAAAATAAAATGCTCAAGTGAGCAAAGAAAAAATGGCATAAAAATAAATGCTTAAGTGAGCAAAGAAAAATAACATGAAATGTAAATACTAAAAATAGAGTGCATAAAAATAAAGAGCATAAAAATAAAAGCGGAAAGTAAAGAGCAGAAAATAAAAGCAATTAATAAAGGTTAGCAAGATGACCATCTTGAAACTTGTCAAGTATATCATCGAATTGTTAATTGTTAGTCGTCAGCAAGGTGACCATCTTGAAGCTTACGCATGAAGACTTGCCAGAAGCTGGATAGAATCAACGCGACCACACGACAAATTTCAATTGTTTTTTGTTAAATATATCACCAGTTTTTGGAATTATCATATCACTTGATCAAAGATGATTGAGAATTTCAAATGGACATAGTTAGTGGAAACTTGCAAGAAGTTTGATTAGAAATCAACACGACCACACGACAAGCGCCACAAGTGTTGAACCAAGATCAAAGCTCAAGTCATCTTTTGAGACTTATGTTAGAACATTGAAGTTCATGCCACCAAATGATCACTTTATGATTTGAGACAAAAGAAAAAAATAAGATGAAGAATAAGAAATGTAGCTCTATGTTAAGCAATTGTCAAGTGACTTATGTAGAAGCCACCCTACAACGAGGCCAATAAATGGTGATGTATGTGTTGAAAAAGCAAACGAGAAGAATGATATGTAGATCATCTTCTAATGTTTGTCAACACATGTAAAATAAAAAAGAATGATAGATCAACTTGGATTATCTTATCTAATTTCTTCCATCTTTAAGTTCAATCACTCATCTTGGTGGATTAAGGCACAAAATATATTGTTGACTCAAAGCACCAAGAATTAATTGTATAATTAATCCTTCGATAGATTTGAATCGCCAATACATTTCTCCAACCTCATCAACACCCAAAGTCCATTGAGATTAAAGAGGAATTAGGTGTACAAGACTATAATCCAAGGCAATCATCAAAAGAATGGAGTAGAAGAAGAGTAAAGATCCAAAACAAGTCAAAAAACAAGTGAAAATCACAATTTACACTATGTGCAATCGATTGCAGCCGGATGCAAATCGATTGCACACTGTTATTTTTTAAATTTTTTAAAAATGTGGCCCGTGCAAATCGATTACACATTATAAAAATCAGAAAAATCACATTTCTAAAGGCCAAATTCTTGCTCAAAATTTTCACAAACACCTCGTGTTCCTTGATTCAATTGAGCACGAAAATTCCACCAACTTTTTGAGACATTAACATCAATGGAACTAAAAACAAGTTTGCTCAATGAATCAAACAACAACAATTATCAAGAGATCACATAATCAAAGATGAAGATCAACACTCACCACTTGTAGATCTTGAGAGAAATTTGCAAGAGTAACACTTCAAATTGCTTCACTTCAACTTCAAAAAATCATAATCACAAGCCTAGATCTAAGGAATTGAAGAAGAAAAAGATAGTAGATGGAGGTTTAGCTCAAAGAATTATAGAATTCCAATGAAGAATTCACTAATATTTATGAAGAATAAAGAGCTTTGATTGAGTTGGGAGAATTGGGGAAAATGAGTGAATGAGGAGAAATTTTGACAAGGTGTATTTGGCTATCAAAATCTTGAGATTTGAGTGAGAGGAGGCCTCTATTTATAAGGTTTTGGTTTGGGAATGAGTGGTGGTTTGGAAATTAGAATTAGGCTTGGAAATTGATTTTGGAGCCAAATTTGAATCAATTAGTAATTAATTTTGAAATTAAAAGAAAATAAAAAAAGAAAATGGAGCCCAAGCCCATAAACTTGAAAATTGCCCAATTTTTCAAAATTCTGTGCAGTGCAATCGATTGCACTAAGTGTATTTTTGAAAATTTGTTGAAAATAGCCAGGGAGCAATCGATTGCTACAATGTGCAAATCGATTGCACCCTGTTTTTTTTTGAAAAAATGCTTTTAAATCAAGTTTGGGAAAAAAATATCGGAAAAACTTACATTCGCCTGATGTCTTGGATTGATACCTACAAAAATACAAATATACAAAGACAAAAACAAATAATGTTTTTTGTATTTTAATTAGAGGTTAGCAGATGAAATAAATGCAGAACAATCATGCATGCAGAACACAGTTAGGGTGCTTGGTGATTCCTTGAGAGCAAACTTAGGAATAGGACAACCATTAGAGCTCATCCTTGTTTGTGATCTTAATGCATTGTGATGATGAGATGATGAGGGATCTTAGGGGCAAAAATTAGGGTAAAACAGTACGTAAGTGAGATTGTTCTAAAATATTCCTGTGTATATTTAATTATTTATGTGAGATAGTTCTAAATATTCGTTATTATTTTATTATAGCATGCTACAAAGTTTTCGAGCACAAAGAGATATTCAAGTACCAAGGAGTATAGTCAAAAACATTTCGTGGATACAAGTGGAGGTATATTTTCATAATTTTGATTATATAGTGATGATACTTGATCAAACAAGTTAAGGTGTATATATTGATGTATATCCGTATTTTATTTCCATTTGTAGTGTCCTCGTCAGCGCAATGGTGTAGATTGCAGTTATTTAATGTTGAGGTTTATGAAAGAAACTCTTCTTTTGGACCGATTAGAGATTCAATCCACACTATGAATTTCTAACTTAGGAATTATTTTAATATTTCTCATAAAATGACTTAGTGTTTTAAGTAAATCATACTATGTTATATTATTATGTAATTCTTTGATGAATTCAAGTGTGTTTATTACTCAAGAGATCAACTGGATGAACTTATGGAGGATTGGTGTCAATTTGTTATGGAGTTGAGAATTTTATTATAAGGTATAACTTTGAGTTTTGAGAATATAATATATGTCATTATAGTTGTGTTGCAATATTGTTGTTGTTATTTGGTAACTTGTATGAATGTCAACTTTTTGATTTTGTTTAGGGTTATATAGGTGCAGGTCAATGTAGAAGATATAGCTATTTTGTAATTTATTGTTGATGTTGTTTCATTGTTGTATATATGAATGTTGTTATTGTTTCAAGTTTATGAAATATTGTGAAAATATGGATTGAAGATGTATATTGATGTTGTTGTTGTTTCAAATTTTATATTGAAGCTACAAATTTGATTCAAGTTTATGAAATTTTGGTGCAAATTATGATAAAAACCTGGTGCAAACATGGTGAAATTAAATATGGTGCATATATGCTAACTTTATAACAGGCAACATTTTTGTTTTAAATGAAAAAAAAAATTATATTAAAAAATTTCTTGGGGAAAGCGCTGCTAAAGGGGGGAATAGACAGCGCTTTTAATGAGAAGCGCTGTCTAAAGTGGATGAAAAAAGTGCTGCTATAGGGGGCAATAAAAAAGCGCTGCTATAGGGGCAATAAAAAAGCGGTTTATAAAGTAAAGGGTTGCTAAAGAAGGTATCTATAGCAGCACTTTTCAGGAAAAAGCGCTACCTAAAGGGTATCTATAGCAGCACTTTTCAGGAAAAAGCGCTACCTAAAGGGTATCTATAGCAGCGCTTTTACTAAGCGTTGTCCAAAGCTCCACCTAAAATTCTTTCAAAAGCACTGTCTAAAGTGAAAGCGCTGCTAAAGAGGGTATCTATAGCAGCGCTTTTTGTAACGCCCGAAATATTTAGTTATAATTATTTAATTAAATATTTTAAATAATTATGTTGGTTGTGTCGAGGAATAATACTGATAATCATATTATTATTATTAAGTTAGTGAAGTGGGCCTGAAGGGTGGCGTTGGTGATAGTGATGTTAGGGGTGTGGAATTAAGCCTAATTAGTAATTATAAGGATTATTATTATTTAAATTAATAATAATAAGAATTGGGACTTTTGTTGTCAGTGGAAGAAAACCTGAAATTGGGAACGGAAGAACAGAGCGAAGCGTAGAACTGAGAAAAGTTGGAACGATCAAGAATCCTCAGAGCAACTTCAGTCCAAGGTAAGGGTGGGGTTCTTGCTCTATAATTGGGGTCATGATGGGAAATAGATAGTTTGGGGTGTATGAATCACTAGGTTGTGTCAGTCAATGTGATTACCCGTAGAAAATCCCAAATTGAAATATATGATATTGTATTCTGTGTATATTATTGTTGTTGATTTTGCAATTCTGTTGTATATGTTGTGTTGTTGTTGATTGTATGAAAAGTATGCAAAAATTTTACTGCATATGTTGTACTGTGATTATTGGCGAAGAATTGAGTTGATTGGATTGCAAAACAGTGAAAAATCAGGTTTTTGGTGAAAAATACGCAGCATGAGTCGATACATAATGTTATGGATCGATACAAGCAACTACACATTTAAAAACCAGGGGCACGAAAAAGGCCTGTATCGATGCATAGAGCCTTGCATCCACTCATGTGGCGAGTTTGAAAGTCTTGTATCGACTCATACGTGGTATGTATCGATACAAGCCAGCTTTGCATCGATAAAAAAGAGACTTGTATCGACTCATACTGTATCAATTCAGAAAACAGAAAAATGCAGCACGTATGAGTCGACTCATACGTAACTCGTATCGATACAAGTTGTATATGTATCGATCCATAACCTTTTGCATCTATCCAAAGGTGGCAGCAAGTGAAAAATAACTTCTAAAAATTGTTTTGGTCGTATCTTCGCGACCGTAACTCCGTTTTTGATGTCGTTTGGATCGTTGGAAATCAAGGATCATGATTTAGCCTATAATAATGTTGTTAAACAATGTAAGTGAGAATTTGTTGTTGTACGTTGTCGTTGTTGAGGATTGATGGCCAACGTTGTTGGATTGCGTTGTTGGACTACGTTGTTGGATACATTGTCGTTGTTGTTGTTGTTGTTGTCATATGCTATTTTATTTTATTGCATACATACATTGCATCATATGTTGGCCTATGTTGGCAGAATACGTTGAGTGTTTGGGGGAAATGTTGTTATGTTGAAGGCTTACGCCTTGATGCCTCGGAATTACTGGCAGTTGTTTACGTTGGGAGTTTTACTCTGTTTGTACCACATGCATGTGCATTTGTCGAGTCAGATGTCATAATACTTTATGATAATGTTATTGTGATATTTGGATTACGTTGTTGTGAATGATTGCGAGATGTTGTGAATAGTTGCATGTTATGATGAATAGTTGTGCGTTACCGTTGATTACTCGTGTGATTACAAATGGTGATGTTATATGATTTCGAATTGTATATCGTTTATCATAACCTTAATTATATAGTTTGATATCTCACCCTTTGCTTGTTTTCTCCGTTATCTTTATATTGGTAACATGCAGGTGATCAGGAGGAGTAGTCTTTGCTGATGTGGTTTCAGTTTAGTGTCTTTTGCTCTGATACGTAGCACTCGGGGGAAAACGCGCGTTGTTTTTATTATTTCGTTGTTTTGTGATTAAACTTATATTGTTGAATAGCCTTGAGATGTTTTCTTTTACATTGTAGAACCATTTGAATTCCGCTGCATGTTTAATGAACTAATTACGTTGTTAACTGTTGAGTAGTGCTATGTATTTGTTGAAGAGATAATGATATGTTTACGTTGTGTTTATGTTGATTTGTGGCATTCCGATTATGTGGATATTTAATAAACAATGATTTTTGAAAACTTTGATATTTTATTAAATAAATATGTGGGGTAGAATCGAGGTGTTACAACAATGGTATCAGAGCAGGTCAGTCCGTCCGACCAAGTTGTTGAGTTTGTAACAATCAAGTATTGTTAAATTACTTCTGACTGTTGGTTATGTTGCAGTGTTAAGTTTAGATGTATGGAAGAAACGATGCTACCATTGTTGTTTCTTTGGAAGCAATGGCTAAGGCGATGGAGAATGAGCCGAATGTTAGCGGGGATGCTGGATCTCGAAGTTTGGCGACTTTCGAGAGGGAGAATCCACCGGTGTTCAAGGGTAAGCATGACCCTGATGGAGCGCTTGATTGGCTGAAAGAGATAGAGAGGATCTTTCGCATGACGGATTGCACCCAAGCGCAAAAGGTTCGTTATGGGACGCATATGTTAGCCAGTGAGGCTAACGACTGATGGCTGGAAATGTGTCAGAGATTGGAGGCTGCAGGTGAGGAAATCACTTGGGCTGTTTTCCGTAGAGAGTTTATGAGGAAGTATTATCCTGAAGATGTTCGGGGTAAGAAAGAAATCGAGTTCCTTGAGCTGAAGCAGGGAAACCAGACTGTAACCGAGTATGCTGCAAAGTTCGTAGAGCTGGCTAAGTTCTACCCACACTTTAATGGGGAAGGTGCTGAATTTTCCAAGTGCGCCAAGTTTGAGAACGGGTTGCGCTCGGATATTAAGAAAGCTGTTGGCTACCAGAAGATTCGTGACTTTTCTGATTTGGTTGATAGTTGCACGATCTATGAGGAGAATAGTAATGCTCATCATAAGATTCTGACTGATAAGAGAGGCAAGGGTCAACAGGACCGTGGCAAGCCTTATGATGCTGGTAGAGGAAAACAGAGAGCTGCTCAGGGCCAAAAGACTAGTAGGGGAGATGCTCCTGCTAAGATTTTTTGTTTCAAATGTGGGCAAGCTGCGCATATGAGTTTTTCTTGCACTGCTGATGTGAAAAGATGTTTCCGTTGCGGTAAGCTTGGGCATGCAATGTCTGACTGCAAACATAAAGAGATGGTATGTTTCAACTGTGGAGAAGAAGGCCACTTGAGTAGTCAATGTTCGAAACTGAAGAAGGGACAGACTAGCGGGAAGGCATTAATAGTGAGGACAGACTCATTAGGGGTACATGTTTCATTAATAGTACACCTTTAATTACTATTATTGAAACTGGTGCTACACATTGTTTTGTTGCTACTGATTGTGTTAAGAGGTTGGGTCTTGCATTGTCTTATATGAATGGAGAAATGGTCTTCGAAGTTCCGGCTAAGGGATCGGTGACTACTTCTCTTATATGTTTGAATTGTCCTTTGTCAATCTTCGTCAAAGACTTTGTTGTTGATTTGATTTGTTTGCCATTAAGCGGACTTGATGTTATCTTGGGTATGAAATGGTTAGAATATAACTATGTTCATATCAATTATTATAACAAGTCTTTGAGGTTCTCTTCTCCATTGGAGGAAGGAGCTGGTTTGTTGACCGGTAAATAGTTGAAGTGTTTGATGCAAGACGAAGCGCATATGTTCTCATTGATGGTGACGTTGTTGGTTGAGAGTCAAGTTAGATTGAATGAGTTGCAGGTGGTGCGAGAATTTCCTGAAGTGTTTCCTGATGAAATTCCTGAAGTACCTCTTGAAAGGGATGTTGAATTTGCGATTGATCTTGTACCTGGTACCATACCTGTTTCTATGGCACCGTACAAGATGTCTGCATATGAGTTGTCTGAACTGAAGAAGCAATTAGAAGAGTTGCTTGAGAAAAAGTTTGTGAGACCCAGTGTATCTCCGTCGGGAGCACCTATGCTGTTAGTGAAGAAGAAAGATGGGAGTATGAGGCTTTGTGTTGAATATCAGCAGTTGAATAAAGTGACGATTAAGAACAAGTATCCGCTTCTGAGGATTGATGATTTGATGGATCAACTGGTGGATGCTAGTGTGTTTTCTAAAATTGATTTGAGATATGGATATCACCAAATTAGAGTGAAAGAAGATGATATTCAGAAGACCGTGTTCAGGACTCGGTATGGACACTACGAGTATTCGGTGATGCCTTTCGGTGTTATTAACGCGGCGGGAGTATTTATGGAGTACATGAACCGTATTTTTCATACTTACTTGGATCGATTTGTGGTGGTGTTCATTGATGACATTCTGGTTTACTCTAAATCGAAAGAAGAACATGCAGAACACCTGAGATTCGTGTTACAAGTTTTGAAAGAGAAAGAGTTGTATGCGAAGTTGTCCAAGTGCAAATTTTGGTTGAAAGAGGTTAGTTTTCTTGGCCATGTCATTTCTGGTAGTGGCATTTTCGTGGATCCTTCTAAGGTTGACGCTGTGTTGCAATGGGAAACTCCGAAGTTGGTTACTGAGATTAGGAGCTTCTTGGGATTATTCGGTTACTATAGACGGTTTATCAAAGGGTTTTCGAAGTTAGAACTTCCATTGACTAAATTGACTTGCAAAGGGAAAGCCTTTGTGTGGGATGTTTGATGCGAATAGAGTTTTGTAACACCCCAATTCTATCCAACGGTTATTATAAAATCAGAGTGCGGAAATTTCAACAAATATGAGGCGTTACACTTATTCAACTTGAAAAACAACATTAACATAATTCACTTCTTGGCGGATACGTAACACATAAGAATAAGAACAATTTCTCCATAATTAAACTTAAACAATTCGACCTTAAAATAAATAACCGCAGCAGAAATCTTATCATAATTAATTCAAAACGACGTAGCATCTTTGAAACAACGGAAAATCATAAATACTATTCAAAACCAGAATTTTAATTCAACGGAAATAAATGCATAAGCATAAACAAGACAAGGCATTCGTTTCCCCCCGAGTGCTACGTATCAGAGTGACAACACCATAAGCTACTAAATGCTCCTACTCTTCATTACCTGCACGTTACAAATATAAAGGTAACGGCCAACAAAAGAAAAGGGTGAGATATCGAATAATATAAGCGAAAGTACGATAATTCATATGCTTAAGTAAAGGAACATACAATAATATCTACTGTAATCAACAACATACGACATTCCACAGAAAACAACATAAAATCAACAACAACTTAAAATGCGACTCAATGCGACTCGACAAATGCAAATGCATGTGGATCCATTGGAGCAAAACTCCCAACGTAAAATATGCCAGGTTATCGAGGCATTCAACAAGGCATAAGCCTTCAACTTACAATGTGGTGCCAATCCAGGCCAACTTGAAATGCACATGCTATGTATGATACAACGACCACAGCATCAACAACAACTTAAAACAACAACAATTTAATCATGCATTAACTGCATCAACTTAATCACCACGATCAACTTCGACTTCAACAACTATTAACAACGTCAACCACAATGCAACTTATAATTAACATAATTCAACTTCGACGACAATCAACAACTTCAACAACACTTAGCAATATCAACAATAATACAATTTATAATTTATCACAATCAAATTCAACTTCAACAACAATTAACAACTTATTTTCAGCTTTTATCACATAATCCTACGGTTCTTAGATCAACCAATTCATACATAAACAACACGTTCCGGCTGTATCGATAATCAAGCAACTAATGCGAAATTCAACAGAATGACACTATTTCAATTAACTACCCGTATACCCGAACTATCCCGTAAAGTTTCGTTCGATTCCGACAAACTATTTTCTCCGCTTAATTCGACCGACAATGTTATTTTCTGCCCTATTTTAATTTCCTGCAACATTGGTAATCAGTCCTAATTATTCTACTAGCTAATTATGACAGTTCCTTAATAATTCGGCATTATGGTTTATCAGCTCACTTATTTAATTTACACTGCCTGCTAATATTTTGCTTGCTGCTAGATGCTTCACTTCTGGTTTAATTACCTGTCACTGCTAAATTAATTCAGCTATCTATTACCTCACATTTTCCTTCTGCCATTTCTATTTTCATTAGGCAAATAATATTATTTTCATGAACACTATCCCTATACCACTCTCAGAGAAATCAAAGAAGAAACAGAAAACTGAACACGAAGTGGGATGCCCACCCCCACACTCTCGAGGCCCCCGCCTCCAAACTACTACCCCCTGAGTAGGATGGTCGCCTCCCATAGCTACGATGTCAACACAATTCGCACCAATTGCACAGAATAACAACGCATAACAGGGTAATATAATCGCTACCAATTTAACAGCAAACCACACATCACAGAATAATTTAACACAGAAATAATATAAATCATTCCAGCAACGAAATTTTACCGACGAAACAGAATTTAATAGTGTAATTAAACAGTCCTAAACCCCACATATGAACCATCCTACAATCGACTATAAAACCCGAATCCCACCCCTTACCTGTGGATTGACGGGAACTCGGAAAATTGATCGGAATAACGGAACTCTCGGACAACAACGATCCCTCCTAGTACCTTGTTTCCAACTTTTCTTCCTTTCCCTCTTGCTGGTTTCTCTCCACGGCTAAGGCTTTTGTTTGGCAAGCAACATTCACTCCTTATTTTACTAGGTTACTCAACTTATATAGTAGCTCCTAAAAATTGGTTTATTAAATAATACTCCCAAAAATACTAATTTTTTTCTCTTATAATTAATATACTACATTTAATTTATTAATTCCAAATAATATAATAAGTCTAATATTATTTTTATTCTAACTACTTTTATTCGATTAGTAATTTAACGATTCTACCGACGATTCGACTTAATTACTAAATTAATAGGAAAACACTTTATATTGCTTAATTAATTTATTTTAATTGATTACGGGTGTTACAAGTTTCAATAAGTTGAAGAAGAGGTTGACATCGGCTCCAATTTTGATTCTACCTAATCCATAAGAGTCTTTTGTTGTGTACTACGATGCGTGTCTGATGGGGTTAGGTGGTGTGCTTATGCAGGATGGCAAAGTGGTTGCTTATGGGTCTAGGCAATTGAGGACTCACGAAAAGAATTATCCTACGCTTGATCTTGAATTGGCTGCAATGGTATTTGTATTGAAAATTTGGAGGCATTATCTGTATGGTTCCAAATTTGAGGTGTTCAGTGATCATAAGAGTTTGAATTAACTTTTTGATCAGAAAGAGTTGAATATGAGGCAGCGAAGGTGGTTAGAGTTGTTGAAGGATTATGATTTCGGTTTGAGTTATCATCCTAGAAAAGCTAATGTTGTAGCCGATGCTTTGAGCCGGAAGACTTTACATATGTCGGCCATGATGGTTAAGGAGTTGGAGTTGATTGAGTAATTCTGAGATTAGAGTTTGGTTTGTGAAGTGTGTCATACCCCAAAATTTGCCCTCCTACTTCTCAAGACATTTCATACATCCATACTCAAGGATTCCACAAGGGGTTGACCAGGCAAACCCTCTCCTAAGTAATCAACCCAAACTAGGGTTTGGCAATTCTCAGATCAAGGTGGTTCCCAACATCTCCAATGGTCATAATGCCTCATCATATGCTTCAAAGAATCTCCATATCGAGTTTCAAGCCTTACAAGTCAGGTTTCCTCAGACAATTGCTCAGATGGTTGAAAATCAATTGTATTGGACAAAAAGTCAATTATGGTCAACATACAGTCAAACTTCATAATTTTTTGTCAACATCCATATTTTGAAGTAACATTCATCATTTGATCAAGGGTTGATCATGATTCATCAAGAAAACTCAAGAATTGATCAAAAGTCAAAGTTTCTAAATTGGGCATTCTTAGACAAAAGTCAACAGAACTTTGACCAGGCATAACTTTCTCATACTTTATCAGAAATTTTTCCGCCACCTCTCATTTTGAAGAGAATTCAATTCTCTACAACTTCATGTCTCACAAGCATGGTCAAAAAATGCTTCATTTTGAAGATATGGATCAAAACATTACAGGTCCTTTTCAAAGTCAACAAAAAGTCAACTTTTTGTAAAGAAGTGTTATTGAGCATGGAAACTCCAATTGAGATGAAACCAAAGAGGTTGTTTAGAGGATATCTAGAGCTTTCTAAAAAGTCCAATAACACCCAAAAATGTTAAAAATTGAGCAAGATACACCTTGCACAAGTTGAGCATTTTTGAAGAGGTGCACAAAGAGAAATACTTGTCAAAATCCAAAATTTTGCAAATGGGCCTAACTTTTCTTGGTTCAAACTTGTTCCTCAGCTAATTTGGAACCTCCAAGCCCAAGGCCACGAATTTTATCTTTTATTTTCTATTTATTTTGGATTTTAATCATTTAAAAGCCAATTAAATTAAAATAAAAGGTAGAAAATCAAAATTAAATGCAAATTGGATTTTTCTCTCATTCTTGAGGTCCAAGCAAACCTCCCAAGCTAGAAAATTCGAAATTGGCATTGATTGGCAAGAGAATTGATTGAAATTTGATCAAAAAGGCAATATTTGGTTTTATACCAAATCAAATATTTTCTCATTGATTGATACATTATTTCTTCATGATTCTTGACCTAAATTCATCTACTATATATACACAATGCATACACATGAACAAAGGACAAAAAATCTGCCACAAGAACCCTAAATTTTTTTCAAGAAAACTTGTGAAAAAAGCAATTTTGGATTCCCCTTTGCAGGCTAATTCAAGGAGTTTTGAGGATTGAACAAGCATCCTCAAGGTCCCAGGAAGCTATTCCAATCATCCCCACGCATTGAAACACCCAGAATCGACCCCTCCAAGTTACGGTTTGTGTCAACAAAACTTGAAATCGAATTCATACATACACTCATGTTTAATGTGTTTTGATTGCATATTTGTGTTTCTAATTCTGTATGATTTGATTTGAGTTTCAGTGCAGGAATTGCAGTTTGCCATGGCTAGGGTTTATAACTTTGATTTAGGGTTTTCTGTTTAAGATAAAATTGGACAAAACTAAGATCACCATCGTGTTTAGAACGATGTTTCCAATCGATCCATGTATCCATAACTAATTTATATTGTTTGTATGAGATTTTGGAATTTTGCAGGGACCTTAGTGTCGAACCAGACCGGCGCTATCTGTTTGAAAATTCAAACGAAGAAGATGAAGATCTTCGCGCGTGATTTGGGTTCCCAGGAATCAATTTCGTTTAAACGGTTTTTGTTTCATTATGCTAACACGATCTGCAGGATGGTCTAGTGGCAAGGACACGCGCGTGTGAAAGGAGGGTCAGGTGTTCGATGCCTGGCTTGACAATTCTTTTTTACAACTTTGCAAAACTAACATATTTTCTATTTTCTTTTCATATTTTTTCCTTTTAATTTGTTTTCTCTTTAAATAGTTTTCTCATGCATTTAAAAATCACCAAAAATATTTTCCTTTTGCATTTTAATCAGAATAATGTTTATTTAATTTTTGACATAAAAATTAATATTTTTGCATGCATATTCTAATTAATTGTTAATTAACCATTAAATTGACTTTTAATTGCTTTTTATTATCGAAAACGACCCAGAAAATTCCCAAAAAATTTCTATATCATCTAATCAACATTACTAACCTAAATTTTTTTTCCTCATTCAAAAATCCTAATTTTACTAACATTTTTTCTCTTATGCGAATCTCTTATATTCTCCGATTATTATGTATCTGCTTACAGGTTGTAATAATTAGGATTTACTTTCTCGCATTCTTTTTCAATATTATGTAACTGCTCATGGGATGTAATAGTTTAATTAGGACTTTTACTTTCCGCACTCCTATTATGTAACTGCCCCAAAGCCATGTAATAGCGTAGGATTTACCTTTCCGCACTTTACTTTCCGTAATTTACTTTCTGCACCCTATAAACTACTACTAATTAGGCGTGTATGGCAAGATAAAAATGAACGTAGATCACCTCTAATTCCAAGATAATATATCTGAATTTAACACACTCTTTTCACACATGCACCCCTTAGGGTAATTCTCTCTCGTTGCCTTTCGAGTAAATGGTCAAGTCCCTCGAACGTAGAGGTATCCTAGCACCGTTGCCTACAAATATATCATCATAGTCCCTTCGAATCAAAGATCATGAGTCCCTCGACGTGGCCTACGAAAACATGATCTCGTCCCTCGATTGTTGCCTACGAAAAGTGGTGATCGTCCCTTCGAATGTGCTAGGATACTCCTACAAGTTGCCTTCTATGACCATCCGATGTCCCTTCGAACGTCCCTTCTACATCCAACGAATAGGGTTACCTACCAACTAATGGTATGGATAACACTATTCTAAAGGAATGTAAAATAACACGAAAATGACCAATTCTGAGTAGGTAATAAGACTTTTAGTTGCTTGCTCAATCAAATACTTTTCACACCTCACACTTTTGTCAAAGTTCAAACTCTTTTCAGAAAATGAAACATTTTCGAACACTTTGTATACATTCCTACATGAATCACTACAAAGTCAAAGCGAAATGCCTTTTCAAAACTTTTTTTTTTGTCAAACACACAGAAAGCAATTTTAACATGAGCTAGAAGCAACTAAGAGCCCGTAGATAGCTATGAATGAAAAAGGGTGCTAATACCTTCCCTTTTCATAACCTTCTCCCTTACTCAGAATCTAACGAAGGTCTTTTCCTGTTCTTTTCACCTTCCCTTAATTGGATAAAAAGTCGGTGGCGACTCTTGCTATCCGCAACATTTGCGATAAAAAGCAAAACAAAATCTCAAAGTCAGTTCACCGTATTACAAAACTGGCGACTCTGCTGGGGAGACACCCTAAAGAGAGAATACCTTAGGGATTTTTAGATCATTTTTACTGCTTTCTGTTTGATTTGTATGCTTTATCTTAAGGGTTGCTTGGGTATTATACTTGTGAGGGATCCTACACCCGGATCCAGGTTTCCTTTGGTAAGTAGCAATAGATCGTCGCGACCGTTAGACATATATTGAAACGGTCAACATGATGGCTACGTTAGTGTGACACTTTGGATGTCCTGATGCTCCTCATTTCCAAGTTGAGGATAGTATTTGGCTTCTGCGTAGTGTCATCAGCACTAACTCAACTTTTAGAACCCTAATTGACCCATCTTGGCCATTAGAAGGTAGTGAGATGGCCGGCTTTGGTGTAGACCGGGGTTGGTTGATACTCGATGCTAAGCTCATTAAGATCAGACTTTTGGGATATTTTCGGTCGACCACTTGGTAGTCGTATTGGAATAAATGCCTACGAGAAAGATCAATGATATGAGATTCCTAGAACCCGATTACTATTATAGGACAGGATGAACCAACTCAAACATTTGGTAGGGTAGACACCTATACTTCATGCAAGCCTTAAACCTAGGGCTTTTGTGTGAATTGTTTGTGCTTGTTAAACATGACATCATGACATCATCGCATTGCATATCATTTCTAACTATTTCAAGGACCTAGGGATTTATCTTTGCTCTGTTTTGTAGGGATTATGGCTTTTAGAAAGACTATCCGAATCAACTTCATGGGTGTACCTTCTCAGCTCAAAGAGTTGTTTTCAGAAATTCCCGATCATGCTCAGTTCATCAAAAGACATGGTTATCTGCTTGATTTGGTTATCTTCGGTTTTGAAGAAGATATGATGCATTTCCTATTCCAGTTCTTTGATCCAAAACACCATTGTTTTACATTCCCAGATTATCAGTTGGTTCCTACCTTGGAAGAGTTCTCTAAGCTACTTGGGATACCCATTCTTGATCAAATGCCATTCACCGGTTTAGAAAAGGTTCCTAGGTACGAAGACATTGCATCAGCGCTACATCTAAAACGCTCAGACATTGAAGCTAATTGGGAAACAAGAAGCGGAGTTAAGGGTTTACTTGCTAAGTTTCTGATAAAGAAAGCCCGAGAATTCCTCAAAGCTATGAGTTTCCAAGCGGTTGAAGACATCTTGGCCTTGCTAATCTATGGTTTGGTTCTATTTCCTAACTCGGATCAGTTCATAGACGTGAACGCCATCAAGATATTTCTCACTCGCAATCCTGTGCCTACTTTACTTGGAGATATTTTGCATTCTCTCCACACTCGTACTATCAAAAGACAAGGAACTCTCATGTGTTGTATACCGTTACTCTCCAGGTGGTTTATTTCGCACCTTCCTCAATCAGTATTGAAGAACGAGCAAAGGTTGAAGTGGTCTCAAAGTGATTCTTGAAGAGAGTCATAGAAAGAAATTTGAGTATTTATCCAGGAGCTACTAAAATGTATCAGGATTTGAAAGGTTTATTTTGGTGGCTTGGCATGAAACGTGATGTAGCACAGGTTGTGTATGCTTGTTTGACTTTCCAGAAGTCAAAGATTGAGCATCAGAAGCCTGCAGGGTTGATGCAACCGATAGACGTTCCGGAATGGAAATGGGACAATATTTCAATGGAAGTTTTGACGAGTTTGCCTAATACCGTGAGAGGACATGTTTCAATATGGGTGATTGTTGATAGGCTTACAATGTCGGCACACTTTATACCTATTGACATTAATTACCCGATTACGAAGTTTGCTGAGATTTATGTCAGAGTGATTGTGAAGTTGCATGGTGTTCCGGTGAGTATTATGTCGGATAGAGATCCGAGGTTTACTTCTGATTTTTGGAAGAGTTTGCAGGAGGCGTTGGAGTCTAAGTTGAAGTTGAGTTCGGCATATCATCCACAGATGGATGGTCAGACCGAGAGAACTATTCAGTCATTAGAGGATTTGTTGAGAGCTTATGTTCTTGAGCAGAGAGGCTCATGGGATAATTATCTTCTGTTGATTGATTTCACTTACAATAACAACTACCATTCTAGTATTGGGATGACACCTTTTGAGGCATTGTATCGACGGAGATGCAGGACTCCGTTGTGTTGGCATGAATCTGGTGAAAGCGTGGTGGTTGGACTAGAAATTGTTCGAGAAACTACAGAGAAAGTGAAGTTTATTCAAGAGCAGATAAAGGCTTCCAAGATTAGGTAGAAAAGTTACCATGATAAGAGGAGAAAAGATTTAGAATTTCAGGCTGGTGAACATGTATTTCTGAGAGTCACGCTTGTGACTGGTTTTGGACGAGTTCTGAAGTCTAAGAAGCTCACTCCTTGTTTTATTGGTCCGTATCAGATATCAGAACGTGTTGGAAGAGTTGCTTACTATGTGTCATTACCGCCAAATCTTGCTAATTTGCACGATGTGTTTCATGTATCGCAACTCCGAAAGTATATTCCTGATCCGTCTCATGTGATTCAGATGGACGATGTGCAAGTGCGTGATAATCTCACAATGGAGACGATGCATGTGCGGATTATGGATCGTGAGATGAAGGTTCTTAGAGGTAAAGAGATTGCATTGGTGAAAGCATGACCTAGAAGCTGGGGAGCAAGATGCGAGACTCCTATCCCGAGCTGTTTGAAGCAGGTAAACATCTATTTTCGAGGACAAAAATGCACTAGTAGGGGAGAGTTGTAACGCCCGAAATATTTAGTTAGAATTATTTAATTAAATATTTTAAATAATTATTTTTGAATAATTATGTTGGTTGCGTCGAGGAATAATACTGATACTCATATTATTATTAAGTCAGTGAAGTGGACCTGAAGGGTGGCGTTGGTGATAGTGATGTTAGGGGTGTGGAATTAAGCCCAATTAGTAATTATAAGGATTGTTATTATTTAAATTAATCATAATAAGAATTGGGACTTTTGCTGTCAGTGGAAGCAAACATGAAATTGGGAACGGAAGAACAGAGCGAAGCGTAGAATTTAGAAAAGTTGGAACGATCAAGAATCCTCAGAGCAACCTTCAGTCCAAGGTAAGGGTGGGGTTCTTGCTCTATAATTAGGGTCATGATGGGCAATATATAGTTTGGGATGTATGAATCGCTAGGTTGTGTCAGTCGATGTGATTACCCGTAGAAAATCCCAAATTAGAATCTATGATCTTGTATTCTGTGTATATTATTGCTGTTGATTTTGCAATTCTGTTGTATATGTTGTGTTGTGGTTGATTGTATGAATATAATGCACAAATTTTATTGCATATGTTGTACTGTTATTTTTGGCGAGCAATTGAGTTGATTGGAATTGCAAAATAGTGAAAAAATCAAGTTTTTGGTGAAAAATACGCAGCATGAGTCGATACATAATGTTTTGGATCGATACAAGCAACTATGCATTTAAAAAATAGGGGCACGAAAAAGGCTTGTATTGATGCATAGATCCTTGCATCGACTCATGTGGCAAGTTTGAAAGTCTTGTATCGACTCATACGTGGTATGTATCGATACAAGCCAGTTTTGCATCGATACAAAAGAGACTTGTATCGACTCATACTGTATCAATTCAGAAAACAGAAAAATGCAACACGTATGAGTCAACTCATACGCAACTCGTATCGATACAAGCTGTATATGTATCGATACATAGCCTTTTGCATCGATCCAAAGGTGGCAGCAAGTGAAAAATAACTTCTGAAACGTGTTTTGGTCGTATCTTCGCGGCCGTAACTCCGACTTTGATGTCGTTTGGATCGTTGGAAATCTAGGATCATGATTTAGCCTATAATAATGTTGTTAAACACTGTAAGTGAGAATTTGGATAAGTTGAGGTAGTTTATGTATGTGATTTCGTTGTTGTTGTACGTTGTTGTTGTTGAGGCTTGATGGCCAACGTTGTTGGATTGCGTTGTTGGACTACGTTGTTGGATACGTTGTCGTTGTTGTTATTGTCGTATGCTATTTGATTTCATTGCATACAAACATTGCATCAAATGTTGGGATATGTTGGAAGAATACGTTGAGCCGTTGGGGGCAATGTTGTTACGTTGAAGGCTTACGCTTTGATGCCTTGAAATTACTGGCAGCTATTTACGTTGGGAGTTTTACTCCGTTGGTACCACATGCATGTCCATTAGTCGAGTCGCATGTCATAATACTTTATGATAATATTGTTGTGATATTTGGATTACGTTGTTGTGAATTATTGCGAGATGTTGTGAATAGTTGCATGTTGTGATGAATAGTTGTGTGTTACCGTTGATTACTCGTGTGATTACAAATGGTGATGTTATATGATTTTGAACTGTATATCGTTTATCATAACCTTAATTATATAGTTTGATATCTCACCCTTTGCTTGTTTTTTCCGTTACCTTTATATTGGTAATGTGCAGGTGATCAGGAGGAGTAGTCTTTGCTGATGTGGTTCCGGTTTAGTGTCGTTTGCTCTGATACATAGCACTCGGGGGAAAACGCGTGTTGTTTCTATTATGTCGTTGTTTTGTGATGAAACTGATATTGTTTAATAGCCATGTGATGATTTGTTTTACGTTGTAGAACCATTTGAATTCTGCTGCATGTTTAATGAATTGATTACGTTGTTAACCGTTGAGTAGTGATATGTATCTGTTGAAGAGATAATGATATGTTTACGTTGTGTTTATGTTGATTTGTGGCATTCCGATTATGTGGATTTTTAATAAATAATGATTTTTGAAAAATCAGATATTTTATTAAATAAATACGTGGGGTAGAATCAGGGTGTTGCACTTTTCAGGAAAAAATGCTGCCTATAGGGTATCTATAGCAGTGCTTTTACAGTAACCTAAGCGTTGTCTATACCTTTAGCAACGGTGGTTTTAGCAACGCTTTTAAGCACTGTTAAAGGCGTAAAAGCGTTGTCTATTCCCATGTTTGGCGTAGTGAACATAAAACGGAAAGGGAAATAACAGAAATTCAAAGATGACTTACTAGGAAATTAAAAACAAAGGTTTCCTCCCCTACACTTAAACTGCGCATTGTCCCCAATGCGATAATAAAAGTGAGAAAAGAAAACTAATAGGAAACTAAGAAAATAAAAATACAAGAAAACGAGAATACAAGAATCACTCCTCATTGTTGTCTCTGACGATTCTGTTGCTGAATGCTTCGCCTCGTATCCTTCTTCCACCGCGTGTCCTCAATGTTCTAAAAACATAAGTCAACCACCTCTAGAATTAAATTGTTGAAAAAGGTGGTCTCAATTTGCCATAACTAAATCCATGAAACCATAAAAATCTCTGTGGAGGGTAGTAATATAAGAACGAATAGCAGCAAGCTCCGTCGTCAGAGCAACGATGGCAACACCTCAATCAGTCTGAGGAACATGGAAAACGACGGAAACACGAGTTGTGGGTGAGTCCCAAGCTGGATGACAGTCAAGTAAAGGAGGTGTCACAGGACAAGCCTCAATCATCTCGATTATCTCTGGGTCAGACTCTTGCAATCCTACTGGAGGGTCATAATAATGGGGAGGTGTCAAAGGATCAGACTCTTCTTCTTCAATGTGATTCTCAGCTGCTCCTTCCAAGTCATAAATCCAATTCTTCCTGTCATGCACACTGGATTGCGCAATGTTAGGAAGCGTGAAGTGGTAGATCGGCTCCTGATGTATCAACAACTGAAACTGATTCGACTTTAAATATCTGATTATCCCAACATTAAAACAACGAGATAGGTCGAGCGGAGTAAAGTCACCTGAAGGGGTCAAATCAGATAATGACTCTCTCAAAAATAAGTCATTAGCGATCATGGTCACTAAGCCACCAACACAAATCGGGCCATGAGGAGCCTGGGCTATACTCAGGAGACGAGCTAGCATAAATGATACACCAACTACCGGTATGGATTGAAATACACAAAACATAATAAACAGCTCTTACTTTGACACTGAGGTATCATTTTGAGGTTTCCTAAATAGGGTAAACGCCTGAATCATGTGGAAATACCTAATGGCGGGGTAATAAATTCCTGATGAGTGTCTAGGAATAGAACTCTGCTGTCGCAGATCAGATATCACTCCCCAAAAATAGTCAAGTTGGATGTCCATAAACTGGTCATCTGGAATCTTAATGACAACATCATCACTAACAGGGAAATCCAATTTTTGGAAATCTTGAAACCATATTTTTTCTCTTCAAATCTTTGATGTCTCTGAAGTTGAGATGGCCTAGTCAATAGTGCCATATCATTCGTCTTTTCTAGCTACACTCAAAAGACATTGATGCTCCATCATATTAACTTTGATCTTGAAGGTTCTATCATGAGACATAAGATCCTTCGAGATTAATCTTCCATTTTCGTCGACGACTCTCATTATCTTGTCTTCGACCGTCTATTTGTAATTCTTTTAGACCCATTTTCATAGACTGAGCAAGTTTCTCTTCATGCATGGAATGTATAACACATTGGAAATTACTGACATTTTTCCATCTTTCATCATAATCATAACATCTCTAATACCTTCAGCTGTAAGAGTATTAACAATTACAAATTATACCATGTTTTTCATCGGTGGTTTTAGGTTAATAAACCAATACTTCCTTTTATACATGTGTGATGAGCATCTTGAACCCAACTACCATTTATCCTTGAATTTTTATTGATCTCTTGTTGTGACCACCATCAACATCTCTTCTTATTTATACTTTGCAAATTTTACATCACTTTCTTGATTCTTTCGCATCTCTGGATAATCACTATAATAGTGACCATACTTCTTACAATTATAAAATTGAATGTGACTCTTATCAGGTTTGTGACCACCACCTATTCCTATATTTGCAGTACCACCTCTTTGGTTTCCTTGGTAGGTATTCTATGATTCGACACATTTTATTCGTGCTGGTTTCCTCTACCAGTCGAATTGTTGTAGCCACTTCCATCTTTGTTGTCGAACCACTTTCTTTTGCCTGTCTTATCTTTTTCTGATTGAGCATGTAGAGCCACACCTCTCTTTAATTTGACTGCAGCTCTTTCATCCATTCTTTTTTCATGAGATTCAATCTTACCTTGAAGCTCCTCCTTTTACAAAGTTTACATGTCCTTAGACTCTTCTATGGCAACTAACACATGGTCAAACTTGGGTTCCAAATATATCAAAATCTTTGAAACAACAACTCTTATTATTAACGTCTCTCCACAAACCTTGACTTGGTCCACTAGTTTTGTAATCGTTGTGAAGAAATCAGATATGCTCTTGCTATCTTCCATATTATGCAATTCATACGTTCTTTTGTGAATTTGTAACCTCACCTCTTTCACCTTTGCAACACCTCCAAATGATTTCTTAAGAATTTCCCAAGCTTCTTTTGCAGATTCTATATCACTAACCTTTTCAAAATTGTTTAGGACAACACATTGGTGAATTATAAAGAGAGCTATATAATTCTACTTCTTCAATTTGTTGTATTTCGTCTCTTTTTTTCTAAAGCGTCTTCTTGAAGTGGTTCTAATCCATATTTCACAAGTTCCCAAAGACCTTGAAAAAAAATATATCCTTAATTTGTTTGCACAAATTTTCATAATTATCACCTTTAAGAATCGGGAGATTCGATGGAAAATTTCCATTCGCATAATTCATCGCCAGTGATATTCTTCTTCTTCCATTAATCGCTCAACCAGAGCTCTTGATACCAAAAGTTGAAAATCCACCAAATACTATGATGAATTTCTGTCAATCTTTATGAACAAGATTTTTATCACCACACAATGATAATAAAATATATGAAAGAAATAAAGAAAGAGAAGACAATGATTTTATGAAGAGTTTCTCTCTGCCCATAAACTGTGGAAAACTTTATTATTCACTTCCAACTACAAGTACTGTGAATGAATAAATTGATTACAAAAATATGGGTTACATCCTATAATTATAATTTTAGGTTAGCTAGATCCCTAACCCAAAACCTAAAACTATAAAAGCCAAAAATACCTATTTTGGAACTAAATTAAATCTATATATTTTAGACCTAAATTAAATCTATATGTTTTAGATCTAAATCAATGTGTGCAACAAACTGCTTCCACACTTCGACTCATTACACTTTCAACAAATTTTTCATATAGGTTATGTTAGACGACGAAGCGTATCTAGAGGGGGGTGAATAGAGGCTCAAAAATATTTCTAGACAAAAATCTAGAATTTGAAAGTTTTCAAAACATTTTTATATGCGGAAGAAAGTTTGGACCGGTCGTCTAAAAATTGCTATTTGGAAACTCGTATATGAAATTCAATGAGGTGTAATCAATAAGATGAGATACACAAATATAATAGACAAACACAAATCAATAGCCAACTTATTTATTGTTTGATCAATTGTAAAACTATATCCAAGGCTAAATAGTGAAAGAACTAGTTTAATTGTTTTATCAAACACTTTACGTGCAAGTAAATTTTTCAAAATTTTTCCTTGATTGGTGATAGTATACAAAACCACATATAATCACAATGATTATACGATATATCCACACCTATTTTAAAATCCAATTTGAGAGAAAACTTCTTACAATTCAACTATCAGCTCAATGCTATTTGAGAAACCGATTAATGGAACTAAAAGCGAGTAAATGCGGAAAAGTAAAAACACACAACAAATTTGTTTACGCAACTCCCCACGGTCATCCTCGTGTATGGTTACATCTTCCTCTAATTCCAATAGGAATTACAATAATTCTTAAATGCAATATTGTTTAATAGAAATAGAAGAGTTAGAACAGCAATATAAAATACTCTGATTTGGTGTTGTTGTTACTTCTTCCACCTATGATCTTAAGCAAGATCAAATAAACCGATAGTTGCAACATATTCGCCACTTAAGCTACTTCCTTAAAAGGATTTAAACACCTCAAGGTTCCTTGAGAGTATTTCAACCACCCAAGGGATCATCGATTCTATCACCCAATCCTTGCTACTTCCTTAAAAGATTTCAAACACTCTAAGGTTCCTTGAAAGGATTTCAACCACCCCTAGGGATTTTTCAAATGGATGAACCTTCGAACGATCTTGCACAAAAAACCCCTAATCAACCATGATCTTGAAGTACTAAACCGATGGTTTTTCCCAGTTGAAGACCCCTACAAATCTTAACCCAAAACAATTCGAAATCTTCAACTCTTCGTCTAGATGACACCCCTATGAAACACCATCACAATGTAATGTTGGTGTGTATGCAGAGACTGGAAGGTTGAAGAGGAAGAGGAAATGTAGGATAATTTTATGGTATCATCGAGGTTCAAATGATGCATGAATGAGTATTAATAGTTTTGGAATATTTAGGGAAAAATTAAAAATCAAAAAGAAATGAAATTTTGAGCAAGTAAGCTCGTATGTGTCAACCTGAAATTCGAGTGTGTCGACACATACACTAAAAATTGAATGCATGTGTCGACCTTAGAGACAAGATGGGTCGACCTACGAATTACAAACTCTTACAGGCTTTAAAAATGAGTTATTGGTGTCGACCTTTAACACGAATGTGTCGACACATAAAATAGGAATTTATTCATTTTTTAGAAACCTTTCAGTATGTGTCGCCCTATAAGGATACATGTGTCGACCTATGACTTACATAAGCTACATGATTTAAAAATAAGTTACATGTGTCGATCTGTAATTCTAATGTGTCGACACATGCAACTGAAAAACTTGCAGAAACTTAATTTTTAAGACTCGGGTCAATTTCAATATGCTTTTAATGATTCCTAAGACCTATAATATAGAGGAGATCCAAATAGCATATGGATACCATTTATTTCACAGTCTTGCCACCTTTTATCGTTCTTGATTATCGTGCAAAACATCTTGAAGTGAAGTTGGCGTAACATGATATAAATCACTACTAAGGTGACCTACACACACCATACTTATATCTTATTTCTAATATAAATATTTTCATAATAAATTGTGTTTATAAAAACTTTTTGAAATTCTAATATCACAAGTAGATGTAAAATATCCCCCTAATTGGTTATAGCTTAGGATTAATCGATTAGGCCTTATTAAGAATTCATATCCAACATTATCTAATCGATTAGGCTGAAGATCTAATCGTTGGTAAAAAAATTGAAATTTGGATATCACAATTCCCCATATTCTATTATGTTTGGAGTCTCTTATTTAACACATCTTTGGTTCCTTGTTTGTCTCATTTTCTTAGTGTGGTGTGATGGAAACCTCTGATGGTGATAATATTTGGGGGTTGTGTCATTGTTTTCTCTGGGTCTAAAACCATGAGAGGGAGATTTTTGAGCTCGAGGATGAAAGATTTTTGGTGATCTGGGAGACCTTGTTGTTGTGAGGTGATTTCATTGAGAATCACCTCAGTCATGGCTGCAAGATAATTATGTTGTTCTACCTCCCTCTATGTGTGACAATGAGATAAAGCTATATGCTGATTTTATTCAAATTATAGGAATCTTTCATCCAGGAGGTGTGCATTCTATTTTTGTACCAATTTGTAAATGTTAGTGATTAGTTCATTATATCCTTACATTCGTAGTTTGTTCTGAAGTTGTTGAAGGTTCTAGATCATTTATAGTCTTAGGAGCTTACACCTGCGGTTGAAGTTTCTTTGAAGTTTGGCCTGTAAGAAACTGCTGAAAAGGCTAGAAGGACAAGAAAATATGAAAAGTGTTTTGGTCAGTATGTAGAGGAGCATGAGTCTAAGGTGATGAGGTGGTTGGAGAAATGGCTAGGACAAAATTGATTTTCACGACAACATTGACATTACGATGTGCGACTATCTGAAATAACTTAGAGGCTACTATTATCGATGGAGTGAGATGATTGAAAATTAGATCAGTTGATAGATCAGTTATGATAGTGCAATAGGAAAGATTTGACGAATATTTGTAGTAGAAATTTATGAGAACTAAAAGAGAATTTCCACAAATGTGACACTATTCTAGTGCTTAACAGAAGATTAATGACCAGTAGATGCAAATCTCTTTCGATAAATCAGTGCATACCTCTGATGCGTAAGTTAGAGAGGTCACATAGGTGTAACTTTTCAAGTGTGAAAGAAAAGTACATTTTATGGCGCGCATGCGAGCTTATATATGATAGGTGGTTCAAATCGCTTTTGTTTTACCCAACACAAAATGCATCAGAATGTTTGATTAGAACTAATGAATGATGATGATCGAGTAGTCTCTATTTAGTGTGTGGTTCTATGGTCCTACGATTAAGGGTTACCCGTTCATCTCTTTCTTTAAAGGTTATTTTGTAACGGACATGCCTTGTTGGGTCGTTTGATCGTTCCGAAACATGTTTGGTTTTGTTTTGATTTTTAACTTTTTAAAACTTTTTTTATAAATAAAGTTTACGTAGTTTCTAAAAATAATAATAAATCATAAGTTATTTTGTAATTCAAATTTTAAAATCTATAGAGATAATAAAGTAATACATGTAATGTTGAAATTGATTTATAACATGGTTTGCAAACATTTAAAAACATAAGAATTTTTAAGCTCATAAAAAATTAAACATTTTATTATCTAAAATAAAATAATTCTAACTAAAGATCAAATTTATATACTCGTGATCAATAACTTACTTTTGAACTTAATCATAAGGTAAAAGTTTTATTTTTAATTTTTAATTTTAATTATTCCATGTTTAATTTAAGGAAATAGTGAAGCACAAATAGCATATATAATCAAGTTTATATTAGTTAAATTTTTAATATTATACGAATCATACACGTTTGAAATTTTTTTCATTTTCATGCATTAAATATGATTTTTCAAGTCACACATATCAATCACCAAAAACATGCTAACCACATACATAACACCGCCAACGCTTATTTTTTATAAGAATTCATTCTCTTTATATTAAATATTTGTTATGGAATTTAAAAAAATGATAATATTTGAATAAAATTTTGAAACACTCAATTCTTTTTGATAAAATATAAATTCTTGCAAATATCATGTTGAAATTTAATCAAAACATTATAAAAATAAATTATTTCGTTAATTTTTATTTCTCTTCATCTATTCTTTAGTATATCTTTTTGTTTTTGTTTTTTTTACAAGCATGTGTAAAAACAAAAGACATTTGTTTAAACTCACAAAAACTTTGCTAATATTAAAATAAAAATCATAAAATTTCCGATTATATATATATATATATATATATATATATATATATATATAATATATATATATATATATAATATTTATATTATCTACTTAAAAAGTTTTTAAGTAATTTCTCGCCTTGAGCGCGTGGGCTCTAATGAGTGAGTTGCAAACTTTAAATCCCATTCAAAAAACACTTTGTACCAAACTGAATACATTATAATATATAAAAGAAAAAGAACAATTTGTACCAAACTGAATACATTATAATATATAAAAGAAAAAGTTTGGATGTTTTTCAATTTCAAGTAATATTATTTTTAACATAATGCATATTAAAATTTATTGGAGTTATAAATCAACTTAAAATCTATTAGATCGTAAAACATATTTTAAAATCTCTGCAATGATTTAAAACAACAAAAATAACGTGAAAAAAATAGTATAGTGTAATTGTTGAGTCAATTAAAATGTTGATATTGAAAATGATCAACACTATAGATGATAAATCTAGATACACTTATAATTAAAAAAAAATTAATAATTAAGAAAAATAACAAACTTTATCACCTTTTCATTTGATGGGTAGATAAAATTTAATATTAAAAATATAAATAAAGGATTGACTAGGAACCCCGACCACCAGTTTCTGATTTAAATGTATTTAAATTATTTTAAAAAAATTGAAAGACGAGTATCGAAGTCAAGAGAATGTTTGTGTTGATAGTGGTTAGTATTTTTATCTGTTTAATGAATGACATGGGGTCGATATAAAATAACAACGTGATTTCAATGTAATATTTTTTTTAAAACTAAATAGTTAATTTTATTGTATTCATATCAATATGGTGTATATCTTAAATTGTTTATGCTTCTAAGTAAAACTTTTAACATGTTTTCATTTAATAACATAAATGCATTTTCCGGAAATAGATTTCGTTAGCTAATTTTTTTAAATGTAAACTTACCATTTATTATATACTAGTGTTTAGATCGCACGGGTAAAATCGTGCATAAGAATAATAAATTTATTAAAATTATTGATAAATTACAAAAATAATTTACGATAAAATAAAAATATATTTAAAGATATTTTTAATTGTTAATAATAAACCTATGAAGAAATATATTTGTACCTCTTAAAATTTAAGCAATCTATTTAAAATTAATATTTAAAATAATCATAAATTATATTGATTTAAATAATTTTATAATTTTCATAAATAATAAATTGTTAGTCATAAAATCAGTTACTTAAGGGATTACATAAAATTAGCTAAAAATTAATTACATAAGTGAATTATGTCAAAAATTATTAGTCATAAAAATATTAACTATTAATATTGACAGTAAGAATAAAAAACTATATGATAATAAAATTAATTACATTAAATGACATATAATAGTTAGCATAAAATAATAGAATCAAATTAGAAATATGAATAGAATTAGAAAGATTTGATGTCATCATCATATAGAAACTATTAAAAGGTAAAGTTAATTTTATAAGAATATAATATTATTTAGAGTTAAAAAAAAAATAAACGTGGAAGTTGTAGCATAAAATAAGCAATACGTGTAAGTTCCCGATGAAATAGATTTCGTACAACATGGTAGACTGAAAAAGGAAGTTTCTATAACTTTTATATTTCAATAAACCCTTCAGAAGTTGGGTCTCCTTCAAAAGCTCTTTCTTCAGAAGTTTCACCTTCAGAATCATGACCATCATTAGAGGTTGCACTACCTTTAGAAGCTCCTCCTTCAGAGGGTCCACCTTTAGAGTCATGATTACCACCAAAAGTTTTAACTTCTGGCTCTTCTTCAGAAGTTTCAATCACCAAAAACATGCTAACTACATACATAACACCGCCGACATGTATTTTTTTTATAAGAATTCATTCTCCATATATTAAATATTTGTCAAGGAATTTAAAAAATGATAATATTTGAATAAAATTTTGAAACACTCAATTCTTTTTGATAAAATATAAATTCTTGTAAATACCATGTTGAAATTTAATCAAAACATTATAAAAATAAATTATTTCGTTAATTTTTATTTCTCTTCATCTATTCTTTAGTATATCTTTCTGTTTTCGTTTTTTTACACACATGTGTAAAAACAAAAGACATTTGTTTCAAATAGTCACATTATCTGCTTAAAAAGTGATGTCTTCTGTAATTTCTGGCCTTGAGCGTGTGGGCTCTAATGAGTGAGTTGCAAACTTTAAATCCCATTCAAGAAACACTTTGTACCAAATTGAATACATTATAATAAATAAAAGAAAAAGTTTGCATGTTTTTCAATTTCAAGTAGTATTATTTTTAACATAATGTATATTAAAATTTATTGGAGTTATAAATCAACTTAAAATCTATTAGATCGTAAATATATTTTAAAATCTCTACAATGATTTAAAACAACAAAAATAACATGAAAAAATAGTAAGAGTGTAATTGTTGAGTCAATTAAAATGTTGATATTGAAAATGATCAACACTAAAGATGATAAATCTTGATACACCTATAAGAAAAAAAAATTAATAATTATGAAAAATAACAAACTTTATCACCTTTTCATTTGATGGGTAGATAAAATTTATTATTAAAAATATAAATAGAGGATTGACTAGGAACCTCAACCACCAGTTTCTGATTTAAATGTATTTAAATTTTTTTAAAAAAATTGAAAGACGAGTATCGAAGTCAAGAGAATGTTTGTGTTGATAGTGGTTAGTATTTTTGTCTGTATTTATGGAGTACATGAACCGTATATTTCATACTTACTTGGATCGATTTGTGGTGGTGTTCATTGATGACATTCTGATTTACTCTAAATCGGAAGAAGAACATGCAGAACACCTGAGATTCGTGTTGCAAGTTTTGAAAGAGAAAGAGTTGTATGCGAAGTTGTCCAAGTGCGAATTTTGGTTGAAAGAGGTTAGGTTTCTGGGCCATGTCATTTCTGATAGTGGCATTACCGTGGATCCTTCTAAGGTTGATGCTGTGTTGCAATGGGAAGCTCCGAAGTCGGTTACTGAGATTAGGAGCTTCTTGGGATTAGCCAGTTACTATAGACGGTTTGTCGAAGGGTTTTCGAAGTTGGAACTTCCATTGACTAAATTGACTTGCAAAGGGAAAGCCTTTGTGTGGGATGTTCGATGCGAAGAGAGTTTCAATAAGTTGAAGAAGAGGTTGACGTCGGCTCCAATTTTGATTCTACCTAATCCATAAGAGTCTTTTGTTGTGTACTGCGATGCGTGTCTGATGGGGTTAGGTGGTGTGCTTATGCAGGATGACAAAGTGGTTGCTTATGGGTCTAGGCAATTGAGGACTCACGAAAAGAATTATCCTACGCTTGTTCTTGAATTGGCTGCAGTGGTATTTGTATTGAAAATTTGGAGGCATTATCTATATGGTTTCAAATTTGAGGTGTTTAGTGATCATAAGAGTTTGAAGTACCTTTTTGATCAGAAAGAGTTGAATATGAGGCAGCGAAGGTGGTTAGAGTTGTTGAAGGATTATGATTTCGGTTTGAATTATCTTCCCGGAAAAGCTAATGTTGTAGCAGATGCTTTGAGCTGAAACACTTTACATATGTCGGACATGATGGTTAAGGAGTTGGAGTTGATTTAGCAATTCTAAGATTTGAGGTTGGTTTGTGAAGTGACACCACATAGTGTTATGTAGGGAATGTTAAAGATTAACAATGATTTTCTTGACGATATTAAAGAGGCTCAGAAGCGAGATGTGAAGTTGGTGGATTTGATGGTAGGAACTGATCAACACGAGAATGATGATTTCAAGTTGGATGCGCAAGGTGTGTTGAGATTCCAAAATCGTATTTGTATTCTTGATGATGAAGCGATTAAGAAAGTGATTCTTGAACAGATTCATAGAAGCAATTTGAGTATTCATCCTGGAGCTACTAAAATGTATCAGGATTTGAAAGGTTTATTTTGGTGGCCTAGCATGAAACGTGATGTAGCACAGTTTGTGTATGCTTGTTTGACTTTCCAAAAGTCAAAGATTGAGCATCAGAAGCCTGCAGGGTTGATGCAACCGTTAGACGTTCCAGAATGGAAATGGGATAACATTTCGATGGACTTTGTGACGAGTTTGCCTAATACCGTGAGAGAACATGATTCAATATGGGTGATTGTTGATAGGATTACAAAGTTGGCACACTTTATACCTATTAACATTACTTACCCGATTACGAAATTGGCTGAGATTTATGTTAGAGTGATTGTGAAGTTGCATGGTGTTCCAGTGAGTATTGTGTCGGGTAGAGATCCGAGGTTTACTTCTGATTTTTGGAAGAGTTTGCAGGAGGCGTTGGAGTCTAAGTTGAAGTTGAGTTCGGCGTATCTCCACAGACGGATGGTCAGACCGAGAGAACTATTCAGTCATTAGAGGATTTGTTGAGAGCTTGTGTTCTTGAGCAGAGAGGCTCATGGGATACTTATCTTCCGTTGATTGATTTCACTTACAATAAAAGCTACCATTCTAGTATTGGGATGGCACCTTTTGAGGCATTGTATGGACGGAGATGCAGGACTCCGTTGTGTTGGCATGAATCTGGTGAGAGTGTGGTGGTTGGACCAGAAATTGTTCGAGAAACTACAGAGAAAGTGAAGTTTATTCGGGATCTGATGAAGGCTTCCTAGAGTAGGCAGAAAAGTTACCATGATAAGAGGAGAAAAGATTTAGAATTTTAGGCTGGTGAACATGTATTTCTGAGAGTCACGCCTGTGATTGGTGTTGGACGAGCTCTGAAGTCTAAGAAGCTCACTCCTTGTTTTATTGGTCCGTATTAGATATCACAACGTGTTGGAAGAGTTGCTTACCGTGTGGCATTACCGCCAAAACTTGCTAATTTGCACGATGTGTTTCATGTATCGCAACTCTGAAAGTATATTCCCGATCTGTCTCATGTGATTCAGATGGACGATGTGCAAGTGCGTGATAATCTCACAATGGAGACGATGCCTATGCGGATTGTGGATCATGAGATGAAGGTTCTTAGAAGTAAAAAGATTGAATTGGTGAAAGTTGTTTGGTTAGGAGCTTCTTGTGAAAGCTTGACCTAGGAGCTGGAGAGCAAGATGCGAGACTCCTATCCCGAGCTGTTTGAAGCAAGTAAACTTCTATTTTCGAGGACGAAAATGCTCTAGTAGGGGAGAGTTATAACGCCCAAAATATTTAGTTAGAATTATTTAATTAAATATTTTAAATAATTATTTTTGAATAATTATGTTGGTTGCGTCGAGGAATAATACTGATAATCATATTATTATTATTATTAATAAGTCACTAAAGTGGGCCTGAAGGGTGGCGTTGGTGATAGTGATGTTGGGGGTGTGGAATTAAGCACAATTAGTAATTATAAGGATTATTATTATTTAAATTAATAATAATAAGAATTTTGACTTTTGTTGTCAGTGGAAGTAAACGTGAAATTGGGAACGGAAGAACAGAGCGAAGCGTAGAACTGAGAAAAGTTGGAACGACCAAGAATCCTCAGAGCAACCTTTAGTCCAAGGTAACGGTGGAGTTCTTGCTCTATAATTAGGGTCATGATGGGCAATAGATAGTTTGGGATGTATGAATCGCTAGGTTGTGTCAGTTGATGTGATTACCCGTAGAAAATCCCAAATTGGAATATATGATCTTGTATTCTGTGTATATTGTTGCTGTTGATTTTGCAATTCTGTTGTATATGTTGTGTTATTGTTGATTGTATGAAAAGAATGCACAATTTTTATTGCATATGTTGTACTGTGATTGTTGGCGAGGAATTGAGTTGATTGGAATTGCAAAATAGTGAAAAATCAAGTTTTTGGTGAAAAATACGCAGCATGAGTCGATACATAATGTTATGGATCGATACAAGCACCTATGCATTTAAAAAGCAGGGGCAGGAAAAAGGCTTGTATCGATGCATAGAGCCTTGCATCGACTCATGTGGAGAGTTTGAAAGTCTTGTATCGACTCATACGTGGTATGTGTCGATACAAGCCAGCTTTGCATCGATACAAAAGAGACTTGTATCGACTCATACTGTATCAATTCAGAAAACAAAAAAATGCAGCATGTATAAGTCGACTCATACGCAACTCGTATCGATACAAGCTGTATATGTATCGATCCATAGCCTTTTGCATCGATCCAAAGGTGGCAGCAAGTGAAAAATAACTTCTGAAACTTGTTTTGGTCGTATCTTCGCGACCGTAACTCCGATTTTGATGTCGTTTGGATCGTTGGAAAGATAGTGAAAAATACATTGTCGTTGTTGTTATTGTCGTATGCTGTTTGATTTCATTGCATACATACATTGCATCATATGTTGGGATATGTTGGCAGAATACGTTGAGCCGTTAGGGGCAATGTTGTTACGTTGAAGGCTTACGCCTTGATGCCTCGGAATTACTGGCAGCTGTTTACGTTGGGAGTTTTACTCTATTGGTACCACATGCATGTGCATTAGTCGAGTCGCATGTCATAATACTTTATGATAATTTTGTTGTGATATTTGGATTACGTTGTTGTGAATGATTGCGAGATGTTGTGAATAGTTGCATGTTGTGATGAATAGTTGTGCGTTACCGTTGATTACTCGTGTGATTACAAATGGTGATGTCATACTGTAACACGGTGGAAGAACTGACTTTGGATTGTTTTGCGTTTGATCGTAAATGTTGCGGATAGCAAGAGTCGCCACTGACTTTTCTTTTATCCAATTAAGGGAAGGTGAAAAGAACAGGAAAAGACCTTCGTTAGATTCTGAGTAAGGGAGGTGATTATGAAAAGGGAAGGTATTAGCACCCTTTCCATCCGTAGTTATCTACGGGCTCTTAATTGCTTTAGCTCACTTTAAAATTTGCTTTCTATGTGTGTGTGTGTTTGAAAATGTTTTTGAAAAGACATTTTGCTTTGACTTCGTAATGATTCAGGCTGGAATGTTTACGAAGTGTTCGGAAATGTTTCGTTTTGGAAAAGAACTTTGTAATGATTCACGCTGGAATGTATACAAAGTGTTCAAAAATGATTTTTAGAAAGTGTGAGGTGTAAAAAAGATGTTTTGATGGAGCAAGCAATTAAGAGTCTATTACCTACTCAGAACGGTCGTTTCCGTGTTATTTTACTTCCTTTAGAATAGCGCTATCCATACCATTAGTTGGTAGGTAACCCTATTCGTTGGATGTAAAGGGACGTTCGAAGGGACATCAAATGGTCATAGAAGGCAACTTGTAGGAGTATCCTAGCACATTCGTAGGGACGATCATCACTTTTCGTAGGCAACAATCGAGGGACTAGATCATATATTCATAGGCAACATCGAGGGACTATGATCTTTTAAGTCGAAGGGACTATGATGATATTTCGTAGGCAACCGTGCTAAGATACCCCCAAGTTCGAGGGACTTGACCATTTATTCGAAAGGCAACGAGAGAGAATACCCTAGGGGGTGCGTGTGTGAGGAAAGTGTATTAAATTTAGATATGTTATCTTGTGATTGGAGTTAGCTATGTTGATTTTATCTTGCCATACACGCCTAATTTACTAGCAATTTATAGGTGTGGAAAGTAAATTGCGGAAAGTAAAGTGCGGAAAGTAAATCCTACGCTATTACATGGCTTTGGGGCAGTTACATAATATAGGAGTGCAGAAAGTAAAACCTAATTAAAGCTATTACATCCCATGAGCAGTTACATAATATTGGAAAAAAGAATGCGAGAAAATAAATAACTGAATAGAAAACTAATCCTAATATTTTTTGGATTTTTTTGCAATTGTGGAGAATAATCCTAAGTCTAATTGATTTTAATTAATTTTAAAGAAAATATTAGTTAATTCTAACCCTAAATTAATTAATTAAAATGAGAGAAAAAATTAGTGGAAGTTGTCTAATTAATCCTAATTATTAGTTTTAATTAATTATGAAATAAGCAAAAATAATAAAATATGGAAAAATGAGGAAAAATGCTAGAACGCTTCTGGAAGAAGTCATCCCAGAAGATGGAGCTTCTTGGAAGCCTTTTGCTGGAGGCACCCAGAAGTAGGCACTTCTGGGGTTTCTACGCTGGAGGTGCCCAAAAGTAGGCACTTCTGGGGCTTTTCTGGCCTGGAGGTGCCCAGAAGTAGGCACTTCTGGGGCTTTCTGCTGGAAGTGGATCCAGAAGTAGGCACTTCTGGGCGTGGCGCATTGTGAGGGAATCTAGAAGCTAGAGCTTCTGGACGTGTTTCTGCCTCTGAGGGGTCCAGAAATAGGCACTTTTGGAGGCTGTGACTTATGGAACCTGAAACATAAAAAGAGTTAAGAATTCTGGGAAAAGGCAGGGTTCAAACCCGTGCCTTCTAGGATGAACGCACGTTGCTTCTGCCATCTAAGCCAACCTGTTTTGGTGTTAGACATATGAAATAGAATGAATACAAAGGAAACTGATTTCTGGGAACCAGTTAATCAGAAAACGCGTGCAGGCAGGGGTCTTCTTCCCCATTTGAATTTTTAAACCTATAGCCACGGTTTTTACCTACAGATTGCTTCTGTAGCTAAATATATGCAAATCAAAACTCAAGCAATATGCAATATAAATGAAATATAAAGCCATGAATCAACTGGAAATAAGATTCTAAACATGATGATGCCCTTGGTTCCTTCCAATTTGTCCTAAATAAGAAAACCCCAATCGGAGCTCTCAAACCCTAGCAATGGTGAAACGATATTCCTGGACTTAAAATTCAATTAAACTATGCAGAAAGCTTCGAAACTTCATCACAAACACAAAGACATGGTTAAATTCAATTGATTATGTACAAAAGTATGAAAACGATTTTGAGTTCAAAGTATGCAAACCGTGATCGTGCTCTTGTGATTCTGGGGGTTTTGCTTGCTTGTGAGTATTTGGACTTCCAACAATCGATTGTAATGCTTGGAATGGATTGAATTGAAGCAAAACTGTGGCTGCTAGTTGCTTGCAAGTCACGGTTTTTTTGAAGCTTGTTAGGGTTCTTTTTGGTCAGAAATTCGTTCTTGTGCATGTGGAATCATCATGTATTTATATTGTAATGAATTAGGTCAAGTATTGTAAGAAAATATCATGCCAATCAAAGAAAAATTATTTGATTTAGAATCAAACCAAATATTTCCTTTTTGAGCCAATTTCAATCAAATCAAATTTCCAATCTTAATTATTTTGAAATAATCAGATTAAATGGCTTGCTTGGACCTCAAGGATGAGAGAAAATCCATCTTGCACTTAATTTTTGATTTTATATCTTTTATTTTAATTAAATTGGTTTTAAATGATTAAAAATCCAAAATAAATTAAAAATAAAAGATAAAAATGTGGCCTTGGGCTTGGAGGTTCCAATTTAGATAAGGAACATGTTTGAATCAAGAAAAGTTAGGCCAATTTGGAAATTTTTTTATTTTCTCAAGTATTTCTGTTTGTGCACCTCCTCAAAAATGCTCAACTTGCACAATGTGTATCTTGCTCAATTTATAACATTTTTAGAAAGCTCAAGATGTCTTCTAAACAGCTCTTTTGGTTTCATCTTCATTGAAGTTTCCATTCTCATAACACTTCTTTTCAAAAAGTTGACTTTTTGTTGACTTTTAAAAGGACCTATAATGTTTTGATCCATAACTTCCAAATGAAGCATTTTCTGCCCAAGCTTGTGAGACATGAAGTTGTATAGAATTGACTTCTCTTCAAAATGAGCTGTGGTGTAAATTTTTTTGATAAAGTATGTGAAAGTTATGTCTGGTCAAAGTTCTATTGACTTTTGTCTGAGAAAACCTAATTTAGAAACTTTGACTTTTGATCAAATCTTAACTTTTCTTGAGGAATCATGATCAATCCTTGATCAAATGATGAATATTACTTCAAAATATTGGTGTTGACCAAAAATTATGAAGTTTGACTGTATGTTGACCACAGTTGAATTTTTGTCCAATACAGCTGATTTTCAACCATCTAAGCAACTGTCTGAGCAAACCTGACTTGTAAGGCTTGAAATTTGACATGGGAATTCTTTGAAGCATATGATGAGGCATGATGACCACTTGTAGTGTTGGATGTCCATATTGACTTGATAATGGCAAAACCCTAGCTTGGGTTGATTACTTAGGAGAGGGTTTATCTGGTCAACCCTTGTGAAATCCTTGAGCATGGATATGTGAAATATCTTGAGAAGTGGGAGGGAAAACTGTGAGGTATAACATATATGATTTCAAACTATATATCGTTTATCATAACCTTAATTGTATAGTTTGATATATCACCCTTTGCTTGTTTTCGCCGTTACCTTTATATTGGTAACGTGCAGGTGATCAGGAGGAGTAGTCTTTGCTGATGTGGTTCCGGTTTAGTGTCGTTTGCTCTGATACGTAGCACTCGGGGGAAAACGCATGTTGTTTCTATTATTTCTTTGTTTTGTGATGAAACTGATATTGTTGAATAGCCATGAGATGTTTTGTTTTACGTTGTAGAACCATTTGAATTCCGCTGCATGTTTAATGAACTGATTACGTTGTTAACCGTTGAGTAGTGTTATGTATCTGTTGAAGAGATAATGATATGTTTATGTTGTGTTTATGTTTATTTGTGGCATTCCGATTATGTGGATTTTTAATAAACAATGATTTTTTAAAACTCTGATATTTTATTAAATAAATACGTGGGTAGAATCGGGGTGTTACACTTTTTAGGAAAAAATGCTGCCTATAGGGTATCTATAGCAGCGCTTTTACAGTAACCTAAGCGCTGTCTATACCTTTAGCAATGGTGGTTTTAGCAACATTTTTAAGCGCTATTAAAGGCCTAAAAAGCGTTGTCTAATCCCTTGTTTGGCGTAGTGAACATAAAAGGGAAAGGGAAATAACGGAAATTCAAAGTTGACTTACTAGGAAATTAAAAACAAAGGTTTCCTCCCTTACACTTAAACTGCGCATTGTCCCCAATGTGATAATAAAAGTGAGAAAAGAAAACTAATAGGAAACTAAGAAAATAAAAATATAAGAAAACGAGAATACAAGAATCACTCCTCATTGTTGTCTCTGACGTTTTTGTTGCTGGATGCTTCGCATCGTGCCCTTCTTCCACCGCGTGTCCTCAATGTTCTAAAAACATAAATCAACCACCTCTAGAATTAAATTGCTGAAAAAGGTGGTCTAAATTTGTCGTAACTAAATCCATGAAACCATAAAAATCTCTGTGGAGGGTAGTAATATTAGAACGAATAGCAGCAAGCTCCGTCGTCAGAGCATCGATGGCAACACCTCAATCAGTCTGAGAAACATGGACAATGGTGGAAACACGAGTTACGGGTAAGTCCTAAGCTGGATGATAGTCGAGTAAAGGAGGTGACACAGAACAAGCCTCAATCATCTCGATCATCTATGGGTCAGACTCTTCCAATCCTACTGGAGGGTCATAATAATGGAGAGGTGTCAAAGGATCAGACTCTTCTTCTTCAATGTCATTCTCAGCTGCTCCTTCTAAGTCATAAATCCAATTCTTCCTGTCATGCACACTGGATTGCGCAATGTCAAGAAGCGTGAAGTGGTAGATCGGCTCGTGATATATCAACAACTGAAACTGATTTGACTCTAAATATCTGATTATCCCAACATTAAAACAACGAGATAGGTCGAGCGGAGTAAAGTCACCTGAAGGGGTCATATCGGATAATGGCTCTCTAAGAAATAAGTCATTAGCGATCATAGTCACTAGGCCACTAACACAAATCGGGCCATGAGGAGCCTGGGCTATACTCAAGAGATGAGCTAGCATAAATGATATACCAACTACCGGTCTGGACTGAAATACACAAAACATAATAAACAACTCTTACTTTGAACCTGAGGTATCATTTTGAAGTTTCCCAAATAGGGTAAACGCCTGAATCATGTGGAAATACCTAATGGCGGGGTAATGAATCTCTGATGAGTGTCTAGGAATAGAACTCTCCTGTCGCAGATCAGATATCACTCCCCAAAAATAGTCAAGTTGGATGTCCATAAACTGGTCATTTGGAATCTTAATGACAACATCATCACTAACAAGGAAATCCAATTTTTGGAAATCCTGAAACCATATTTTTTCTCTTCAAATCTTTGATGTCTCTGAAGTTGAGATGGCATAGTCAATAATTCCATATCATGTTGTCTTTTCTAGCTGCATTCGAAAGACACTGATGCTCCATCATATTAACTTTGATCTTGAAGGTTCTATTATGAGACATAAGATCCTTCGAGATTAATCTTCCATTTTTGTCGATGACTCTCATTATCTTGTCTTCGATCTTCAATTTTTAATTCTTTTAGACCAATTTTCATAGACTGAGCAAGTTGCTCTTAATGCATGGAATGTATAACACATTGGAAATTACTGACATTTTTCCATCTTTCCTCATAATCATAACATCTCTAATACCTGCAGCTGTAAGAGTATTAACAATTACAAATTTTACCATGTTTTTCATCGGTGGTTTTAGGTTAATAAACCAATACTTCCTTCTATACATGTGTGATGAGCATATTGAACCCAACTACCATTTATCTTTGAATTTTTATTGATCTCTTGTTGTGACCACCATCTACATCTCTTCTTATTTATACTTTGCGAATTTTACATCACTTTCTTGATTCTTTCGCATCGCTGGATAATCACTATAATAGTGACCATACTTCTTACAATTATAAAATTGAATGTGACTCTTGTCAGGTTTGTGACCACCACCTATTCCTATATTTGCAGTACCACCTCTTTGGTTTCCTTGGTAGGTATTCTATGATTCGACACATTTTCTTCGTGCTGGTTTCCTCTACCAGTCGAATTGTTGTAGCCACTTCCACCTTTGTTGTTGAACCACTTTCTTTTGCCTGTCTTATCTTTTTCTGATTGAGAATGTAGAGCCATACCTCTCTTTAATTTGAATGCAGCTCTTGCATCCATTCTTTTTTCATGAGATTCAATCTTACCTTGAAGCTCCTCCTTTTACAATGTTTACATGTCCTTAGACTCTTCTATGGCAACTAACACATGGTCAAACTTGGGATCCAAATATATCAAAATCTTTGAAAAAACAACTCTTATTATTAACGTCTCTCCACAAACCTTGATTTGGTCCACTAGTTTCGTAACCGTAGTGAAGAAATCACATATGCTCTTGCTATCTTCCATATTATGCAATTCATACGTTCTTTTGTGAATTTGTAACCTCACCTCTTTCACCTTTGCAACACCTCCAAATGATTTCTTAAGAATTTGCCAAGCTTCTTTTGCAGATTCTATATCACTAACCTTTTCAAAATTGTCTGGGATGACACATTGGTGAGTTATAAAGAGAGCTTTATAATTCTTCTTCTTCAATTTGTTGTATTTCGTCTCTTTTTTTCTAAAGTGTCTTCTTGAAGTGGTTCTAATCCATATTTCACAAGTTCCCAAAGACCTTGAAAACAGAATATATCCTTAATTTGTTTTCACAAATTTTCATAGTTATCACCTTTAAGAATCGGGAGATTCGATGGAAAATTTCCATTCGCATAATTCATCGCCATTGATATTCTTCTTCTTCCATTAATCACTCAACCAGAGCTCTTGATACCAAAAGTTGAAAATCCACCAAATACTATGATGAATTTCTATAAATCTTGATGAACAAGATTTTTATCACCACACAATGATAATAAAATATATGAAAGAAATAAAGAAAGAGAAGACAATGATTTTATGAAGAGTTTCTCTCTGCCCATAAACTGTGGAAAACTTTATTATTCACTTCCAACTATAAATACTGTGAATGAATAAATTCTAGAATTTGAAAGTTTTCAAAACATTTTTATATGCGGAAGCAAGTTTGGACTGGTCGTCTAAAAATTGCTATTTGTAAACTCGTATATGAAATTCAATGAGGTGTAATCAATAAGATGAGATACACAAATAGAATAAACAAACACAAATCAATAGCCAACTTATTTGTTGTTTGATAAATTGCAAAACTATATCCAAGGCTAAATAGTGAAAGAACTAGTTTAATTGTTTTATCAAACACTTTACATGCAAGTAAATTTTTCAAATTTTTTCCTTGATTGGTGCTAGTATACAAAACCACATATAATCATAATGATTATACGATATATCCACACCTTTTTTAAAATCCAATTTGAAAGAAAACTTCTTACAATTCAACTATCAGCTCAATGCTATTTGAGAAACCGATTAATGGAACTGAAAGCGAGTAAATGCGGAAAAGTAAAAATACACAAGCAATTTGTTTACGCAACTCCCCACAGTCATCCTCGTGTATGGTTACATCTGCGTCTAATTCCAATAGGAATTACAATAATTCTTAAATGAAAAATTGTTTAATAGAAATAGAAGAGTTAGAACAACAATATAAAATACTTCGATTTAGTGTTGTTGTTACTTCTTCCACCTATGATCTTAAGCAAGATCAAATAAACCGATAGTTGCAACATATTCACCACTTAAGCTACTTCCTTAAAAGGATTTAAACACCTCAAGGTTCATTGAAAGTATTTCAACCACCCAAGGGATCATCGATTCTATCACCCAATCCTTTCTACTTCCTTAAAGGATTTCAAACACTCTAAGGTTCCTTGAAAGGATTTCAACCACCCCTAGGGATTTTTCAAATGGATGAACCTTCGAATGATCTTGCACGAAAACCCCCTAATCAACCATGATCTTGAAGGACTAAACTGATGGATTTTCCTAGTTGAAGACCCCTACAAATCTTAACCCAAAACAATTCGAAATCTTCAACTCTTCGTCTAGATGACACCCCTATGAAACACCATCACAATGTAATGTTGGTGTGTATGCAGAGACTGGAAGGTTGAAGAGGAAGAGGAAATGTAGGATAATTTTATGGTATCATCGAGGTTCAAATGATGCATGATTGAGTATTTATAGTTTTGGAATATTTAGGGAAAAAGGAAAAATTAAAAATTAAAAAGAAATGAAATTTTGAGCAAGTAAGCTCGTATGTGTCAACCTGAAATTCGAGTGTGTCGACACATACACTAAAAATTGAATGCATGCGTCGACCTGAGAGACAAGATGGGTCGACCTATGAATTACAAACTCTTACAGGCATTAAAAATGAGTTATTGGCGTCGACCTGAAACACGAATGTGTCGACACATAAAATAGGAATTTATTCATTTTTTTGAAAACTTTCAGTATGTGTCGCCCTATAAGGATACATGTGTCGACCCGTGACTTACATAAGCTACATGATTTAAAAATAAGTTACATGTGTCGATCTGTAATTCGAATGTGTCGACACATGCAACTAAAAAACTTGCAGAAACTTAATTTTTAAGACTCGGGTCAATTTCAATATGCTTTTAATGATTCCTAAGACCTATAATATAGAGGAGATCCAAATAGCATATGGATACCATTTATTTCACAATCTTGCCACCTTTTATTGATCTTGATATCATGCAAAACATCTTGAAGTGAAGTTGGCCTAACATGATATAAATCACTACTAAAGCGACCTACACACACCATACTTACATCTTATTTCTAATATAAATATTTTCATAATAAATTGTGTTTATAAAAACTTTTTGAAATTCTAATATCACAAGTAGATGAAAACATATCCCCCTAATTGGTTATAGCTTTGGATTAATCGATTAGGCCTTATTAAGAATTCATATCCAACATTATCTAATCGATTAGGCTGAAGATCTAATCGTTGATAAAAAAATTGAAATTTGGATATCACAATTCCCCATATTCTATTATGTTTGGAGTCTCTTATTTAACATATCTTTGGTTCCTTGTTCGTCTCACTTTTTTAGTGTGGTGTGATGGAAACCTCTGATGGCGATAATATTTGGGGGTTGTGTCATTGTTTTCTCTGGGTCTAAAACCATGAGAGGGAGATTTTTGAGCTCGAGGATGAAAGAGTTTTGGTGATCTGGGAGCCCTTGTTGTTGTGAGGTGATTTCGTTGAGAATCACCTCAGTCATGGCTGCAAGATTATTATGTTGTTCTACCTCCCTCTATGTGTGACAATGAGATAAAGCTATATGTTGATTTTATTCAAATTATAGGAATCTTTCATCCAGGAGGTGTGCATTCTATTTTTGTACCAATTTGTAAATATTAGTGATTAGTTCATTATATCCTTACATTCCTAGTTTGTTCTAAAGTTGTTGAAGGTTCTAGATCATTTATAGTCTTAGGAGCTTACAATTGCGGTTGAAGTTTTTTTGAAGTTTGGCCTGTAAGAAACTGCTGAAAAGGCTAGAAGGACAAGAAAATATGAAAAGTGTTTTGGTCAGTATGTAGAGGAGCATGAGTCTAAGGTGATGAGGTGGTTGGAGAAATGGCTAGGACAAAATTGATTTTCACGACAACATTGACATTACGATGTGCGACTATCTGAAATAACTTAGAGGCTACTATTATCGATGGAGTGAGATGCTTGAAAATTAGATCAGTTGATAGATCAGTTATGATAGTGTAATAGGAAAGATTTGACGAATTTGTAGTAGAAATTTATAACAACTAAAAGATAATTTCCACAAATGTGACACTATTCTAGTGCTTAACAGAAGATTAATGACCAGTAGATGCAAATCTCTTTCGATAAATCAGTGCATACCTCTGATGCGTAAGTTAGAGAGGTCACATAGGTGTAACTTTTCAAGTGTGAAAGAAAAGTACATTTTATAACATGGTTTGAAATTGATTTATAACATGGTATGCAAACATTTAAAAACATAAGAATTTTTAAGCTCATAAAAAATTAAACATTTTATTGTCAAAAATAAAATCATTCTAACTAATGATCAAATTTATATACTCGTGATCAATAACTTATTTTTGAACTTTTTCATAAGGTAAAAGTTTTATTTTTAATTTAAAATTTTAATTATTACAACTTTAATTTAAGGAAATAGTGAAGCACAAATAGCATATATAATAACGTTTATATTAGTTAAATTTTTAATATTATACGAATCATAAACATTTGAATTTTTTTTCATTTTCATGCATTATCAATCACCAAAAACATGCTAACTACATACATAACACCGCCGACATGTATTTTTTATAAGAATTCATTCTCCTTATATTAAATATTTGTTAAGGAATTTAAAAAAATGATAATATTTGAATAAAATTTTGAAACACTCAATTATTTCTGATAAAATATAAATTCTTGCAAATACCATGTTGAAATTTAACCAAAACATTATAAGAATAAATTTTTTCGTTAATTTTTATTTCTCTTCATCTATTCTCGAGTATATCTTTTTGTTTTCTTTTTTTTTTACACGCATGTGTAAAAACAAAAGACATTTGTTTAAACTCACAAAAGCTTTGCTAGTATTAAAATAAAAATCATAACATTTCCTATTATTTATATATATATATATATATATATATATATATATATATATATATATATATATATATATATATATATATATATATATATAGGAGGGATCAAATTACACCAATTATTACAATCAATTACAACCTTTGATTTAATTAAAATCCAATGGTTTTTAAAATAACATCTTAATATAATATTTCCTTTTCTCATATTATCAATTATTCCAAATATATATCTTTGTAATCAATTCCATATATATTAACAAGATTTTATTTTTCTCTCACATCAATAATCAATGTCATGTATATTTATTATTAGGTACAAAAGATTTTCAACAAAAATATATACACACGTTAGTTTATTTTTTAGAAGATGTATTACATTTTATTTTTAGTTACTTTAGTTAACACTTATATAATTTTACTACAAAATTGATGTTATATGGAATTGAAAGTTTCTTTTAGTTTTTATATATATTTTTAAAAAAAAATTATTTTGATTAATTATATTCTATTAATTTAAATTAAAGGATAAAATGTACATAAAAATTTAAAAGTTATATATAAATTATAGATATAAAATATTTTAATTTAAAATAATAATATATATAAGAAATTGTTCTAAAATTTAAAAACAGATGGTTTTTTTTCATTTTTCTCATTGCTATGGAATCCCTCGCCATATATAAAAAAAAGTTTCTTTTAATTTTTTAATATTTTATTTTCCAATCAAATTAGATTCTACTTATTTAATTTAAAGGATAAAATTAATATATTTTTAAATAAAGTATGAAATAATATTCAAATCCATATATATATATATATATATATATATATATATAAATTAACAAAATACTATTTCTTATATATAGTATGAAATATTGTATCTAATATATTCTCTATATATTAATATTAATAAATTATTTTTTCTCACACGACTAATCAATTCCATATATATTTATATACATACATGTAACCCTAATCAAAATTTTCAATACTTGATTGTCTTGCTTTCTACAATCTTTACGTGCTGAAAGAAAGTATTATCAAATATTTCGCTACTGTTTCTTTTTCACGAGTTTGTTCATCAAGTTCATCAAGTAAGTTTTCTTCCTCTTTCATTTTAGTTGTCATTGACTACTTTTAGTTATAAGTTTTATATTCTTATTAAAATATTTAAATATATAGTTAGTTTATGTTCTTATATTATTTTTATAAAAAATTTAGTTTAGTTTTGTATTCTTACAAATATATGTACTTTTGATTTGAGATGAAAATAATTGTAGTTTGTTTTTTATTTTTACAAATATATGTACTCTTAATTTGAGATGAAAATAATTGTAGCTTAGTTTTTATTCTTACAAATATATGTATTTTTGATTTGAGATGAAAATAATTGTATATTTAGAGGGATCAAATTTATATTTAAACTTTATTATAATTTTTTTTTTATGAACAGAGCCAATTTTTTCACATGATGAATGAGACTAGTTTTGAAGATGAACTTGAATCAAATATCAACTCTTGTGATGAGTCACAAATTGATATTGTGGCAGAAGAGAATATTGTGCCTTATGTAGGAATGAAATTTGATTCAATGGAAAAAGATATAGATTTTTATAAATTATTTTCTAAGGCAAAAGGATTTGAAATTCGTACTCGATCAAGTAAGCCAAATTATTGCATTTTAGTATGTATTAGGGAAGGTAAACTACAAGAGAAAAGTAAGAATGATGATAACGTGGAAGTCAAGAAAAAATGTTCAACCATGCGCATGGGATGTCAAGCATCACTTACTATATCAAAAGAAAATAATAGCCACATGTGGACGGTCAAATCATTTGACAATAATCACAATCATGTAATGGCTAGTCCCAAAAGTGTATCTTATTTGAGGTGTCATAAAAATATGAATACAGCTGCAAAAAATCTTATTGAGAAGTTTAGTGAAGAGGGTTTGCCTATTGAAAAGATTGCTAAAATGTTAAACGACAGTGATTTAGCTTTTTCTAGTAGAGACTGTTGGAATCACATGAGAAATGTTCAAACAAATAGTTTGGATGTCGGAGATGCACAAGCTATTTTTAATTATTGCAAGCACAAGCAAGCTCAAAATTCTATTTTTTTCTATGCAATACAGTGTGATGATGAAGCTAGAATGGTAAACTTTTTCGGGGTTGATGCTAGGTCGAGGTTAGCTTATCAACATTTTGGAGACGTTGTTACCTTTGATACCACTTATAAAACTAACAAATATAGTATGCCATTTTCCCTATTTACTGGGGTAAACCATCACCGCCAATCAATTTTATTTGGTTGTGCATTATTACAAGATGAATCAGAGATATCTTTTACATGGTTGTTTGAAACTTGACTTGAAGCAATGAATGGAAAAACACCAATATCAATAATAACGGATCAAGACCTAGCCATTGGAGCTGCGGTAACTAAGGTATTCCCACAAACTCATCATTTATGTTTGTGGCACATCAGAAAGAAGTTTCCAGAAAAGCTTGCACATATATATCACAAAAATTCAAATTTCAAGCATGAACTAAAGAGATGCATTCGAGAATCATCGAGTGTAAATGATTTTGAAGTTGATTCGCAGCGAATAATGGACGTGTATAATTTACAAGAAAATGAATGGCTTCAACGGTTGTTTGAAATTAGAGAGTCATGGATACCCGTTTATAACAAAAAAAACCTTTTTTGCCGGTATGAATACTGCACAAAGAAGTGAGAGCATCAATTCTTTTTTTTTTACTCTTTTGTTAATTCAACCACGACACTACAACAATTTGTGGTAAAATATGAGAAGGCAATTAATAATCGTTATGAAGCTGAAAAGAGAGAGGACTTTGAGTCTAAACATAAATCACGCATTATGAGTATCAGATCAAAAATATTGGAGCATGCAACATCGATTTATACTCGAAATATGTTTGGAAAATTTCAAGATGAGTTTGCACTTGTTAGACTCTTTACAAAGCATAAGATTGAAAAAAATGGCTCACAATATAGGTATCAACTATCTAATTCTTTTAAAGATTGTGATAAATTCATCATTGATATAAATTTGGACTCAAAGGATGCTACTTGTGGATGACAACTTTTTGAATTTAGGGGAATATTATGCAGACATATTTTGACAATATTTTAAGCTAAAAATATACTTCAAATTCCTAATATATATATATATATATATATATATATATATATATATATATATATATGCATCGCTGGACAAAAGAAGCTAATATATACATGGAGGTTACGGATATGGAATCTCATAATGATGAGGTGGATACTTTGAGAAGCCTACACGTGCATCAACATTTTAGCAAATTTTCAAATTTTGCTAAACAATCAAAACAAGCGTATGAGTTTATTATGGTAGAGTTTGATTACATTTGTAATTCTTTAGAAACGATGAGATTGCAGTTGTCCAATGTGAATGAAGCTCCTAAAGATTTGCAACAACAACATACTGATGGCACACCTGTTAATGTTTTTAATATTCAAGACCCTCATATATCACAAACAAAAGGTAGAAAGAGAAAAGATTCTGATAGTGCCCGTGTACAAGAAAGATATAGAAGTGGTCTAGAAGTGGTCTAGAAGTATCGATGAATAAGGCGCTAGTTAAAAGAAGTGGTCTAGAAGTATCGATGGATAAGGCGCTAGTTAAAAGAAGGGCGTGTAAATATTGTGGAGAATATGGTCACTATCAATCAACTTGCAAAAATAAAACAACTTAACATGTTCATTTTGTAAGTATTTATATATATATATATATATATATATATATATTGTTTAAATAAATATTATAGAATTATAATAGTACAAACATGATATTATAATTATAATGCTTCAAACTATTTTACAGGTCTTCATGCAAGAACTAAATTAAATAACTTGTGGATACTTGTAAAAAAAGATGGAGAAAAGGAGGCTAGCATATGGAGATAGAACATATTTATAGTTATTATTATAGACATATATTTATTTATTTTCTTGTTTCAAGGTATTTTTAAATGACTTCTTAGTACATTACTATGACATCTTATTTGTTTTAGAATGATTTCTTATATTTTTTATTACAATCAAGTATTGAAAATTTTGATTAGGGTTACATGTATGTATATAAATATATATGGAATTGATTAGTCGTGTGAGAAAAAAATATTTTATTAATATATAGAGAATATATTAGATACAATATTTCATACTATATATAAGAAATAGTATTTTGTTAATATATATGGATTTGAATATTATTTCATACTTTATTTAAAAATATATTAATTTTATCCTTTAAATTAAATAAGTAGAATCTAATTTAATTGGAAAATAAAAAAATGAGAAATTTGTCTAAAAATTAAAAGAAACTTTTTTTTATATATGATGAGGGATTCTATAGCAATGAAAAAAAAGAAAAAAAATCATCTTTATGATTTTAAAATTTTAGAACGATTTCTTATATATATTATTATTTTAATATACAATATTTTATATCTTTTAAATTTTATGTAATTTTATCCTTTAATTTAAATTAATAGAATATAATTAATAAATAAATTTTAAATATATATATATATATATATATATATATATATATATATATATATATATATATAAACTAAAAGAAACTTTCAATTCCATATAACATCAACTTTGTAGTAAAATTATATAAGTGTTAACTAACCTAACTAAAAATAAAATGTAATACATCTTCTATAAAATAAACTAACGTGTGTATATGTTTTTGTTGAAAATCTTTTGTACCTAATAATAAATATACATGATATTGATTATTGATGTGAGAGAAAAATAAAATCTTGTTAATATATATGGAATTGATTACAAAGATATATATATATATATATATATATATATATATATATATATATATATATATATATATATATATATATATATATATATATATATATATATATATGGATAATTGATAATATAAGAAAAGAAAATATTATATTAAGATGTTATTTTAAGGGCCATTGGATTTTAATTAAATCAAAGGTTGTAATTGAGTGTAATAATTGGTGTAATTTGATCCCTCCTCATATATATATATAAATTTCAAATATTTATATTATCTGCTTAAAAAGTAATGTCTTCAACAAAAATGACATGAAAAAAAATAGTATACTGTAATTGTTGAGCCAATTAAAATGTTGATATTGAAAATGATCAACACTAAAGATGATAAATCTACATACACCTATAAGAAAAAAAACAATTAATAATTAAGAAAAATAACCAACTTTATCACCTTTTCATTTGACGGGTAGATAAAATTTATTATTAAAAATATAAATAGAGGATTGACTAGGAACCTCAACCACTAGTTTCTGACTTAATTGTATTTACATTTTTTAAAAAATTTTTGAAAGACGAGTATCGAAGTCAAGAGAATGTTTGTGTTGATAGTGGTTAGTATTTCTGTCAGTTTAATGAGTGACATGGGGTCGATACCAAATAACAACTTGATTTCAATGTAATATTGTTTTAAACTAAACAATTAATTTTATTGTATTCATATCAATATGATGTATATCTTAAATTGTTTATGCTTCTAAGTAAAACTTTTAACATGTTTTGATTTAATAACATATAAGTGCATTTTTCGGAAATAGATTTCATTAGCTAACTTTTTTAATGTAAACTTACCATTTATTATATACTACTGTTTAGACCCGTGCGAGGCACGGGTCATATCGTGTATAAGAATAATAAATTTATTAAAATTATTGATAAATTACAAAAATAATTTACGATAAAATGAAAATATATTTAAAGATGTTTTTAATGGTTAATAATAAACCTATGAAGAAATATATTTGTACCTCTTAAAATTTAAGCAATCTATTTAAAATTAATATTTAAAATACTCATAAATTATATTGATTTAAATAATTTTATAATTTTCATATATAATAAATTGTTAGTCATAAAATCAGTTATTTAAGTGATTACATAAAATTAGCTAAAAATTAATTACATAAGTGAATTATGTCAAAAATTATTAGTCATAAAAATATTAACTATTAATATTGACAGTAAGTATAAAAAACTATATGATAAGAAAATTAATTACATTAAATGACATATAATAGTTAGCATAAAATAGTAGAATCAAAATAGGAATATGAATAGAATTAGAAAGATTTGATGTCATCATCATATAGAAACTATGAAAAGGTAAAGTTAATTTTATAAGAATATAATAATGTTTAGAGTGAAAAAAAATAAACGTGGAAGTTGTAGAATAAAATAAGCGATCCATGTAAGTTCCCAATGAAAAAGGAAGTTTCTATATCTATTATATTTCAATAAAACCATCAGAAGTTCTGTCTGTTTCATGAGTGACATGGGGTTGATACAAAATAACAATGTGATTTTAATGTAATATTTTTTCAAACTAAACAGTTAATTTTATTGTATTCATATCAATTTGGTGTAAATCTTAAATAGTTTATGCCTCTAAGTAAAACTTTTAATATGTTTTTATTTAATAACATATAAGTGCATTTTTCGGAAATAGATTTCGTTAGCTAATTTTTTTTAATGTAAACTTACCCATTATTATATACTAGTCTTTAGACCCGTGCGAGGCACGGATAAAATCGTGTATAAGAATAATAAATTTATTAAAATTATTGATAAATTACAAAAATAATTTACAATAAAAGTAAAATATATTTAAAGATATTTTTAATTGTTAATAATAAACCTATGAAGAAATATATTTGTACCTCTTAAAATTTAAGCAATCTATTTAAAATTAATATTTAAAATAATCATAAATAACATTGATTTAAATAATTTTATGATTTTCATAAATAATATATTGTTAGTCATAAAATCAATTACTTAAGTGATTACATAAAATTAGCTCAAAATTAATAACATAAGTGAATTATATTAAAAATTATTAGTCATAAAAATATTAACTATTAATATTGACAGTAAGAATAAAAAACTATATGATAATAAAATTCATTACATTAAATGACATATAATAGTTATCATAATATAATAGAATCAAAATAGGAATATGAATAGAATTAGAAAGATTTGATGTCATCATCATATAGAAACTATTAAAAGGTAAAGTTAATTTTATAAGAATATATTAATGTTTAGAGTTAAAAAAAGTAAACGTGGAAGTTGTAGCATAAAATAAGCAATACGTGTAAGTTCCCAATGAAATAGGTTTCGTACAACACGGCAGATAGAAAAAGGAAGTTTCTATAACTATTATATTTCAATAAACCCTTCAGAAGTTGGGTCTCCTCCAGAAGCTCTTTCTTCAGAAGTTTCACCTTCAGAATCACGACCATCATTAGAGGTTGCACTACCTTTAAAAGCTCCTCCTGGTCCACCTTTAGAGTCATAATTACTACAAAAACTTTCAACTTCTGGCTCTTCTTCAAAAGTTTCAATCACAAAAAACATGCTAACTACATACATAACACCGCCAAATGAATTTTTTATAAGAATTCATTCACCTTATATTAAATATTTGTTAAGGAATTTAAAAAAAATGATAATATTTGAATAAAATTTTGAAACACTTAATTCTTTTTGATAAAATATAAATTCTGGCAAATACTATGTTTAAATTTATTCAAAACATTATAAGAAAAAATTTATTTCGTTAATTTTTATTTCTCTTCATCTATTCTTTAGTATATCTTTCTGTATTTGTTTTTTTACACACATGTGTAAAAACAAAAGACTTTTGTTTAAACTCACAAAAACTTTGCTAGTATTAAAATAAAAATCATAACATTTCCGATTATATATATATATATATATATATATATATATATATATATATATATATATATAAATTCCAAATATTTATAGTATCTGCTTAAAAAGTGAAGTCTTCAGCAATTTCTCGCCTTGAGCGTGTGGGCTATAATAAATAAAAGAAAAAGTTTCTATGTTTTTCAATTTCAAGTAATATTATTTTTAACATAATGCATATTAAATCTCTGCAATGATTTAAAACAACAAAAATAACATGAAAAATAATAGTAGAGTGTAATTGTTGAGTCAATTAAAATGTTGATATTGAAAATGATCAACACTAAAGATGATAAATCTAGATACACCTATAAGAAAAAAACAATTAATAATTAAGAAAAATAACAAACTTTATCACCTTTTCATTTCATGGGTAGATAAAATTTATTTTTAAAAATATAAGTACAGGATTGACTAGGAACCTCAACCACAAGTTTCTGACTTAAATGTATTTGAATTTTATAAAAAAATTTGAAAGACGAGTATCGAAGTCAAGAGAATGTTTGTGTCGATAGTGGTTAGTATTTCTGTCTGTTTCATGAGTGACATCGGGTTGATACAAAATAACAATGTGATTTTAATGTAATATTTTTTTCAAACTAGACAGTTAATTTTATTGTATTCATATCAATATGGTGTATATCTTAAATGGTTTATGCCTCTAAGTAAAACTTTTAATATGTTTTGATTTAATAACATATAAGTGCATTTTTCGGAAATAGATTTCGTTAGCTAATTTTTTTTAATGTAAACTTACCAATTATTATATATTAGTGTTTAGACCCGTGCGAGGCACGTGTAAAATTGTGTATAAGAATAATAAATTTATTAAAATTATTGATAAATTACAAAAATAATTTACAATAAAAGTAAAATATATTTAAAGATATTTTTAATTGTTAATAATAAACCTATGAAGAAATATATTTGTACCTCTTAAAATTTAAGCAATCTTTTTAAAATTAATATTTAAAATAATCATAAATTACATTGATTTAAATAATTTTATGACTTTCATATATAATAAATTGTTAGTCATAAATTCAATTACTTAAGTGATTACATAAAATTAGCTCAAAATTAATAACATAAGTGAATTATATTAAAAATTATTAGTCATAAAAATATTAACTATTAATATTGACAGTAAGAATAAAAAACTATATGATAATAAAATTAATTACATTAAATGACATATAATAGTTAACATAAAATAATAGAATCAAAATAGGAATATGAATAGAATTAGAAAGATTTGATGTCATCATCATATAGAAACTATTAAAAGGTTAAGTTAATTTTATAAGAATATATTAATGTTTAGAGTTAAAAAAAGTAAACGTGGAAGTTGTAGCATAAAATAAGCAATACGTGTAAGTTCCCAATGAAATAGGTTTCGTACAACACGGCAGACAGAAAAAGAAAGTTTCTATAACTATTATATTTCAATAAAACCTTCAGAAGTTGGGTCTCCTCCAGAAGCTCTTTCTTCAAAAGTTTCACCTTCAGAATCACGACCATCATTAGAGGTTGCACTACCTTTAAAAGCTCCTCCTGGTCCACCTTTAGAGTCATAATTACCATAAAAACTTTCAACTTCTGGCTCTTCTTCAAAAGTTTCAATCAGAAAAAACATGCTAACTACATACATAACACCGCCAAATGAATTTTTTATAAGAATTCATTCACCTTATATTAAATATTTGTTAAGGAATTTAAAAAAATGATAATATTTGAATAAAATTTTGAAACACTTAATTCTTTTTGATAAAATATAAATTCTGGCAAATACTATATTTAAATTTAATCAAAACATTATAAGAAAAAATTTATTTCGTTAATTTTTATTTCTCTTCATCTATTCTTTAGTATATCTTTCAGATTCGTTTTTACACACATGTGTAAAACAAAAGACTTTGTTTAAACTCACAAAAACTTTGCTAGTATTAAAATAAAAATCATAACATTTCCGATTATATATATCTATCTATATATATATATATATATATATATATATATATAAATTTTGAATATTTATATTATCTGCTTAAAAAGTGAAGTCTTCAGAATTTCTTGTGTGGGCTATAATAAATAAAAGAAAAAGTTTGCATGTTTTTCAATTTCAAGTAATATTATTTTTAACATAATGCATATTAAAATTTATTGGAGTTATAAATTAACTTTAAATCTATTAGATCGTAAATATATTTTAAAATCTCTGCAATGATTTAAAACAACAAAAATAACATGAAAAATAATAGTAGAGTGTAATTGTTGAGTCAATTAAAATGTTGATATTGAAAATGACCAACACTAAAGATGATAAATCTAGATACACCTATAAGAAAAAAACAATTAATAATTAAGAAAAATAACAAACTTTATCACCTTTTCATTTGATGGGTAGATAAAATGTATTTTTAAAAATATAAGTACAGGATTGACTAGGAACCTCAACCACAAGTTTCTGACTTAAATGTATTTGAATTTTATAAAATAATTTGAAAGACGAGTATCGAAGTCAAGAGAATGTTTGTGTCGATAGTGGTTAGTATTTCTGTCTGTTTCATGAGTGACATCGGGTTGATACAAAATAACAATGTGATTTTAATGTAATATTTTTTCAAACTAGAGTTAATTTTATTGTATTCATATCAATATGGTGTATATCTTAAATAGTTTATGCCTCTAAGTAAAACTTTTAATATGTTTTGATTTAATAACATATAAGTGCATTTTTCGGAAATAGATTTCGTTAGCTAATTTTTTTTAATGTAAACTTACCAATTATTATATACTAGTGTTTAGACCCGTGCGAGGCACGGGTAAAATTGTGTATAAGAATAATAAATTTATTAAAATTATTGATAAATTACAAAAATAATTTACAATAAAAGTAAAATATATTTAAAGATATTTTTAATTGTTAATAATAAACCTATGAAGAAATATATTTGTACCTCTTAAAATTTAAGCAATCTATTTAAAATTAATATTTAAAATAATCCTAAATTACATTGATTTACATAATTTTATGACTTTCATATATAATAAATTGTTAGTCATAAAATCAATTACTTAAGTGATTACATAAAATTAGCTAAAAATTAATAACATAAGTGAATTAAATTAAAAATTAGTAGTCATAAAAATGTTAACTATTAATATTGACAGTAAGAATAAAAAACTATATGATAATAAACTTAATTACACTAAATGACATATAATAGTTAACATAAAATAATAGAATCAAAATAGGAATATGAATAGAATAAGAAAGATTTGATGTCATCATCATATAGAAACTATTAAAAGGTAAAGTTAATTTTATAAGAATATATTAATATTTAGAGTTAAAAAAAGTAAACGTGGAAGTTGTAGCATAAAATAAGCAATACGTGTAAGTTCCCAATGAAATACGTTTCGTACAACATGGCAGACAGAAAAAGGAAGTTTCTATAACTATTATATTTTAATAAACCCTTCAGAAGTTGGGTCTCCTGCAGAAGCTCTTTCTTCAGAAGTTTCACCTTCAGAATCACGACCATCATTAGAGGTTGCACTACCTAAAGCTCCTCCTTCAGAGGGTCCATCTTTAGAGTCATAATTACCACAAAAACTTTCAACTTCTGGCTCTTCTTCAAAAGTTTCAATCACAAAAAACATGCTAACTACATACATAACACCGCCGACATGTATTTATTATAAGAATTCATTCACCTTATATTAAATATTTTTGTTAAGGAATTTAAAAAAATGATAATATTTGAATAAAATTTTGAAACACTCAATTCTTTTTGATAAAATATAAATTCTTGCAAATACCATGTTGAAATTTAATTGAAAATTATAAGAATAAATTATTTCGTTAATTTTTATTTCTCTTCATCTATTCTTTAGTATATCTCTGTTTCGTTTTTTACACACATGTAAAACAAAAGACATTTGTTTAAACTCAAAAAACTTTGTTAGTATTAAAATAAAATCATAACATTTATTATATATATATATATATATATATATATATATATATATATATATATATATATATATATAAAATTTTATATTTATATTATCTCGCTTAAAAAGTGAAGTCTTAATTTCTCTTGAGCGTGTGGGCTATAATAAATAAAAGAAAAAGTTTGCATGTTTTTCAATTTCAAGTAATATTATTTTAACATAATGCATATTAAAATTTATTGGAGTTATAAATAAACTTTAAATCTATTAGATCGTAAACATATTTTAAAATCTTTGCAATGATTTAAAACAACAAAAATAACATGAAAAATAATAGTAGAGTGTAATTGTTGAGTCAATTAAAATGTTGATATTGAAAATGACCAACACTAAAGATGATAAATCTAGATACACCTATAAGAAAAAAACAATTAATAATTAAGAAAAATAACAAACTTTATCACCTTTTCATTTGATGGGTAGATAAAATGTATTTTTAAAAATATAAGTACAGGATTGACTAGGAACCTCAACCGCAAGTTTCTGACTTAAATGTATTTGAATTTTATAAAAAAATTTGAAAGACGAGTATCGAAGTCAAGAGAATGTTTGTGTCGATAGTGGTTAGTATTTCAGTCTGTTTCATGAGTGACATCGGGTTGATACAAAATAACAATGTGATTTTAATGTAATATTTTTTTCAAACTAGACAGTTAATTTTATTGTATTCATATCAATATGGTGTATATCTTAAATAGTTTATGCCTCTAAGTAAAACTTTTAATATGTTTTGATTTAATAACATATAAGTGCATTTTTCGGAAATAGATTTTGTTAGCTAATTTTTTTTAATGTAAACTTACCAATTATTATATACTAGTGTTTAGACCCGTGCGAGGCACGGGTAAAATTGTGTATAAGAATAATAAATTTATTAAAATTATTGATAAATTACAAAAATAATTTACAATAAAAGTAAAATATATTTAAAGATATTTTTAATTGTTAATAATAAACCTATGAAGAAATATATTTGTACCTCTTAAAATTTAAGCAATCTATTTAAAATTAATATTTAAAATAATCCTAAATTACATTGATTTACATAATTTTATGACTTTCATATATAATAAATTGTTAGTCATAAAATCAATTACTTAAGTGATTACATAAAATTAGCTAAAAATTAATAACATAAGTGAATTAAATTAAAAATTAGTAGTCATAAAAATGTTAACTATTAATATTGACAGTAAGAATAAAAAACTATATGATAATAAACTTAATTACACTAAATGACATATAATAGTTAACATAAAATAATAGAATCAAAATAGGAATATGAATAGAATAAGAAAGATTTGATGTCATCATCATATAGAAACTATTAAAAGGTAAAGTTAATTTTATAAGAATATATTAATGTTTAGAGTTAAAAAAAGTAAACGTGGAAGTTGTAGCATAAAATAAGCAATACGTGTAAGTTCCCAATGAAATAGGTTTCGTACAACATGGCAGACAGAAAAAGGAAGTTTATATAACTATTATATTTTAATAAACCCTTCAGAAGTTGGGTCTCCTCCAGAAGCTCTTTCTTCAGAAGTTTCACCTTCAGAATCACGACCATCATTAGAGGTTGCACTAAAGCTCCTCCTTCAGAGGGTCCATCTTTAGAGTCATAATTACGACAAAAACTTTCAACTTCTGGCGCTTCTTCAAAAGTTTCAATCACAAAAAACATGCTAACTATATAACACCGCCGACATGTATTTATTATAAGAATTCATTCACCTTATATTAAATATTTTTGTTAAGGAATTTAAAAAAATGATAATATTTGAATAAAATTTTGAAACACTCAATTCTTTTTGATAAAATATAAATTCTTGCAAAGACCATGTTGAAATTTAATTGAAACATTATAAGAATAAATTATTTCGTTAATTTTTATTTCTCTTCATCTATTCTTTAGTATATCTCTGTTGTTTTTTACACATGTGTAAAAACAAAAGACATTTGTTTAAACTCAAAAAAACTTTGTTAGTATTAAAATAAAATCATAACATTTCCGAATATATATATATATATATATATATATATATATATATATATATTATATATATATATATATATATATATAAGTTTTGAATATTTATATTATCTGCTTAAAAAGTGAAGTCTTCAGTAATTTCTCGCCTTGAGCGTGTGGGCTATAATAAATAAAAGAAAAAGTTTGCATGTTTTTCAATTTCAAGTAATATTATTTTTAACATAATGCATATTAAAATTTATTGGAGTTATAAATAAACTTTAAATCTATTAGATCGTAAACATATTTTAAAATCTCTGCAATGATTTAAAACAACAAAAATAACATGAAAAATAATAGTAGAGTGTAATTGTTGAGTCAATTAAAATGTTGATATTGAAAATGACCAACACTAAAGATGATAAATCTAGATACACCTATAAGAAAAAAACAATTAATAATTAAGAAAAATAACAAACTTTATCACCTTTTCATTTGATGGGTAGATAAAATGTATTTTTAAAAATATAAGTACAGGATTGACTAGGAACCTCAACCGCAAGTTTCTGACTTAAATGTATTTGAATTTTATAAAAAAATTTGAAAGACGAGTATCGAAGTCAAGAGAATGTTTGTGTCGATAGTGGTTAGTATTTCTGTCTGTTTCATGAGTGACATCGGGTTGATACAAAATAACAATGTGATTTTAATGTAATATTTTTTTCAAACTAGACAGTTAATTTTATTGTATTCATATCAATATGGTGTATATCTTAAATAGTTTATGCCTCTAAGTAAAACTTTTAATATGTTTTGATTTAATAACATATAAGTGCCTTTTTCGGAAATAGATTTCGTTAGCTAATTTTTTTTAATGTAAACTTACCAATTATTATATACTAGTGTTTAGACCGTTGAGGCACGTAAAATTGTGTATAAGAATAATAAATTTATTAAAATTATTGATAAATTACAAAAATAATTTACAATAAAAGTAAAATATATTTAAAGATATTTTTAATTGTTAATAATAAACCTATGAAGAAATATATTTGTACCTCTTAAACTTTAAGCAATCTATTTAAAATTAATATTTAAAATAATCCTAAATTACATTGATTTAAATAATTTTATGACTTTCATATATAATAAATTGTTAGTCATAAAATCAATTACTTAAGTGATTACATAAAATTAGCTAAAAATTAATAACATAAGTGAATTATATTAAAAATTATTAGTCATAAAAATGTTAACTATTAATATTGACAGTAAGAATAAAAAACTATATGATAATAAACTTAATTACACTAAATGACATATAATAGTTAACATAAAATAATAGAATCAAAATAGGAATATGAATAGAATAAGAAAGATTTGATGTCATCATCATATAGAAACTATTAAAAGGTAAAGTTAATTTTATAAGAATATATTAATGTTTAGAGTTAAAAAAAGTAAACGTGGAAGTTGTAGCATAAAATAAGCAATACGTGTAAGTTCCCAATGAAATAGGTTTCGTACAACATGGCGAGAAAAGGAAGTTTCTATAACTATTATATTTCAATAAACCCTTGAAGTTGGGTCTCCTCCAGAAGTTCTTTCTTCAGAAGTTTCACCTTCAGAATCACGACCATCATTAAAGGTTGCACTAAAGCTCCTCCTTCAGAGGGTCCATCTTTAGAGTCATAATTACGACAAAAACTTTCAACTTCTGGCGCTTCTTCAAAAGTTTCAATCACAAAAAACATGCTAACTATATAACACCGCCGACATGTATTTATTATAAGAATTCATTCACCTTATATTAAATATTTTTGTTAAGGAATTTAAAAAAATGATAATATTTGAATAAAATTTTGAAACACTCAATTCTTTTTGATAAAATATAAATTCTTGCAAAGACCATGTTGAAATTTAATTGAAACATTATAAGAATAAATTATTTCGTTAATTTTTATTTCTCTTCATCTATTCTTTAGTATATCTCTCTGTTTTCGTTTTTTTACACACATGTGTAAAAACAAAAGACATTTGTTTAAACTCAAAAAAACTTTGTTAGTATTAAAATAAAATCATAACATTTAATATATATATATATATATATATATATATATATTCCGATTATATATATATATATATATATATAAGTTTTGAATATTTATATTATCGCTTAAAAGTGAAGTCTTGATAATTTCTTTGAGTGTGGGCTATAATAAATAAAAGAAAAAGTTTGCATGTTTTTCAATTTCAAGTAATATTATTTTTAACATAATGCATATTAAAATTTATTGGAGTTATAAATAAACTTTAAATCTATTAGATCGTAAACATATTTTAAAATCTCTGCAATGATTTAAAACAACAAAAATAACATGAAAAATAATAGTAGAGTGTAATTGTTGAGTCAATTAAAATGTTGATATTGAAAATGACCAACACTAAAGATGATAAATCTAGATACACCTATAAGAAAAAAACAATTAATAATTAAGAAAAATAACAAACTTTATCACCTTTTCATTTGATGGGTAGATAAAATGTATTTTTAAAAATATAAGTCAGGATTGACTAGGAACCTCAACCGCAAGTTTCTGACTTAAATGTATTTGAATTTTATAAAAAAATTTGAAAGACGAGTATCGAAGTCAAGAGAATGTTTGTGTCGATAGTGGTTAGTATTTCAGTCTGTTTCATGAGTGACATCGGGTTGATACAAAATAACAATGTGATTTTAATGTAATATTTTTTTTCAAACTAGACAGTTAATTTTATTGTATTCATATCAATATGGTGTATATCTTAAATAGTTTATGCCTCTAAGTAAAACTTTTAATATGTTTTGATTTAATAACATATAAGTGCATTTTTCGGAAATAGATTTCGTTAGCTAATTTTTTTTAATGTAAACTTACCAATTATTATATACTAGTGTTTAGACCCGTGCGAGGCACGGGTAAAATTGTGTATAAGAATAATAAATTTATTAAAATTATTGATAAATTACAAAAATAATTTACAATAAAAGTAAAATATATTTAAAGATATTTTTAATTGTTAATAATAAACCTATGAAGAAATATATTTGTACCTCTTAAACTTTAAGCAATCTATTTAAAATTAATATTTAAAATAATCCTAAATTACATTGATTTAAATAATTTTATGACTTTCATATATAATAAATTGATAGTCATAAAATCAATTACTTAAGTGATTACATAAAATTAGCTAAAAATTAATAACATAAGTGAATTATATTAAAAATTATTAGTCATAAAAATGTTAACTATTAATATTGACAGTAAGAATAAAAAACTATATGATAATAAACTTAATTAAATTAAATGACATATAATAGTAAACATAAAATAATAGAATCAAAATAGGAATATGAATAGAATTAGAAAGATTTGATGTCATCATCATATAGAAACTATTAAAAGGTAAAGTTAATTTTATAAGAATATATTAATGTTTAGAGTTAAAAAAAGTAAACGTGGAAGTTGTAGCATAAAATAAGCAATACGTGTAAGTTCCCAATGAAATAGGTTTCGTACAACATGGCAGACAGAAAAAGGAAGTTTCTATAACTATCATATTTCAATAAACCCTTCAGAAGTTGGGTCTCCTCCAGAAGTTCTTTCTTCAGAAGTTTCACCTTCAGAATCACGACCATCATTAAAGGTTGCACTAAAGCTCCTCCTTCAGAGGGTCCATCTTTAGAGTCATAATTACCAAAAAACTTTCAACTTCTGGCTCTTCTTCAAAAGTTTCAATCACAAAAAACATGCTAACTACATAACACCGCCGACATGTATTTAATATAAGAATTCATTCACCTTATATTAAATATTTTTGTTAAGGAATTTAAAAAAATGATAATATTTGAATAAAATTTTGAAACACTCAATTCTTTTTGATAAAATATAAATTCTTGCAAAGACCATGTTGAAATTTAATTGAAACATTATAAGAATAAATTATTTCGTTAATTTTTATTTCTCTTCATCTATTCTTTAGTATATCTCTCTTTGTTTTTACACACATGTGTAAAAACAAAAGACATTTGTTTAAACTCAAAAAAACTTTGTTAGTATTAAAATAAAATCATAACATTTCCGAATATATATATATATATATATATATATATATATATAAGTTTTGAATATTTATATTATCGCTTAAAAAGTGAAGTCTTGATAATTTCTACTTGAGCGTGTGGGCTATAATAAATAAAAGAAAAAGTTTGCATGTTTTTCAATTTCAAGTAATATTATTTTTAACATAATGCATATTAAAATTTATTGGAGTTATAAATAAACTTTAAATCTATTAGATCGTAAACATATTTTAAAATCTCGCAATGATTTAAAACAACAAAAATAACATGAAAAATAATAGTAGAGTGTAATTGTTGAGTCAATTAAAATGTTGATATTGAAAATGACCAACACTAAAGATGATAAATCTAGATACACCTATAAGAAAAAACAATTAATAATTAAGAAAATAACAAACTTTATCACCTTTTCATTTGATGGGTAGATGAAATGTATTTTTAAAAATATAAGTACAGGATTGATTAGGAACCTCAACCAAGTTTCGACTTAAATGTATTTGAATTTTATAAAAAATTTGAAAGGCAGTATCAAGTCAAGAGAATGTTTGTGTCGATAGTGGTTAGTATTTCAGTCTGTTTCATGAGTGACATCGGGTTGATACAAAATAACAATGTGATTTTAATGTAATATTTTTTTCAAACTAAACAGTTAATTTTATTGTATTCATATCAATTTGGTGTAAATCTTAAATAGTTTATGCCTCTAAGTAAAACTTTTAATATGTTTTTATTTAATAACATATAAGTGCATTTTTCGGAAATAGATTTCGTTAGCTAATTTTTTTTAATGTAAACTTACCAATTATTATATACTAGTGTTTAGACCCGTGCGAGGCACGGGTAAAATTGTGTATAAGAATAATAAATTTATTAAAATTATTGATAAATTACAAAAATAATTTACAATAAAAGTAAAATATATTTAAAATATTTTTAATTGTTAATAATAAACCTATGAAGAAATATATTTGTACCTCTTAAACTTTAAGCAATCTATTTAAAATTAATATTTAAAATAATCCTAAATTACATTGATTTAAATAATTTTATGACTTTCATATATAATAAATTGTTAGTCATAAATTCAATTACTTAAGTGATTACATAAAATTAGCTCAAAAATTAATAACATAAGTGAATTATATTAAAAATTATTAGTCATAAAAATGTTAACTATTAATATTGACAGTAAGAATAAAAAACTATATGATAATAAACTTAATTAAATTAAATGACATATAATAGTAAACATAAAATAATAGAATCAAAATAGGAATATGAATAGAATTAGAAAGATTTGATGTCATCATCATATAGAAACTATTAAAAGGTAAAGTTAATTTTATAAGAATATATTAATGTTTAGAGTTAAAAAAAGTAAACGTGGAAGTTGTAGCATAAAATAAGCAATACGTAAGTTCCCAATGAAATAGGTTTCGTACAACATGGCGCATGAAAAGGAAGTTTCTATAACTATTATATTTCAATAAACCCTTCAGAAGTTGGGTCTCCTCCAGAAGTTCTTTCTTCAGAAGTTTCACCTTCAGAATCACGACCATCATTAAAGGTTGCACTAAAGCTCCTCCTTCAGAGGGTCCATCTTTAGAGTCATAATTACGACAAAAACTTTCAACTTCTGGCGCTTCTTCAAAAGTTTCAATCACAAAAAACATGCTAACTATATAACACCGCCGACATGTATTTATTATAAGAATTCATTCACCTTATATTAAATATTTTTGTTAAGGAATTTAAAAAAATGATAATATTTGAATAAAATTTTGAAACACTCAATTCTTTTTGATAAAATATAAATTCTTGCAAAGACCATGTTGAAATTTAATTGAAACATTATAAGAATAAATTATTTCGTTAATTTTTATTTCTCTTCATCTATTCTTTAGTATATCTCTCTTTTTTTTTACACATGTGTAAAACAAAAGACATTTGTTTAAACTCAAAAAACTTTGTTAGTATTAAAATAAAATCATAACATTTTATATATATATATATATATATATATATATATATATAAGTTTTGAATATTTATATTATCTGCTTAAAAAGTGAAGTCTTCAGTAATTTCTCGCCTTGAGCGTGTGGGCTATAATAAATAAAAGAAAAAGTTTGCATGTTTTTCAATTTCAAGTAATATTATTTTTAACATAATGCATATTAAAATTTATTGGAGTTATAAATAAACTTTAAATCTATTAGATCGTAAACATATTTTAAAATCTCTGCAATGATTTAAAACAACAAAAATAACATGAAAAATAATAGTAGAGTGTAATTGTTGAGTCAATTAAAATGTTGATATTGAAAATGACCAACACTAAAGATGATAAATCTAGATACACCTATAAGAAAAAAACAATTAATAATTAAGAAAAATAACAAACTTTATCACCTTTTCATTTGATGGGTAGATAAAATGTATTTTTAAAAATATAAGTACAGGATTGACTAGGAACCTCAACCGCAAGTTTCTGACTTAAATGTATTTGAATTTTATAAAAAAATTTGAAAGACGAGTATCGAAGTCAAGAGAATGTTTGTGTCGATAGTGGTTAGTATTTCTGTCTGTTTCATGAGTGACATCGGGTTGATACAAAATAACAATGTGATTTTAATGTAATATTTTTTTCAAACTAGACAGTTAATTTTATTGTATTCATATCAATATGGTGTATATCTTAAATAGTTTATGCCTCTAAGTAAAACTTTTAATATGTTTTGATTTAATAACATATAAGTGCATTTTTCGGAAATAGATTTCGTTAGCTAATTTTTTTTAATGTAAACTTACCAATTATTATATACTAGTGTTTAGACCCGTGCGAGGCACGGGTAAAATTGTGTATAAGAATAATAAATTTATTAAAATTATTGATAAATTACAAAAATAATTTACAATAAAAGTAAAATATATTTAAAGATATTTTTAATTGTTAATAATAAACCTATGAAGAAATATATTTGTACCTCTTAAACTTTAAGCAATCTATTTAAAATTAATATTTAAAATAATCCTAAATTACATTGATTTAAATAATTTTATGACTTTCATATATAATAAATTGTTAGTCATAAAATCAATTACTTAAGTGATTACATAAAATTAGCTAAAAATTAATAACATAAGTGAATTATATTAAAAATTATTAGTCATAAAAATGTTAACTATTAATATTGACAGTAAGAATAAAAAACTATATGATAATAAACTTAATTACACTAAATGACATATAATAGTTAACATAAAATAATAGAATCAAAATAGGAATATGAATAGAATAAGAAAGATTTGATGTCATCATCATATAGAAACTATTAAAAGGTAAAGTTAATTTTATAAGAATATATTAATGTTTAGAGTTAAAAAAAGTAAACGTGGAAGTTGTAGCATAAAATAAGCAATACGTGTAAGTTCCCAATGAAATAGGTTTCGTACAACATGGCAGACAGAAAAAGGAAGTTTCTATAACTATTATATTTCAATAAACCCTTCAGAAGTTGGGTCTCCTCCAGAAGCTCTTTCTTCAGAAGTTTCACCTTCAGAATCACGACCATCATTAGAGGTTGCACTAAAGCTCCTCCTTCAGAGGGTCCATCTTTAGAGTCATAATTACGACAAAAACTTTCAACTTCTGGCGCTTCTTCAAAAGTTTCAATCACAAAAAACATGCTAACTATATAACACCGCCGACATGTATTTATTATAAGAATTCATTCACCTTATATTAAATATTTTTGTTAAGGAATTTAAAAAAAAATGATAATATTTGAATAAAATTTTGAAACACTCAATTCTTTTTGATAAAATATAAATTCTTGCAAAGACCATGTTGAAATTTAATTGAAACATTATAAGAATAAATTATTTCGTTAATTTTTATTTCTCTTCATCTATTCTTTAGTATATCTCTCTGTTTTCGTTTTTTTACACACATGTGTAAAAACAAAAGACATTTGTTTAAACTCAAAAAAACTTTGTTAGTATTAAAATAAAATCATAACATTTTATATATATATATATATATATATATATATATATATATATATATATATAAGTTTTGAATATTTATATTATCTGCTTAAAAAGTGAAGTCTTCTTTGCGTGTGGGCTATAATAAATAAAAAAAAAAGTTTGCATGTTTTTCAATTTCAAGTAATATTATTTTTAACATAATGCATATTAAAATTTATTGGAGTTATAAATTAACTTTAAATCTATTAGATCGTAAACATATTTTAAAATCTCGCAATGATTTAAAACAACAAAAATAACATGAAAAATAATAGTAGAGTGTAATTGTTGAGTCAATTAAAATGTTGATATTGAAAATGACCAACACTAAAGATGATAAATCTAGATACACCTATAAGAAAAAACAATTAATAATTAAGAAAAATAACAAACTTTATCACCTTTTCATTTGATGGGTAGATAAAATGTATTTTAAAAATATAAGTACAGATTGACTAGGAACCTCAACCGCAAGTTTCGACTTAAATGTATTTGAATTTTATAAAAAATTTGAAAGACAGTATCAAGTCAAGAGAATGTTTGTGTCGATAGTGGTTAGTATCGTCTGTTTCATGAGTGACATCGGGTTGATACAAAATAACAATGTGATTTTAATGTAATATTTTTTCAAACTAGATGTAATTTTATTGTATTCATATCAATATGGTGTATATCTTAAATAGTTTATGCCTCTAAGTAAAACTTTTAATATGTTTTGATTTAATAACATATAAGTGCATTTTGGAAATAGATTTCGTTAGCTAATTTTTTAATGTAAACTTACCAATTATTATATACTAGTGTTTAGACCATGAGGCACGGTAAAATTGTGTATAAGAATAATAAATTTATTAAAATTATTGATAAATTACAAAAATAATTTACAATAAAAGTAAAATATATTTAAAGATATTTTTAATTGTTAATAATAAACCTATGAAGAAATATATTTGTACCTCTTAAAATTTAAGCAATCTTTTTAAAATTAATATTTAAAATAATCATAAATTACATTGATTTAAATAATTTTATGACTTTCATATATAATAAATTGTTAGTCATAAATTCAATTACTTAAGTGATTACATAAAATTAGCTCAAAATTAATAACATAAGTGAATTATATTAAAAATTATTAGTCATAAAAATATTAACTATTAATATTGACAGTAAGAATAAAAAACTATATGATAATAAAATTAATTACATTAAATGACATATAATAGTTAACATAAAATAATAGAATCAAAATAGGAATATGAATAGAATTAGAAAGATTTGATGTCATCATCATATAGAAACTATTAAAAGGTAAAGTTAATTTTATAAGAATATATTAATGTTTAGAGTTAAAAAAAGTAAACGTGGAAGTTGTAGCATAAAATAAGCAATACGTGTAAGTTCCCAATGAAATAGGTTTCGTACAACATGGCAGACAGAAAAAGGAAGTTTCTATAACTATCATATTTCAATAAACCCTTCAGAAGTTGGGTCTCCTCCAGAAGTTCTTTCTTCAGAAGTTTCACCTTCAGAATCACGACCATCATTAGAGGTTGCACTAAAGCTCCTCCTTCAGAGGGTCCACCTTTAGAGTCATAATTACCATAAAAACTTTCAACTTCTGGCTCTTCTTCAAAAGTTTCAATCACAAAAAACATGCTAACTACATAACACCGCCGACATGTATTTATTATAAGAATTCATTCACCTTATATTAAATATATTTGTTAAGGAATTTAAAAAAATGATAATATTTGAATAAAATTTTGAAACACTCAATTCTTTTTGATAAAATATAAATTCTTGCAAAGACCATGTTGAAATTTAATTGAAACATTATAAGAATAAATTATTTCGTTAATTTTTATTTCTCTTCATCTATTCTTTAGTATATCTCTCTGTTGTTTTTTACACACATGTGTAAAACAAAAGACATTTGTTTAAACTCAAAAAACTTTGTTAGTATTAAAATAAAATCATAACATTTCCGAATATATATATATATATATATATATATATTCCGATTATATATATATATATATATATATATATATATATATATATATATATATATATATATATAAGTTTTGAATATTTATATTATCCGCTTAAAAGTGAAGTCTTCAGAATTTCGCTTGAGCGTGTGGGCTATAATAAATAAAAGAAAAAGTTTGCATGTTTTTCAATTTCAAGTAATATTATTTTTAACATAATGCATATTAAAATTTATTGGAGTTATAAATAAACTTTAAATCTATTAGATCGTAAACATATTTTAAAATCTCGCAATGATTTAAAACAACAAAAATAACATGAAAAATAATAGTAGAGTGTAATTGTTGAGTCAATTAAAATGTTGATATTGAAAATGACCAACACTAAAGATGATAAATCTAGATACACCTATAAGAAAAAAACAATTAATAATTAAGAAAAATAACAAACTTTATCACCTTTTCATTTGATGGGTAGATAAAATGTATTTTTAAAAATATAAGTACAGGATTGACTAGGAACCTCAACCGCAAGTTTCTGACTTAAATGTATTTGAATTTTATAAAAAAATTTGAAAGACGAGTATCGAAGTCAAGAGAATGTTTGTGTCGATAGTGGTTAGTATTTCATCATTTCATGAGTGACATCAGGTTGATACAAAATAACAATGTGATTTTAATGTAATATATTTTTCAAACTAGACAGTTAATTTTATTGTATTCATATCAATATGGTGTATATCTTAAATAGTTTATGCCTCTAAGTAAAACTTTTAATATGTTTTGATTTAATAACATATAAGTGCATTTTTCGGAAATAGATTTCGTTAGCTAATTTTTTTTAATGTAAACTTACCAATTATTATATACTAGTGTTTAGACCCGTGCGAGGTACGGGTAAAATTGTGTATAAGAATAATAAATTTATTAAAATTATTGATAAATTACAAAAATAATTTACAATAAAAGTAAAATATATTTAAAGATATTTTTAATCGTTAATAATAAACCTATGAAGAAATATATTTGTACCTCTTAAAATTTAAGCAATCTATTTAAAATTAATATTTAAAATAATCCTAAATTACATTGATTTAAATAATTTTATGACTTTCATATATAATAAATTGATAGTCATAAAATCAATTACTTAAGTGATTACATAAAATTAGCTAAAAATTAATAACATAAGTGAATTATATTAAAAATTATTAGTCATAAAAATGTTAACTATTAATATTGATAGTAAGAATAAAAAACTATATGATAATAAACTTAATTAAATTAAATGACATATAATAGTAAACATAAAATAATAGAATCAAAATAGGAATATGAATAGAATTAGAAAGATTTGATGTCATCATCATATAGAAACTATTAAAAGGTAAAGTTAATTTTATAAGAATATATTAATGTTTAGAGTTAAAAAAAGTAAACGTGGAAGTTGTAGCATAAAATAAGCAATACGTGTAAGTTCCCAATGAAATAGGTTTCGTACAACATGGCGCATGAAAAGGAAGTTTCTATAACTATTATATTTCAATAAACCCTTCAGAAGTTGGGTCTCCTCCAGAAGTTCTTTCTTCAGAAGTTTCACCTTCAGAATCACGACCATCATTAAAGGTTGCACTAAAGCTCCTCCTTCAGAGGGTCCATCTTTAGAGTCATAATTACGACAAAACTTTCAACTTCGGCTTCTTCAAAAGTTTCAATCACAAAAACATGCTAACTATATAACACCGACATGTATTTATTATAAGAATTCATTCACCTTATATTAAATATTTTGTTAAGGAATTTAAAAATGATAATATTTGAATAAAATTTTGAAACACTCAATTCTTTTTGATAAAATATAAATTCTTGCAAAGACCATGTTGAAATTTAATTGAAACATTATAAGAATAAATTATTTCGTTAATTTTATTTTATTTCTCTTCATCTATTCTTTAGTATATCTCTCTTTTCTTTTTTACACATGTGTAAAACAAAAGACATTTGTTTAAACTCAAAAAAACTTTGTTAGTATTAAAATAAAATCATAACATTTCCGATTATATATATATATATATATATATATATATATATATAAGTTTTGAATATTTATATTATCTGCTTAAAAAGTGAAGTCTTCAGTAATTTCTCGCCTTGAGCGTGTGGGCTATAATAAATAAAAGAAAAAGTTTGCATGTTTTTCAATTTCAAGTAATATTATTTTTAACATAATGCATATTAAAATTTATTGGAGTTATAAATAAACTTTAAATCTATTAGATCGTAAACATATTTTAAAATCTCTGCAATGATTTAAAACAACAAAAATAACATGAAAAATAATAGTAGAGTGTAATTGTTGAGTCAATTAAAATGTTGATATTGAAAATGACCAACACTAAAGATGATAAATCTAGATACACCTATAAGAAAAAAACAATTAATAATTAAGAAAAATAACAAACTTTATCACCTTTTCATTTGATGGGTAGATAAAATGTATTTTTAAAAATATAAGTACAGGATTGACTAGGAACCTCAACCGCAAGTTTCTGACTTAAATGTATTTGAATTTTATAAAAAAATTTGAAAGACGAGTATCGAAGTCAAGAGAATGTTTGTGTCGATAGTGGTTAGTATTTCATACATTTCATGAGTGACATCGGGTTGATACAAAATAACAATGTGATTTTAATGTAATATTTTTTCAAACTAGAGTTAATTTTATTGTATTCATATCAATATGGTGTATATCTTAAATAGTTTATGCCTCTAAGTAAAACTTTTAATATGTTTTGATTTAATAACATATAAGTGCATTTTTCGGAAATAGATTTCGTTAGCTAATTTTTTTTAATGTAAACTTACCAATTATTATATACTAGTGTTTAGACCCGTGCGAGGCACGGGTAAAATTGTGTATAAGAATAATAAATTTATTAAAATTATTGATAAATTACAAAAATAATTTACAATAAAAGTAAAATATATTTAAAGATATTTTTAATTGTTAATAATAAACCTATGAAGAAATATATTTGTACCTCTTAAACTTTAAGCAATCTATTTAAAATTAATATTTAAAATAATCCTAAATTACATTGATTTAAATAATTTTATGACTTTCATATATAATAAATTGTTAGTCATAAAATCAATTACTTAAGTGATTACATAAAATTAGCTAAAAATTAATAACATAAGTGAATTATATTAAAAATTATTAGTCATAAAAATGTTAACTATTAATATTGACAGTAAGAATAAAAAACTATATGATAATAAACTTAATTACACTAAATGACATATAATAGTTAACATAAAATAATAGAATCAAAATAGGAATATGAATAGAATAAGAAAGATTTGATGTCATCATCATATAGAAACTATTAAAAGGTAAAGTTAATTTTATAAGAATATATTAATGTTTAGAGTTAAAAAAAGTAAACGTGGAAGTTGTAACATAAAATAAGCAATACGTGTAAGTTCCCAATGAAATAGGTTTCGTACAACATGGCAGACAGAAAAAGGAAGTTTCTATAACATCATATTTCAAAAAACCCTTCAGAAGTTGGGTCTCCTCCAGAAGTTCTTTCTTCAGAAGTTTCACCTTCAGAATCACGACCATCATTAGAGGTTGCACTAAAGCTCCTCCTTCAGAGGGTCCACCTTTAGAGTCATAATTACCATAAAACTTTCAACTTCGCTCTTCTTCAAAAGTTTCAATCACAAAAACATGCTAACTACATAACACCGACATGTATTTATTATAAGAATTCATTCACCTTATATTAAATATTTTGTTAAGGAATTAAAAAATGATAATATTTGAATAAAATTTTGAAACACTCAATTTTTTGATAAAATATAAATTCTTGCAAAGACCATGTTGAAATTTAATTGAAACATTATAAGAATAAATTATTTCGTTAATTTTATTTCTCTTCATCTATTCTTTAGTATATCTCTCTTTGTTTTTTACACACATGTGTAAAACAAAAGACATTTGTTTAAACTCAAAAAACTTTGTTAGTATTAAAATAAAATCATAACATTTCGATATATATATATATATATATATATATATATATATATATATATATATATAAGTTTTGAATATTTATATTATCCGCTTAAAAGTGAAGTCTTCATAATTTCTACTTTGAGCGTGGGCTATAATAAATAAAAGAAAAAGTTTGCATGTTTTTCAATTTCAAGTAATATTATTTTTAACATAATGCATATTAAAATTTATTGGAGTTATAAATAAACTTTAAATCTATTAGATCGTAAACATATTTTAAAATCTTTGCAATGATTTAAAACAACAAAAATAACATGAAAAATAATAGTAGAGTGTAATTGTTGAGTCAATTAAAATGTTGATATTGAAAATGACCAACACTAAAGATGATAAATCTAGATACACCTATAAGAAAAAAACAATTAATAATTAAGAAAAATAACAAACTTTATCACCTTTTCATTTGATGGGTAGATAAAATGTATTTTTAAAATATAAGTACAGGATTGACTAGGAACCTCAACCGCAAGTTTCGACTTAAATGTATTTGAATTTTATAAAAAATTTGAAAGACAGTATCAAGTCAAGAGAATGTTTGTGTCGATAGTGGTTAGTATTTCATCATTTCATGAGTGACATCGGGTTGATACAAAATAACAATGTGATTTTAATGTAATATTTTTTTCAAACTAAACAGTTAATTTTATTGTATTCATATCAATTTGGTGTAAATCTTAAATAGTTTATGCCTCTAAGTAAAACTTTTAATATGTTTTTATTTAATAACATATAAGTGCATTTTTCGGAAATAGATTTCGTTAGCTAATTTTTTTTAATGTAAACTTACCAATTATTATATACTAGTGTTTAGACCCGTGCGAGGCACGGGTAAAATTGTGTATAAGAATAATAAATTTATTAAAATTATTGATAAATTACAAAAATAATTTACGATAAAATGAAAATATATTTAAAGATGTTTTTAATGGTTAATAATAAACCTATGAAGAAATATATTTGTACCTCTTAAAATTTAAGCAATCTATTTAAAATTAATATTTAAAATAATCATAAATAACATTGATTTAAATAATTTTATGATTTTCATAAATAATATATTGTTAGTCATAAAATCAATTACTTAAGTGATTACATAAAATTAGCTCAAAATTAATAACATAAGTGAATTATATTAAAAATTATTAGTCATAAAAATGTTAACTATTAATATTGACAGTAAGAATAAAAAAACTATATGATAATAAACTTAATTAAATTAAATGACATATAATAGTAAACATAAAATAATAGAATCAAAATAGGAATATGAATAGAATTAGAAAGATTTGATGTCATCATCATATAGAAACTATTAAAAGGTAAAGTTAATTTTATAAGAATATATTAATGTTTAGAGTTAAAAAAAGTAAACGTGGAAGTTGTAGCATAAAATAAGCAATACGTGTAAGTTCCCAATGAAATAGGTTTCGTACAACATGGCAGACAGAAAAAGGAAGTTTCTATAACTATTATATTTCAATAAACCCTTCAGAAGTTGGGTCTCCTCCAGAAGTTCTTTCTTCAGAAGTTTCACCTTCAGAATCACGACCATCATTAAAGGTTGCACTAAAGCTCCTCCTTCAGAGGGTCCATCTTTAGAGTCATAATTACGACAAAAACTTTCAACTTCGCTTCTTCAAAGTTTCAATCACAAAAACATGCTAACTATATAACACCGACATGTATTTATTATAAGAATTCATTCACCTTATATTAAATATTTTGTTAAGGAATTTAAAAATGATAATATTTGAATAAAATTTTGAAACACTCAATTTTTTTTGATAAAATATAAATTCTTGCAAAGACCATGTTGAAATTTAATTGAAACATTATAAGAATAAATTATTTCGTTAATTTTATTTCTCTTCATCTATTCTTTAGTATATCTCTCTGTTTTCGTTTTTTTACACACATGTGTAAAAACAAAAGACATTTGTTTAAACTCAAAAAAACTTTGTTAGTATTAAAATAAAATCATAACATTTCCGAATATATATATATATATATATATATATATATATATATATATATTATATATATATATATATATATATATATAAGTTTTGAATATTTATATTATCTCGCTTAAAAGTGAAGTCTTGATAATTTCTCTTGCGTGTGGGCTATAATAAATAAAAGAAAAAGTTTGCATGTTTTTCAATTTCAAGTAATATTATTTTTAACATAATGCATATTAAAATTTATTGGAGTTATAAATTAACTTTAAATCTATTAGATCGTAAACATATTTTAAAATCTCTGCAATGATTTAAAACAACAAAAATAACATGAAAATAATAGTAGAGTGTAATTGTTGAGTCAATTAAAATGTTGATATTGAAAATGACCAACACTAAAGATGATAAATCTAGATACACCTATAAGAAAAAACAATTAATAATTAAGAAAAATAACAAACTTTATCACCTTTTCATTTGATGGGTAGATAAAATGTATTTTTAAAATATAAGTACAGGATTGACTAGGAACCTCAACCGCAAGTTTCGACTTAAATGTATTTGAATTTTATAAAAAATTTGAAAGACAGTATCAAGTCAAGAGAATGTTTGTGTCGATAGTGGTTAGTATTTCATACTTTCATGAGTGACATCGGTTGATACAAAATAACAATGTGATTTTAATGTAATATTTTTTTCAAACTAGACAGTTAATTTTATTGTATTCATATCAATATGGTGTATATCTTAAATAGTTTATGCCTCTAAGTAAAACTTTTAATATGTTTTGATTTAATAACATATAAGTGCATTTTTCGGAAATAGATTTCGTTAGCTAATTTTTTTAATGTAAACTTACCAATTATTATATACTAGTGTTTAGACGTGCAGGCACGGGTAAAATTGTGTATAAGAATAATAAATTTATTAAAATTATTGATAAATTACAAAAATAATTTACAATAAAAGTAAAATATATTTAAAATATTTTTAATTGTTAATAATAAACCTATGAAGAAATATATTTGTACCTCTTAAACTTTAAGCAATCTATTTAAAATTAATATTTAAAATAATCCTAAATTACATTGATTTAAATAATTTTATGACTTTCATATATAATAAATTGTTAGTCATAAAATCAATTACTTAAGTGATTACATAAAATTAGCTAAAAATTAATAACATAAGTGAATTATATTAAAAATTATTAGTCATAAAAATGTTAACTATTAATATTGACAGTAAGAATAAAAAACTATATGATAATAAACTTAATTACACTAAATGACATATAATAGTTAACATAAAATAATAGAATCAAAATAGGAATATGAATAGAATAAGAAAGATTTGATGTCATCATCATATAGAAACTATTAAAAGGTAAAGTTAATTTTATAAGAATATATTAATGTTTAGAGTTAAAAAAAGTAAACGTGGAAGTTGTAGCATAAAATAAGCAATACGTGTAAGTTCCCAATGAAATAGGTTTCGTACAACATGGCAGACAGAAAAAGGAAGTTTATATAACTATTATATTTTAATAAACCCTTCAGAAGTTGGGTCTCCTCCAGAAGCTCTTTCTTCAGAAGTTTCACCTTCAGAATCACGACCATCATTAGAGGTTGCACTAAAGCTCCTCCTTCAGAGGGTCCATCTTTAGAGTCATAATTACCACAAAAACTTTCAACTTCTGGCTCTTCTTCAAAAGTTTCAATCACAAAAAACATGCTAACTACATACATAACACCGCCGACATGTATTTATTATAAGAATTCATTCACCTTATATTAAATATTTTTGTTAAGGAATTTAAAAAAATGATAATATTTGAATAAAATTTTGAAACACTCAATTCTATTGATAAAATATAAATTCTTGCAAATACCATGTTGAAATTTAATTGAAACATTATAAGAATAAATTATGTCGTTAATTTTTATTTCTCTTCATCTATTCTTTAGTATATCTCTCTGTTTTCGTTTTTTTACACACATGTGTAAAAACAAAAGACATTTGTTTAAACTCAAAAAAACTTTTTTAGTATTAAAATAAAATCATAACATATAAGTGCATTTTTCGGAAATAGATTTCGTTAGCTAATTTTTTTTAATGTAAACTTACCAATTATTATATACTAGTTTAGATCATGAGGCACGGTAAAATTGTGTATAAGAATAATAAATTTATTAAAATTATTGATAAATTACAAAAATAATTTACAATAAAAGGAAAATATCTTTAAAGATATTTTTAATTGTTAATAATAAACCTATGAAGAAATATATTTGTACCTCTTAAAATTTAAGCAATCTATTTAAAATTAATATTTAAAATAATCCTAAATTATATTGATTTAAATAATTTTATGATTTTCATATATAATTAATTGTTAGTCATAAAATCAGTTACTTAAGTGATTACATAAAATTAGCTAAAAATTAATAACATAAGTGAATTATGTCAAAAATTATTAGTCATAAAATATTAACTATTAATATTGACAGTAAGAATAAAAAACTATATGATAATAAAATTAATTACATTAATTGACATATAATAGTTAGCATAAAATAATAGAATCAAAATAGGAATATGAATAGAATTAGAAAGATTTGATGTCATCATCATATAGAAACTATTAAAAGGTAAAGTTAATTTTATAAGAATATATTAATGTTTAGAGTTAAAAAAAATAAACGTGGAACTTGTAGCATAAAATAAGAAATACGTGTAAGTTCCCAATGAATTAGGTTTCGTACAACATGGCAGAAAGAAAAAGGAAGTTTCTATAACTATTATATTTCAATAAATCCTTAAGAAGTTGGGTCTTCTTCAGAAGCATTTTCCTCAGAAGTTTCACCTTCAGAATCACGACCATCATTAGAGGTTGCACTACCTTTAGAAGCTCCTCCTTCAGAGGGTCCACCTTTAGAGGCATTATTACCATCAAAAGATTCTTCTTCTGACTCTTCTTCAGAAGTTTCAATACTTAAAAACATGCTAACTACATACATAACACGCCGACATGTATTTTTTTTAAGAATTCATTCTTCTTATATTAAATATTTGTTAAGGAATTTTAAAAAATTTTAATATTTGAATAAAATTTTGAAACACTCAATTCTTTTTTATAAAATATAAATTCTTGCAAATACCATGTTGAAATTTAATCAAAACATTATAAGAATAAATTATTTCGTTAATTTTTATTTCTCTTCATCAATTATTTAGTATATCTTTCTGTTTTCGTTTTTGTACACACATATGTGTAAAAACAAAAGACATTTGTTTAATCTCCCAAAAACTTTTCTAGTGTTAAAATAAAAATCACAACTTTTCCGATTATATATATATATATATATATATAAATATATTTATATATATATATATGTATATATATATATATTTTAAATATTTATATTATATTCTTAAAAAGTGATGTCTTCAGTAATTTCTCGCCTTGAACACGTGGGCTCTAATGAGTGAGTTGCAAACTTTAAATCCAATTCAAGAAACACTTTGTACCAAATTGAATACATTATAATAAATAAAAGAACAAATTTTCATGTTTTTCAATTTCAAGTAAAATTATTTTTAACATAATGCATATTAAAAATTATTGGAGTTATAAATCAACTTAAAATCTATTAGATCGTAACATATTTTAAAATCTCTGCAATGATTTAAAACAACAAAAATAACATGAAAAAAATAGTAGAGTGTAATTGTTGTGTAAATTAAAATGTTGATATTGAAAATGATCAACACAAAAGATGATAAATCTAGATACACCTATAAGGAAAAAAAAAACAATTAATAATTAAGAAAAATAACAAACTTTATCACCTTTTCATTTGATGGGTAGATAAAATTTATTATTAAAAATATAAATATAGGATTGACTAGGAACCTTTTAAATTTTTTAAAAAAAATTGAAAGACGAGTATCAAAGTCAAGAGAATGTTTGTGTTGATAGTGATTAGTATTTTTGTCTGTTTAATGAGTGAGATGGGGTCGATACAAAATATCAACATGATTTCAATCTAATATTTTTTTCAAACTAAACAGTTAATTTTATTGTATTGATATGGTGTATATCTTAAATTTTTTATGCTTCTAAGTAAAACTTTTAACATGTTTTTATTTAATAACATATAAGTGCATTTTTCGCAAATAGATTTCGTTAGCTAATTTTTTTTGAATGTAAACTTACCATTTATTATATACTAGTTTTTAGACCCGTGTGAGGCACGTTTCAAATCGTTTATAAGAATAATAAATTTATTAAAATTATTGATAAATTACAAAAATAATTTACGATAAAATGAAAATATATTTAAAGATGTTTTTAATTGTTAATAATAAACCTAAGAAGAAATATATTTGTACCTCTCAAAATTTAAGCAATCTATTTAAAATTAATATTGAAAATAATCATAAATTATATTGATTTAAATAATTTTATAATTTTCATATACAATAAATTGTTAGTCATAAAATTAGTTACTTAAGTAATTACATAAAATTAGCTAAAAATTAATTACATAAGTGAATTATGTCAAAAATTATTAGTCATAAAAATACTAACTATTAATATTGACAGTAATAACAAAAAACTATATGATAATAATATTAATTACACTAAATGACATATGATAGTTAGCATAAATAATAGAATCAAAATAGGAATACGAATACAATAAGAAAGATTTGATGTCATCATCATATGGAAACTATTAAAAGGTAAAGTTAATTTTATAAGAATATAATAATGTTTAGAGTTAAAAAAAATAAACCTGGAAGTTGTAGCATAAAATAAGCGATCCATGTAAGTTCCCAATGAAATAGGTTTCGTACAACATGGCAGAATGAAAAAGAAAGTTTCTATATCTATTATTTTTCAATAAACCCTTCAGAAGTTAGGTCTCCTTCAGAAGCTCTTTCTTCCGAAGTTTCACCTTTAGAATCATGACCATCATTAGAGGTTGCACTACCTTTAGAAGCTCCTCTTTCAGAGGGTTCCCCTTTAGAGTCATTATTACCACCACACGTTTCAACTTCTGACTCTTCTTGAGAAGTTTCAATCACTAAAAACATGCTAACTACATACATAACACGCCGACATGTATTTTTTAAAAGAATTCATTTTTTTATATTAAATATTTGTTAAGGAATTTTAAAAAAATGATAATATTTGAATAAAATTTTGAAACACTCAATTCTTTTTGATAAAATATAAATTCTTGCAAATACCATGTTGAAATTTAATGAAAACATTATAAGAATAAATTATTTCGTTAATTTTTATTTCTCTTTATCAATTATTTAGTATATCTTTCTTTTGTTTTGTACACATGTGTAAAAACAAAAGACATTTGTTTAATCTCCCAAAAACTTTGCTAGTATTAAAATAAAAATCATATATATATATATATATATATATATATATATATATATATATATATATATATATATATATATATATATATATATATATTTTTAATATTTATATTATATTCTTAAAAAGTGATGTCTTCAATAATTTCTCGCCTTGAGCACGTGGGCTCTAATGAGTGAGTTGTAAACTTTAAATCCCATTAAAGAAACACTTTGTACCAAATTGAATACAGTATAATAAATAAAAGAACAAATTTTCATGTTTTTCAATTTCAAGTAATATTATTTTTAACATAATGCATATTAAAATTTATTGGAGTTATAAATCAACTTAAAATCTATTAGATCGTAACATATTTTAAAATCTATGCAGTGATTTAAAACAACAAAAATAACATGAAAAAAATAGTAGAGTGTAATTGTTGAGTGAATTAAAATGTTGATATTGAAAATGATCAACACTAAAGATGATAAATCTAGATACACCTATAAGAATAAAAACAATTAATAATTAAGAAAAATAACAAACTTTATCAGCTTTTCATTTGATGGGTAGATAAAATTTATTATTAAAAATATAAATATAGGATTGACTAGGAACCTTTTAAATTTTTTTTAAAAATTTGAAAGACGAGTATCGAAGTCAAGAGAATGTTTGTGTTTATAGTGGCCAGTATTTCTGTCTGTTTAATGAGTGACATGGGGTCGATACAAAATAACAACATGATTTCAATGTAATAAATTTGTTCAAACTAAATAGTTAATTGTATTGTATTCGTATCAATATGGCTTATATCTTAAATTGTTTATGCTTCTAAGTAAAACTTTTAACATGTTTTGATTTAATAACATATAAGTGCATTTATCGGAAATAGATTTCGTTAGCTAATTTTTTTAATGTAAACTTACCATTTATTATATACTAGTGTTTAGACCCGTGCGAGGTGTAACACCCCAATATTACCCAAGGTTTAATATGTAAAAATCATAGTAAATTAAAATTTCATAAATTAAATACTGAGGCGTCACACCATCAAAACGAAATCACTTTAAACAGTTTGCTTTAAAGTATAATCTTTGATACATAGCATTATCGAAAATCATAAATTGATTCATAAAATTCCAAACACTTTCTTCATTAAACTTCCTCATCAAATCATGTTTTCATAAAGTATGATTCTTATATACAAAAGGAAGAACAACAAAAGAATCAACAACAAGACAACATAAATATTCCCCGAAAGCTACGATCGAGTGACAACCGACTCAACTAATAGCATAAAATCTCCGTCTTCATAACCTGCACGTTACCAATATAAAGGTAAGCGAAACAAGTAAAGGGTGAGATACTCCAAAACATATAATTAAAGGCATGATAAAATATATATATATATATATATATATATATATAAATATTTGGAATCATAAGGGATATAAGTTAATGAGTGCATTCCAACACATATCCAAAACTCACTTACTCTTATCGTCATTTTAAAGTGTATAATCTACGCTTAATCGCCTTAGCCTCATCGGCACAAATCATCACAACAACACATAAACCTCCGTCACCACAAAATCGTCACAAGCTAATACATCACTAATTAACACGTCAATCATAAACAACAACATTAAACAATGCTAATAACATAAGCAACATAAACAAAATCATCACAAATTGGCTAAAGCTCATCGTCGCTTTTGGCATAAAGCCCATCATCACAAAACATCATCATATCCTATTTGCATTAAGCATTTCATTAAGTTAAATCATCGCAAAACTCATCATTTATATTCATCGCATAGTTATCATGAAATTATCAATTCATATTCATTTCATGTTCATCACAAAGATCATCACCAAACAAAGCATCATATATCATCGCAATTCAACATCATTCATCAATTAAAACCCAATGCCAAATAACTCAAACATAAACATAACCGACTCCATGAGACACGACTATGTTATGCATGTGGTACCCGTCGCTTTGTCCATAATTAGGAACACTTGGCCTAAACGCCTCGTCGCTTGACATAAAAGCCCTCGTCGCCAATGCAATGTATGTGACTCAATGATAAAGACAACACAACAACACATCATCATCGCTCATCAAAATTGACATAAAGTCCATGTCGCCATATTTATTCACATCAAATAAACATATCATCGCATCATATTTGCATTATGCAAAATATCACCAAACAATTCATCATCGTCAAAAGTCATGCATTCATAAATCGGAAGCATTTATTAACAACATCAATATAATCGCACATCATCCTTACAAATATATATATATATCGCATCGCATATCAACAAGTATTCATTAATAAGTACACCGTCGCAAACATTATGTTTATTCACACCGCATCATTATCAATTAATTTACCAAATTCCAAAACCGGAAAAATAGTCAAAACATCAATAATCATCGCGAAAGTCATTCTTAATAACCGCATTAATCAAAATCATCAACATCGAAATCGGATTGTCCATACGTTTTAAATCCACTAAACGCAATCCGATTCAATTTAACCAAATTGGCCTATTTTGGGTCATCTCGTAAAAACTCGTAATTTCTAAAAACTAACCTCACCACTACGTTCTACACGTCGAACTTAGCTAACACGTCAATTTTCGTTGAATTCGGAGCAACTTGCTCCGTCGTCGAATTTACCGAAATCGGAAAATCAGAACATAATCGAGTTCTAAATTTAATCGGATATTCTATATCCTAATTTTATTTTAGTGATATAAAGGTTACTAGGTAGAATTGGGGTTTTATTAAGAAAAGAACCTATTTGCAAGCAATTATGCAGGAAAATTACTTTGACAGAAAACAAAACCAAGTTATAGAAAATAGAAAATAGAACAATTTTCGTTTCCCTTCTGCCATTGGGGACGCACGTCCCATTGCTCCAAGGGAAGTGGAGGCGGGTGCCTCACCATGGGGGACGGTCGCCCCACACATGGCGGTGGCCCCTCTGCACACCAGACAACCACTTCTTCTTCCCTGCGTGCATTTTACTGTTTATCATTTTTCTTGTTTTCTAGTTTTTCACTGATATACTTTCCTTTTTCCATTTCCATTTCCATTATCATTTCCATTAATTCATTTACTACCATACTACTAACATCATACCCATAATCCCTACTCCTAATTCAACTTTCTAAACATTTCAACAATCACCAACCAACCCTATAAACCAACTATCAATTTTTCTCTAATCCAAACTATCACTATCAAACCCTAACTATATGAGATAGAAATCAAACCCCTTACCTCTATCTTGGTTCATTGCAAGATGCTCCAACAAAACCCAAAATCCATGCTTGCTCTTGCTCCTCTTCTTCTTCTTCTCCAAACCTTCTCTTTCTCTCAAGCTTCCAAGTTTCTATTCTTGGCTTTTGTTTTCCAAATGGGAAGAAAATGAGGAAATATGGTTTTTATAGTTATGTTTTCTTACTAGCTTCCAAGGGTGTAAACCCAATTCTAACAAAATGCTCCCCACACCCCTATCTAATTATATCATTAATTCACTTAATTCAAATAATTCCGGGGAATTAAATATCGGATTCGAATAATATTTTACCGAACTGAACGGAACGTCGCCAAATATATTAATAAATATATTGATTAATATAAATATTCTCGTCGCAAAATAAATATCGATCGGTAATTCGAAAATATTAATATAATAATATTAATTAAAACAGGGCGTTACACGAGGTATGGGTAAAATCGTGTATAAGAATAATAAATTTATTAAAGTTATTGATAAATTACAAAAATAATTTACGATAAAATGAAAATATATTTAAAGATATTTTTAATTGTTAATAATAAACCTATGAAAAAATATATTTATACCTCTTAAATTTTAAGCAATCTATTAAAAATAATCATAAATTATAATGATTTAAATAAGTTTATAATATTCATATATAATAAATTGTTAGTCATAAAATTAGTTACTTAAGTGATTACATAAAATTACCTAAAAATTAATTACATAAGTAAATTATGTTATAAATTATTAGTCATAAAAATATTAACTATTAATATTGACAATAAGAATAAAAAACTATATGATAATAAAATTAATTTCATTAAATGACATATAATAGTTACATAAAATAATAGAATCAAAATAGGAATATGAAATAGGTTTCGTACAACATGGCAGAATGAAAAAGGAAGTTTTATATAACTATTATATTTCAATAAACCCTTCAGAAGTTGGGTCTCCTTCAGAAGCTCATTCTTCAGAAGTTTCACCTTCAGAATCATGACCATCATTAGAGATTGCACTACCTTTAGAAGCTCCTCCTTCAGAGGGTCTACCTTTAGAGCCATGTATTTTTTATAAGAATTCATTCTCCTTATATTAAATATTTGTTATGGAATTTTAAAAAAATGATAATATTTGAATAAAATTTTGAAACACTCAATTCTTTTTGATAAAATATAAATTCATGCAAATACCATGTTGAAATTTGATCAAAACATTATAAGAATAAATTATTTTGTTAAATTTATTTATCTTCATCTATTCTTTAGTATATCTTTCTGTTTTTGTTTTTTTACACACATGTGTAAAAACAAAAGACATTTGTTTAAACTCACAGAAACTTTGCTAGTATTAAAATAAAAATCATAACATTTCCGATTATATATATATATATATATATATATATATATATATATATATATATATATATATATATAAATTAGAAAGATTTATATTATCGGCATAAAAAGTGATGTCTTCAGTAATTTCTCCCCTTGAGCGTGTGGGCTCTAATGAGTGAGTTGCAAACTTTAAATCCCATTCAAGAAAAACTTTGTACCAAATTGAATACATTATAATAAATAAAAGAAAAAGTTTGCATGTTTTTCAATTTCAAGTACGATTATTTTTAACCTAATGCATATTAAAATTTATGTGTAATTGTTGAGTCAATTAACACGTTGATATTGAAAATGATCAACACTAAAGATGATAAATCTAGATACACCAATAAGAAAAAAACAATTAATAATTAAGAAAAATAACAAACTTTATCACCTTTTCATTTAATGGGTAGATAAAATTTATTTTTAAAAATATAAGTACAGGATTGACTAGGAACCTCAACCACCACATTCAGACTTAAATGTATTTAAATTTTATAAAATTTTTTGAAAGACGAGTATCGAAATCAAGAGAATGTTTGTGTTGATAGTGATTAGTATTTCTGTCTGTTTCATGAGTGACATGGGGTTGATACAAAATAACAATGTGATTTCAATGTAATATTTTTTCAAACTAAACAATTAATTTTATGGTATTCATATCAATATGGTGTATTTCTTAAATTGTTTATTCTTCTAAGTAAAACTTTTAATATGTTTTGATTTAATAACATATAAGTGCATTTTTCGGAAATAGATTTTGTTAGCTAATTTTTTCTAATGTAAACTTACCAATTATTATATACTAGTGTTTAGACCCGTGCGAGGCACGGGTAAAATCGTGTATAAGAATAATAAATTTATTAAAATTATTAATAAATTACAAAAGTAATTTACAATAAAAGGAAAATATCTTTAAAGATATTTTTAATTGTTAATAATAAACCTATGAAGAAATATATTTGTACCTCTTAAAATTTAAGCAGACTATTTAAAATTAATATTTAAAATAATCATAAATTATATTGATTTAAATAATTTTATGATTTTCATATATAATAAATTGTTAGTCATAAAATTAGTTACTTAAGTGATTACATAAAATTAGCTAAAAATTAATAACATAAGTGAATTATGTCAAAAATTATTAGTCATAAAATATTAACTATTAATATTGACTGTAAGAATAAAAAACTATATCATAATAAAATTAATTACATTAAATGACATATAATAGTTAGCATAAAATAATAGAGTCAAAATAGGAATATGAATAGAATTAGAAAGATTTGATGTCATCATCATATAAAAACTATTAAAAGGTAAAGTTAATTTTATAAAAATATATTAATATTTAGAGTTAAAAAAAAAAAAACGTGAATGTTGTAGCATAAAATAAGTAATACGTGTAAGTTCCCAATGAAATAGGTTTCGTACAACACGGCAGACAGAAAAATGAAGTTTCTATAACAATTATATTTCAATAAACCCTTCAGAAGTTGGGTCTTCTCCAGAAGCACTTTCTTCAGAAGTTTCACCTTCAGAATCACGACCATCATTAGAGGTTGCATTACCTTTAGAAGCTCCTCCTTCAGAGGGTCCACCTTTAGTGTCATAACTACCACTAAAACTTTCAACTTCTGACTCTTCTTCAGAAGTTTCAATCACCAAAAACATGCTAACTACATACATAACACAGCTGTCATGTATTTTTTATAAGAATTCATTCACCTTATATTAAATATTTGTTAAGGAATTTATAAAAATGATAATATTTGAATAAATTTTGAAACACTCAATTCTTTTTGATAAAATACAAATTTTTGCAAATACTATGTTGAAATTTAATCAAAACATTATAAGAATAAATTTATTTCGTTAATTTTTATTTCTCTTCATCTATTCTTCAGTATATCTTTCTGTATTCGTTTTTTTACACAAATGTCTAAAAACAAAAGACTTTTGTTTAAACTCACAAAAACTTTGCAAGTATTAAAATTAAATTCATAACATTTCCGATTATATATATATATATATAAATATATTTACATATATATATATATATATATATATATATATATATAAATTTCAAATATTTATATTATCCTAAAACCTGAAGTCTTGAGAATTTCTTTGAGCGTGTGGGCTATAATAAATAAAAGAAAAAGTTTCTATGTTTTTCAATTTCAAGTAATATTATTTTTAACATAATGCATATTAAAATTTATTGGAGTTATAAATAAACTTAAAATCTATTAGATCGTAAAGATATTTTAAAATCTCTGCAATGATTTAAAAGAACAAAAATAACATGAAAAATGTAATTGTTGAGTCAATTAAAATGTTGATATTGAAAATGATCAACACTAAAGATGATAAATCTAGATACACCTATAAAAAAAACAATTAATAATTAAGAAAAATAACAAACTTTATCACCTTTTCATTTGATCGGTAGATAAAATTTATTTTTAAAAATGTAAGTACAGGATTGTCTAGAAACCTCAACCACCAGTTTCTGACTTAAATGTATTTAAATTTTAAAAAAAATTTTGAAAGACGAGTATCGAAGTCAAGAGAATGTTTATGTCGATAGTGGTTAGTATTTCTGTCTGTTTCATGAGTGACATGGGGTTGATACAAAATAACAATGTGATTTCAATGTAATATTTTTTCAAACTAAACAGTTAATTTTATTGTATTCATATCAATATGGTGTATATCTTAAATTGTTTATGCTTCTAAGTAAAACTTTTAATATGTTTTGATTTAATAACATATAAGTGCATTTTTCGGAAATATATTTCGTTAGCTCATTTTTTTAATGTAAACTTACCAATTATTATATACTAGTGTTTAGACTGTAAGTAGGCACGGGTAAAATCGTATAAGAATAATAAATTTATTAAAATTATTGATAAATTACAAAAATATTTATAATAAAAGGAAAATATCTTTAAAGATATTTTTAATTGTTAATAATAAACCTATGGAGAAATATATATATGTACCTCTTAAAATTTAAGCAATCTATTTAAAATTAATATTTAAAATAATCATATATTATATTGATTTAATAATTTTATGATTTTCTTATATATTAAATTGTTAGTCATAAAATCAATTACTTTAGTGATTACATAAAATTAGCTAAAATTAATAACATAAGTGAATTATGTCAAAATTATTAGTCATAAAATATTAACTATTAATATTGACAAGAATAAAAACTATATGATAATAAAATTAATTACATTAAATGACATATAATAGTTATAAAAAATAGAATCAAAATAGGAATATGAATAGAATTAGAAAGATTTGATGTCATCATCATATAGAAACTCTTAAAAGGTAAAGTTAATTTTATAAGAATATATTAATGTTTAGAGTTAAAAAAAATAAACGTGGACGTTGTAGCATAAAATAAGCAATACGTAAGTTCCCAATGAAATAGGTTTCGTACAACACGGCAGACAGAAAAAGGAAGTTTCTATAACTATTATATTTCAATAAACCTTTCAAAAGTTGGATCTTCTTCAGAAGCACTTTTTTCAGAAGTTTGGATCTTCTTCAGAAGCACTTTTTTCAGAAGTTTCACCTTCAGAATCACGACCATCATTAGAGGTTGCACTACCCTAAGCTCCTCCTTCCGAGGGTCCACCTTTAGAGGCATTATTACCACTAAAAATTTCAACTTCTGGATCTTCTTCAGAAGTTTCAATCACCAAAAACATGTTAACTACATACATAACACCGCCGACATGTATTTTTTATAAGAATTCATTCACCTTATATTAAATATTTGGTAAGGAAATTAAAAAAATGATAATATTTGAATAAAATTTTGAAACACTCAATTCTTTTGATAAAATATAAATTCTTGCAAATACCATGTTGAAATTTAATCAAAACATTATAAGAAAAAATTTATTTCGTTAATTTTATTTCTCTTCATCTATTCTTTAGATATCTTTCGTATTCTTTTTACACACATGTGTAAAACAAAAGACTTTTGTTTAAACTCACAAAAACTTTGCAAGTATTAAAATAAAATTCATAACATTTCCAATATATATATATAAATATATTTACATATATATATATATATATATATATATATATATATATATATATAAATTTCAAATATTTATATTATCGCCTAAAACCAAGTCTTCGATTTCGCATTGAGCGTGTGGGCTCTAATAAATAAAAGAAAAAGTTTGCATGTTTTTCAATTTCAAGTAATATTATTTTTAACATAATGCATATTAAAATTTATTGGAGTTATAAATAAACTTAAAATCTATTAGATCGTAAACATATTTTAAAATCTCTGCAATGATTTAAAACAACAAAAATAACATGAAAAATGTAATTGTTGAGTCAATTAAAATGTTGATATTGAAAATGATCAACACTAAAGATGATAAATCTAGATACACCTATAAGAAAAAAACAATTAATAATTAAGAAAAATAACAAACTTTATCACCTTTTCATTTGATGGGTAGATAAAATTTATTTTTAAAAATGTAAGTACAGGATTCCCTAGGAACCTCAACCACAAGTTTCTGACTTAAATGTATTTAAATTTTAAAAAAATTTGAAAGTATCAAGTCAAGAGAATGTTTGTGTGATAGTGGTTAGTATTTCGTCTGCTTCATGAGTGACATGGGGTTGATACAAAATAACAATGTGATTTCAATGTAATATTTTTCAAACTAAACATTTAATTTTATTGTATTCATATCAATATGGTGTATATCTTAAATTGTTTATGCTTCTAAGTAAAACTTTTAATATGTTTTGATTTAATAACATATAAGTGCATTTTTCGGAAATATATTTCGTTAGCTCATTTTTTTTAATGTAAACTTACCAATTATTATATACTAGTAGACTGCGTGAGGCACGGTAAAATCGTGTATAAGAATAATAAATTTATTAAAATTATTGATAAATTACAAAAAATATTTACAATAAAAGGAAAATATCTTTAAAGATATTTTTAATTGTTAATAATAAACCTATGGAGAAATATATATGTACCTCTTAAAATTTAAGCAATCTATATAAAATTAATATTTAAAATAATCATATATTATATTGATTTAATAATTTTATGATTTTCTTATATATTAAATTGTTAGTCATAAAATTAATTACTTAAGTGATTACATAAAATTAGCTAAAAATTAATAACATAAGTGAATTATGTCAAAAATTATTAGTCATAAAATATTAACTATTAATATTGACTGTAAGAATAAAAAACTATATGATAATAAAATTAATTACATTAAATGACATATAATAGTTAGCATAAAAAAATAGAATCAAAATAGGAATATGAATAGAATTAGAAAGATTTGATGTCATCATCATATAGAAACTCTTAAAAGGTAAAGTTAATTTTATAAGAATATATTAATGTTTAGAGTTAAAAAAAATAAACGTGGACGTTGTAGCATAAAATAAGCACGTGTAAGTTCCCAATGAAATAGGTTCGCATAAACACGCGCATGTAAAAGGAAGTTTCTATAACTATTATATTTCACTAAACCTTTCAAAGTTGGATCTTCTTCAACTTTTAAGTTTGGATCTTCTTGAAGCACTTTTTCGTAAGTTTCACCTTCTAATCACGACCATCATTAGAGGTTGACTACCTTTAAGCTCCTCCTTCAGGGTCCACCTTTAGAGCATTATTACCACTAAAAATTTCAACTTCGGATCTTCTTGAAGTTTCAATCACCAAAACATGCTAACTACATACATAACACACCGACATGTATTTTTATAAGAATTCATTAACCTTATATTAAATATTTGTAAGGAAATTAAAAAATGATAATATTTGAATAAAATTTTGAAACACTCAATTCTTTTTGATAAAATATAAATTCAAAGACCATGTTGAAATTTAATCAAAACATTATAAGAAAAATTTATTTCGTTAATTTTATTTCTCTTCATCTATTCTTCAAGATATCTTTCAGATTGCTTTTTACACATGTGTAAAAAAAAAGACTTTTGTTTAAACTCACAAAACTTTGCAAGTATTAAAATAAAATTCATAACATTTTAATTATATATATATAAATATATTTATATATATATATATATATATATATATATATATATATATATATAAATTTCAAATATTTATATTATCCGCCTAAAACTAAGTCTTCAAAATTGAGCGTATGGGCTCTAATAAATAAAAGAAAAGTTTGCATGTTTTTCAATTTCAAGTAATATTATTTTAACATAATGCATATTAAAATTTATTGAGTTATAAATAAACTTAAAATCTATTAGATCGTAAACATATTTTAAAATCTCTAATGATTTAAAAACAACAAAATAATATGAAAATGTAATTGTTGAGTCAATTAAATGTTGATATTGAAAATGATCAACACTAAAGATGATAAATCTAGATACACCTATAAGAAAAACAATTAATAATTAAGAAAATAACAAACTTTATCACCTTTTCATTTGATGGTAGATAAAATTTATTTTAAAATATACAGATTGACTAGAACCTCAACCACAGTTTCAATTAAATGTATTTAAATTTTAAAAAATTTGAAAGACGAGTATCAAGTCAAGAGAATGTTTGTGTCGATAGTGGTTAGTATTTCGTTCTGTTTCATGAGTGACATGGGTTGATACAAAATAACAATGTGATTTCAATGTAATATTTTTTCAAACTAAATAGTTAATTTTATTGTATTCATATCAATATGGTGTATATCTTAAATTGTTTATGCTTCTAAGTAAAACTTTTAATATGTTTTGATTTAATAACATATAAGTGCATTTTCGAAATATATTTAGTTAGCTAATTTTTTTAATGTAAACTTACCAATTATTATATACTAGTGTTTAGACTGCATGCGAGGCACGGTAAAATCGTATAAGAATAATAAATTTATTAAAATTATTGATAAATTACAAAAATATTTACAATAAAAGGAAAATATCTTTAAAGATATTTTAATTGTTAATAATAAACCTATGGAGAAATATATGTACTCTTAAAATTTAAGCAATCTATTTAAAATTAATATTTAAAATAATCATATATTATATTGATTTAATAATTTTATGATTTTCTTATATATTAAATTGTTAGTCATAAAATTAATTACTTAGTGATTACATAAAATTAGCTAAAAATTAATAACATAAGTGAATTATGTCAAAATTATTAGTCATAAAATATTAACTATTAATATTGACTGTAAGAATAAAAACTATATGATAATAAAATTAATTACATTAAATGACATATAATAGTTAGCATAAAAAATAGAATCAAAATAGGAATATGAATAGAATTAGAAAGATTTGATGTCATCATCATATAGAAACTTTTAAAAGGTAAAGTTAATTTTATAAGAATATATTAATGTTTAGAGTTAAAAAATAAACGTGGAAGTTGTAGCATAAAATAAGCAATACGTGTAAGTTCCCAATGAAATAGGTTTCGTATAACAGCGGACATGTAAAAGGAAGTTTCTATAACTATTATATTTCAATAAACCTTTCAGAAGTTGGATCTTCTTCAGAAGCACTTTATTCAGAAGTTTGGATCTTCTTCAGAAGCACTTTTTTCAGAAGTTTCACCTTCAGAATCACGACCATCATTAGAGGTTGCTACCTTTGAAGCTCCTCCTTCGTAGGGTCCACCTTTAGAGTCATTATTACTAACTAAAATTAAAATTTCAACTTCTCTTCTTCTAAGTTTCAATCACCAAAACATGCTAATCACATACATAACACCACCGACATGTATTTTTATAAGAATTCATTCACCTTATATTAAATATTTGGTAAGGAAATTAAAAAATGATAATATTTTAATAAAATTTGAAACACTCAATTCTTTTTGATAAAATATAAATTCTTGCAAATACCATGTTGAAATTTAATCAAAACATTATAAGAAAAAATTTATTTCGTTAATTTTATTTCTCTTCATCTATTCTTTAGATATCTTTCGTATTCGTTTTACACACATGTGTAAAAACAAAAGACTTTGTTTAAACTCACAAAAACTTTGCTAGTATTAAAATAAATTCATAACATTTAATTATATATATATAAATATATATATATATATATATATATATATATATATATATATATATATATATAAATTTCAAATATTTATATTATCTCTAAAAATGAAGTCTTGACTTATCTTATTGAATTGTGGGCTCTAATAAATAAAAGAAAAAGTTTGCATGTTTTCAATTTCAAGTAATATTTTTTAACATAATGCATATTAAAATTTATTGAGTTATAAATAAACTTAAAATCTATTAGATCGTGAAACATATTTTAAAATCTCTCGCAATGATTTAAAACAACAAAAATAATATGAAAATGTAATTGTTGAGTAAATTAAAATGTTGATATTGAAAATGATCAACACTAAAGATGATAAATCTAGATACACCTATAAGAAAAACAATTAATAATTAAGAAAATAACAAACTTTATCACCTTTCATTTGATGGTAGATAAAATTTATTTTAAAATATAAATATAGGATTGACTAGGAACCTCAACCTTGACTTAATGTATTTAAATTTAAAAAAATTTGAAAGACGAGTATCGTTTAAGAGAATGTTTGTGTTGATAGTGGTTAGTATTTCTTTCAATTTCATTATGATAATGGGGTTGATACAAAATAACAATGATTTCAATGTAATATTTTTCAAACTAAACATTTAATTTTATTGTATTCATCAATATGGTGTATATCTTAAATTGTTTATGCTTCTAAGTAAAACTTTAATATGTTTTGATTTAATAACATATAAGTGCATTTTTCTGAAATAGATTTAGTTAGCTCATTTTTTTTAATGTAAACTTACCAATTATTATAACTAGTGTTTAGACCTGCAGGCACGGTAAAATCGTGTATAAGAATAATAAATTTATTAAAATTATTGATAAATTACAAAATAATTTTATTAAAATTGAAAATATATTTAAAGATATTTTAATTGTTAATAATAAACCTATGGAGAAATATATTTGTACCTCTTAAAATTTAAGCAATCTATTTAAATTAATATTTAAAATAATCATAAATTATATTGATTTAAATAATTTTATGATTTTCTCATATAATAAATTGTTAGTCATAAAATTAGTTATTAATGATTACATAAAATTACTAAAATTAATAATATATGAATTATGTCAAAATTATTAGTCATAAAATATTAACTATTAATATTGACCGTAAGAATAAAAACTATATGATAATAAAATTAATTACATTAAATGACATATAATAGTTAGTATAAATAATAGAATCAAAATAGGAATATGAATAGAATTAGAAAGATTTGATGTCATCATCATATAAAATTAAAAGGTAAAGTTAATTTTATAAGAATATATTAATGTTTAGAGTTAAAAAATAAACGTGAAGTTGTAGCATAAAATAGTATGGTAAGTTCCCAATGAAATAAGTTTCATACATATGGCAAAAAAAAAGGAAGTTTCTATAACTATTATATTTCAATAAACCCTTCGTGGTTGGGTCTTCTAAGTTTTTTCTGTGTTTCACCTTCGTAATCACTTAATTATCATTAGAGATTGCACTACCTTTAGAAGCTCCTCCTTCGAGGGTCCAATTTTAGAGTCATAATTACTACTAAAACTTTCAACTTCCACTCTTCTTCTAAGTTTCAATCACCAAATGCTAACTATATACATAACATCACCGACATGTATTTTTATAAGAATTCATTCACCTTATATTAAATATTTGTTAAGGAATTTATAAAATGATAATATTTGAATAAATTTTGAAACACCCAATTTTTGATAAAATATAAATTTTTGCAAAACTATGTTGAAATTTAATCAAAACATTATAAGAAAAAATTTATTTCATTAATTTTTATTTCTCTTCATCTATTCTTTAGTATATCTTTCTGATTCGCTTTTTACACACATGTAAAACAAAAGACTTTTTATTTAAACTTCACAAAAATCTTTTATAGTATTAAATAAAAATCATAACATTTCTTTGAGCTTATAAGCTCTAATAAATAAAAAAGAAAAAGTTATATGTTTTTCAATAAATAATGCATATTAAAATTTATTGAGTTATAAACAAACTTAAAATCTATTAGATCAAAACATATTTTAAAATTAATGATTTAAAACAACAAATTACATGAAAAATAATAGTAGAGTGTAATTGTTGAATAATTAATATGTTGATATTGAAATGATCAACACTAAAGATGATAAATCATATACACCTATAAGAAAAAAACAATTAATAATTAAGAAAATAACAAACTTCCTTTCATTTGATGGAAGATAAAATTTATTTTTAAAAATATAAATTGATAACTAGAACCTCAACTACCACTTCTCCTAATTAAAATATATTTAAATTTTTAAAAAATTTGAAAGACTAGTATCAAAGTCAAGAGAATGTTTGTTTGATAGTGGTTAGTATTTCCACTGCTTAATGAGTGACATGGGTTGATACAAAATAACAACATGATTTCAATGTAATATTTTTTCAAACTAAATAGTTAATTTTATTGTATTCATATCAATATGGTGTATATCTTAAATTGTTTATGCTTCTAAGTAAACTTTTAATATGTTTTGATTTAATAACATATAAGTGCATTTTAGGAAATAGATTTCGAAGCTAATTTTTTTAATGTAAACTTACCAATTATTATATACTAGTGTTTATATGAGGCATGGGTAAAATCGTATAAGAATAATAAATATTAAAATTATTGATAAATTACAAAAATAATTTATAATAAAAGGAAAATATCTTAAAGATATTTTAATTGTTAATAATAAACCTATGAAGAAATATATTTGTACTCTTAAAATTTAAGCATCTATTTAAAATTAATATTTAAAATAATCATAAATTATATTGATTTAAATAATTTTATGATTTTCTATATATTAAATTGTTAGTCATAAAATTATTACTTAAGTGATTATAAAAATTATTAAAATTAATAATATAAGTGAATTATGTCAAAAATTATTAGTCATAAAATATTCTATTAATATTGCCAGAAGAATAAAAACTATATGATAATAAAATTAATTATATTAAATGACATATAATAGTTAGTATAAAATAATAGAATCAAAATAGGAATATGAATAGAATTAGAAAGATTTGATGTCATCATCATATAGAAACTATTAAAAGGTAAAGTTAATTTTATAAGAATATATTAATGTTTAGAGTTAAAAAATAAACGTGGAAGTTGTAGCATAAAATAAGTAATACGCAAGTTCCCAATGAAATAGGTTTTCATAAACACGGCGTATGTAAAAGGAAGTTTGTATAACTATTATATTTCAATAAACCTTCTAAGTTGGTCTTCTTCTACACTTTCTTAAGAAGTTCACCTTCGTAATCACTTACCATCATTAGAGGTTGCACTAATTTTAGTTCTCCTTCGTAGGGTCCACCTTTAGAGTCATAATTACTACTAAAACTTTCAACTTCCTGCTCTTCTTCTTTAAGTTTAATCACCAAAACATGCTAACTACATACATAATAATCGCCGATATGTATTTTTATAAGAATTCATCTCACCTTATATTAAATATTTGTTAATGAATTTAGAAAATGATAATATTTGAATAAAATTTTGAACACTAATTTTTTTTATAAAATATAAATTTTGCAAATACCATGTTGAAATTTAATCAAACATTATAAGAATAAATTATTTCGTTAATTTTATTTCTCTTCATCATTCTTTAGTATATCTTTTCTCTTTTCGTTTTTTACACACATGTGAAAAAAAAGACATTTGTTTAACTCCAAAAAACTTTTCTAGTATTATAATAAAATCATAATTTTTCCATTATATATATATATATATATATATATATATATATATATATATATATATAATATTTATATTATATTCTTAAAAAGGATGTCTTCAAGAATTTCTACTTTGAGCGCTGGGCTCTAATGAGTGAGTTGCAAACTTTAAATCCTATTCAGAAACATTTTGTACCAAATTTATAATATATAATAAAGAAAAATTTTATGTTTTTCAATTTCAAGTAAAATTATTTTTAACATAATGCATATTAAAATTTATTGAGTTATAAATCAACTTAAAATCTATTAGATCGTAAATATATTTAAAATCTAATGATTTAAAACAACAAATAACATGAAAAAATAGTAGAGTGTAATTGTTGAGTAAATTAAAATGTTGATATTGAAAATGATCAACACTAAAGATGATAAATCTAGATACACCTATAAGAAAAAACAATTAATAATTAAAAAATAACAAACTTTATCACCTTTTCATTTGATGGGTAGATAAAATTTATTATTAAAAATATATATATGATTGACTAGGAACCTTTTAAATTTATTAAAAAAATTAGATTTATCAAAGTCAAGAGAATGTTTGTGTTGATAGTGATTGTATTTTTGTCCGCTTTAATGAGTGATATTGATACAAAAATATCAAATACGATTTCAATGTAATATTTTTCAAACTAAATAAATAATTTTATTGTATTGATATGTGTGTATATCTTAAATTGTTTATGCTTCTAAGTAAAACTTTTAACATGTTTTATTTAATAAATATATAAGTGCATTTTTCTAAATAGATTTCGTTAGCTTAATTTTTTTTTAATGTAAACTTACCATTTATTATATTAGTAGTTTAGGACACGTATAATGGTCATATCATGTATAAGAATAATAAATTTATTAAAATTATTGATAAATTACAAAAATAATTTATTATAAATGAAAATATATTTAAAATGTTTTAATTGTTAATAATAAACCTATGAAAGAAATATATTTGTATTCTCTAAAATTTAAGCAATCTATTTAAAATTAATATTTAAAATATCTAAATTATATTGATTTTAAATAATTTTATAATTTTCTATATATAATAAATTGTTGAATATATATTAATTAGTTAGTTATAATTACGTAAATTAGCTAAAATTAATTACATAATTGAATTATGTCAAAATTATTAGTCATAAAAAATATTAACTATTAATATTGACAAGATAATAAAAACTATATGATAATAAAATTAATTACATTAAATGACATATGATAGTTAGTAATAAATAATAGAATCAAAATAGGAATATGAATACAATTAGAAAGATTTGATGTCATCATCATATGGAAACTATTAAAAGGTAAAGTTAATTTTATAAGAATATAATAATGTTTAGTTAAAAAATAAACCCGAAGTTGTAGCATAAAATAAGTTATCCATGTAAGTTCCTAATGAAATATGTTTCGCATAACATGGCGTAATGAAAAGGAAGTTTCTATATCTATTGTTTTCAACAAACCCTTCGTGAAGTCGGGTTCTCTGTGGCTCTTTTCTAAGTTTTACCTTAGAATCACAGACCATCATTAGAGGCCAAAATTATTCGAAGCTCCTTTCGTAGGGTCCACCTTAGAGTCATTATTACTACCAAACTTTCAATTTCCACTCTTCGTCGTGTTTCAATCACTAAAAACATGCTAACTACATATACACGACATGTATTTTTATAAGAATTCACTTTTATATTAAATATTTGTTAAGGAATTAAAAAATGATAATATTTGAATAAAATTTTGAACACTCAATTTTTTTTGATAAATATAAATTCTTGTTGAAATCTTAATCAAAAACATTATAAGAATAAATTTATTTCGCAATTTTATTTCTCTCATCTATTATTTAGTATATTCTTTTCTGTTGCTTTTGTACACACATGTGTAAAACAAAAGACATTTGTTTAAACTCACAAAAACTTTTTAGTATTAAAATAAAAATCATATCTTTTCTCTACATATATATATATATAAATATATTTATATATAAATATATTTATATATATATATATACATTTTAAATATTTATATTATATTCTTAAAATCGATGTCTTCGCATTTCTTCGCTTCTCATGCCTAATGAGTGAGTTGCAAACTTTAAATCCCATTCAAGAAACACTTTGTACCAAATTGAATACATTATAATAAATAAAATAAAAATTTTCATGTTTTTCAATTCTCAAGTAATATTATTTTTAACATAATGCATATTAAAATTTATTGAGTTATAAATCAACTTAAAATCTATTAGATCAGAATATATTTTAAAAATTTAATGATTTAAAACAACAAAAATAACATGAAAAAAATATAGAGGTAATTATTGAGTAAATTAAATGTTGATATTGAAAATGATCAATACTAAAGATGATAAATCTAGATACACCTATAAGAAGAAAAAAAACAATTAATAATTAAGAAAAATAACAAACTTTATCACCTTTTCATTTGATGGGTAGATAAAATTTATTATTAAAAATATAAATAGGATTG